>JANZLQ010000056.1:30587796-30611384 GCA_026212715.1 Elanus axillaris | reverse complement strand
GGGGGGGAACATGGCAGAAGTATTTAATCTAAAAGAGAATATTGATGTGACAAAAAAAATAGCTCTAAGCAATCATGGAGAAATGTGATCTAGAAATTACAAAAGATTTTCTAAGCATTACCACTTTGTATTCTAAAATAACTTCCCAGCAGCAGTAATGAGAAAACAATCCTAAATAATGGAGCTTGACCGATTTAATAAGGAGTTTATAAGACATGGTGTCCTGTGGTACCATACCACTGGACTTACTGCATTTCTCTTTTATAGCTCTTTAGTGCTGTCATTCAAAACCAAACTCTCTGTTCACAAAAGTAGCGTGCAACGATGAGCACCAGCATGATCTGTCGATGCCCTCTAGAGCATGCGAGAACCCGTATGGGCTCAGTATAACATGTACCTTAGTCAGCTACCAGGTGCGGTTGGAGCAGTTGTCTGTAGACAGCTTGTAACCCACCATATGAGGCTGAGAAAGTCGCAGGTTACTGAGCGTGTTGTATTTACACCCTCCTTGCACTTACCACTCGAGTGCCACACATCTACTGCTAATGATGCAGGAAGACCCTTTCAGCACATCAGAAACTCAAAAGTTAGAAAGCAACCATGTTACTGTTGCTTTTTCAACCCTAAATTGAGGTCTTGTCCTTGTATGCAGATTTTAATTACATGAGCTCCACTTATTTTTTTACAGGCTTGTAAAAGGATCGTTTAAAAACATTCTCCTAATACACTACATACATCCTGACTTACATGCCAGGTGAAAGGAGTTACTACCTACAAAACTCATTCCAATGCATTTCTCAGGCTGACATGAAGGTAACTCTCTACTCCACTTCCTCATTTCACTGCATGCTATAGTTCATGCATTCCCTTAGGACACAATTTTTATTTTTAGAGAAGCCTCTATTTGCTGACTGTTGTGAAAGGAACACTCAGGAGATGCGATTAGCAGTCACTTGTTTCAGTAAACATTGAATGTAACATATGCCTCTCAAGTAATGTGTATCCAAACATACAATTTACAAATAATTAACATCATGTTAATTAGTCACATTAATTTATGCCACTTTGTGGAATTATTTCCTCAGAGTCTTTAGGAATGCTGCCAGCAGTTTGAGCCAAAGAGTGTGAAAATTTGCTTGAAGTAACTGTTGTGACTGGCTGTGACACACAGCTTGAACAACAAGCGACTAGGGGCCACAAAGACTGATTGAAGATCAGGACGCCGTCGAGGTGGATTGCTGCCGACACCACATGGGGTGGGCAGCAGCCGGGAGTGCTCCCCAGGCAGGGCTCGTGCGCAGGCGCACGCTTCCTCGCGACCTGCCCCACGCCTCTCCCAAAAAACCACGTGCAGGAGGTGATCGGCAATATCCTGACAAATTCTTGTAATTACTGCGGGTTATTTCAGATGATGAATCTTAGAAAAAAAGCTGTTGAAACGAAACATAACTTCAGAACTGATAAATGCCAAAATTAAGATTTAACTTCTCAAAAACAAAAGAGAAGCCATTTGGAATATTGGCACAATCTCAAAAAAATCAGGCACGGCTATTCTTAAATGTGTGAGGATGGAGCTACTAAACACAGCTGTACATTTCAGTAGTACAATATGAAATGTGCCTCGTATAGAAGAATAAAAAGAGTTGCCGTCTAAGAATTGAGATGGTGAGGCCAAACACAGTAAGAAACAAAAGAAGCTATCTGCAGTCACTTATGTTTTGCAATCAATAGCTTTGCTTTCATAAGTAATGATATATTAAAACCATATAACATTTGTATTGGGATTGCAACTGTTCAATTTTTAGGAAAAACAAAATTACTCCAGATAAGTAACTGACTGGGCAAGGAATAGCATCACCAATTTCTCTTAATGCACCTGCATTCCAAATTATGAGGATATTAGAAACACCTCAGCTTGAACTATACATTCATTACTTTCTACGGGGGAAAAAAACAGACTGAAAAAGCAGCTCAAATGATATATCCACAGAGCATTCTAGGAAGGCCACACTACAACTGATAACCAGACACCCAGAGAGGCAGGCAGGTATACACATGATAATGCAAAAACCAACAGGCCCTGAGAAATGTATTAAGAATCTTTTTTTTTTTAATCCTTCTTCCTGTGCCAAGGACCATGAGCCATGATGTTAATACAAACTGACTTATGTAGCCTCCAAAAAAACTACACTGTTCTCCCAGACTTGGGGTTTCGGTGCAGGGAAAATCCCCATTGGTGCCTGTCTTGCCTTACTGCACCACGAGGACCTTTGCTCTCCCTCAGACAGACACAGTACTTCGGTGAATGATTTTAAGTAGTGGCTGGGAAATACAGATTTTCTTCTGCTGCTGTTTGTAAAACTCTTCAGAAGCAATTGCTGGTATTTTAAACATGTATGATGATGATGAATGGCATGGGCCTAATCTGTTGCCCACTGAAATCACTGGACAAATTCCACTTGTCAGTGATCCACATTTCAGTTTGCACAATGTACTTCTGCACAGTACTTGTATATATGAGCATGTTAGCGAACTGCTGCCTCTGCTTCTTAACAAGCTCTAGGAAGAGCTACAGATAAAAGTACCATATATGGTGCATGTTAAATGCCATCTGAGACAGAGATCACACATAAAGTTTTTGAAGCTCTCTATCACTTTTTATACACTTGTCCCACATACAGCTATAGACAAAGGTATCAAGATGCATACGACTGCATATAGTCTAAGATTATTTTCCCCAGTCCATCAAAGATGCTTTCCCAGAAATATTGGAATCATTGTAGGTTATCAAGCATAGCCAGTTGAGCTAGCTGCAGAAATAAACAAGTAAGTAAACAAATACTATATAATACACATTATATATAATTTTATGTGTGTGTGTATATATATGTGTGTGTGTGTGTATACATATATGAAACCCACTATATTCCAAGTATTACAACTTGTTTTAGGGGGTGCTTATCTGGCTCATTTTGTCTTTTATTGTCTTTATCTTATAAAAATAATTAACCAGACTCTTGTAGAACAGTGTGTAAACAGGTGAAAAGTACCCAGTAAAGTGCAGGATGCCACTGAGAATTTGAAAGCAGGGTATCTTTCACAGGGTTTAGATATACTCTCCCCTTCAAAGTAATTGGGAAGGAAACAATACGACTCTTTGCAGTCCAAAGGATTACTTGGTAGAAGCAACCATTCCTACTGCAGACCCATTCTAAACATATTAAATGGTAGGAGAGGTACCACATCTTTTCTTGGAGCTGATGATGAAACATCTATTACTGCTTAGACATTTTTGGAAGTACCTGTTACAGAATAGAAGTATATATTTCTAGGTAGGCTTTTCAAGGAGTAACTTTAATTACTTGGTTCAGCTTCTCTAAGGATGTCAACATCCTTATAGTCAACATCCTCTAAAATAAGGACATTGAAAATATTTATATTTATGTAGGCCTGTATTCTGTGCATCTGCTCTCTGTATTTGCAGGGCTGTGGTAGCTTGCTCTGTTGAGTCTCATTCTTTGACAATTAAATGAGATTTTCTCCTTGTCATTTGTAATGCTATTTCTGAGCCTTTTGCTAGCGCAGCCGCTCTTGCTGAAAAGCCCCCACAGTACATTCAGGCATATCTAGACAGATGGCATCCTTATTATATTCAATAGATACACTTCAGTTCTACCTGGTATCGTACCATCCCTCAGCCCCCTTCAGTGTGGCTGTTGTGCCCACCTGTTGTCTTTTGTGTTATCTTTTGAGTGTAAGTTCTTTTACAGTCCTTCTTTACATATAATTCATTACATGTACTTATACAGCAGCAACACAAAAGGAACCTAAGTACTAACTGGCCACAAAACAGACCTTATTAGAAACATGTGCCATTAATTAATAAAAATCAATGGCAGTTATGCTGGAGACATTGTAAGAGGGAACAGTCTAATGCAGGAGGCAGTAAATTAGTTTCTAGTTTGGGTTGAAACATCATTTTCTAAATTAGTTTGAGTTTAATTTATAATTTATATACTCTGGGGCCAAAAGGGACTGCTCTGATCATCTAGTCTGACCTTGTCTATACACAGGACAGAATTTTTCTGAGATGCAACTCTTTTAAGAGTTATCTCATTTCATTTTAGTCTCCAACTGATGAGTCTGCCACCTTCCCTGGTGAGCTGTTCCCATGTTAAATTACCTTAATACAAGGAAAATCTGTCTCCTTCAAGGCTGAATTTGTCTAAGTCCAAATTTTACCCACTGGACCCTTATGTGTTTTTGTTTGCGACATTTAAGCTTCCATGAAGCCTGTCTTCCACGGGTAATTTTCCATGTCCAGTCCTAAAGTTATGTCTCAATCATCAAGTGATTCAGTTCTTTCTGCTCCTTGGCTAATTCCTTTAAGACTTCTAATTGTACCTTTTCAAGGCCTTTTTCTTCTACAGCATTTAATCATAGCAGATAGTGTTTCACATTTTCTTTCACTGCAGATGGTAAACTTCTCATTTCATCTACCATATCATCTCCTACTTCTCTTCAAACATTGAACAGAATTATTAATTGAACATTTCTGACTTTTCTGTATTATTTAATCTTACATTCTGCATATTGCAATGGACCTAGTCTTGGATTAAGGTGATTATTATTCCTAATATCCTTTAAAATCTTTCTTACTATTTTAATTCTATTTCTACTTATATCTCATTGATTTCTTTAGCTTCTCTTATCCATTGCATGCATTTTTAACCTGTAATTTAAATTCCCTGCTTCTACTTTCACATTTTCCCATTATTTCTGTATTTACTTGTATTTACTTTTTAAAGATGATTCTACGTGTCTTCTATCAGGGACTTTTCAGAACTTTTTTCACATTTTTACTGTCATGGTTTTGGATCATCCAGTACAATCTCTTTCAACAATACCAAAGATTTACAATTCCAGTTTTAAAGACAATATTGCCATCATTTATGCCAGGAAAGATTTCAGCTTTGGTAAAAAGGTGGGTTTTTTTTAAAGTATTACATGTAGACATTATTGGCTGGTGCCATAATTTCTATTTGCAGATATAACAAGTTCATGATCACTAGTTGCATGTGCAACAAATGCTTTTTAGATAATCAGTTAACTCCTGGTTCATCAGAACCCCCTGTACTGAGCAGTATTTCCTGTGCTAATGAACTAGCATCTTTGCTTTAGGAATTCAGAGGTAACTGATTCTGGTTACATCCAAATTCTCCATCATGCAGTAACTGGGGAATCTTTATGTTCCCTAGGATTTATATGCTTAGTGGGGAAAGCCTTTTCTTAAGAGTGTATCAGGTTTAAGAGTGAGTGCCTTAGTTGGAGAGAAAGAAAGAATATGGTATTTCATTTCTGTCACCTATATACACTGAAAAATAATGAGCCATGTGCCTCTTCAGAGACTTGAAGAGATTTTGGCTCATGTTACGATGAATCACTGAGATAAGGATGAATGTATTATTTGGTCATTTCCTGAAACCATGTAAAATCATTCCCTGAGGTACACTTCTGTGACTTTTCCCAACCCCTTATTTACTTATTTTTTAATCCAACACAACTGTTTTATTTAACCATTTCTCAGTGGAGAGCACTGTAGGGCCCATGTGACGTTCTCCCATAACATTTAGTCTAAACCTTCTCTTTTCCTCTGTTGGCTGAAGTTCTCATCTGGATCATGCTAATCACTTCTCTCCTTTCAAACAACTGGACTTGCCCTTTCAAGCAATGGTGGTCAGTTCATACCCACTCAATTACAAGGTTTTTGCAAAGTCTCCCAGAAGCCTGTTCCTGCTTTGTCAGGGATCCCTTTATGGTTCTGCTGTGGCAAAGAATTGCGGTAATGAATTCTGGGGCAAAGACACAACATCTGTCAACACTTTGATGATCTAACAAACATCTAATGGTCTCAATGTCTAAGAACAAATAATATAAGCTTGGAGAGAATAGCATGCCTGCTTCATGGTACATTCAGCCAAACATGGTCCTTAATGCTTACATATGGAAACAGAAGAGAAAATATTCTTTAAATTCTTATGTAAGTAAAGGCCTAAGTAAAGCCAGACACATGCAAAGAATTCTTATGAAAAAGGACTCAAAACTCTGGCCATAGACAGCTGAATGAACAGAGACATGAATTCTCTCATGGGTGGGCGTTTTCACTGGTGATGTGGTAGTACCTCCACCTACCACAGAAACAGGCAGATGCATGGAAAAAGCACAGTTACATGAACGAGTTTAATTTACACAGCCGATCCTCAGAGCTGTATGTTTGCATGCGAGATATGTGTTATTTGCTTGATCGTCAATCATAATGAGATGTGTGTTATTTGCTTGATAGTCAGTCACAACAAAACACATAAGTCCCTATTACATACATTAAAAATACAATATTTAAAAGCCTCTTCAGTGTCTTGATGTAAATGCTTTATAGTTGATATTGATGAATAACTAACTATATTAAAGTCTACACTGAATTTGTCCAGAGCACAGATTTGTTGTAGTCATTGTGTATTTATTAGCTTCTGGGGAAGGTTATAGTCTAGAAATAGAAGATATTTCTAAGTGTTTCTAGGATGCTTGTGTGTCATGCATGTTTGTCTGGAATTTTTGTTTTGTTCCATTTCTGACAGTTTTTTGAAGAATGAAAATTGGGTCCCATTTCTTTATAACACTAACAGACTCTCAGCACATCTGTATGTCAGAGTGAGAATGGATTCCATAAAAAAGAGGACTAACAACAAAAAATTCATCCTTTTAACATGGGATCGTGTGCCTCTGTGGCCAATGTACATCTACAGTTTGAAAAAGTCAAATCTCACTTTAGATCTTAGGCTGTCAAATTATCTTTGTACAAACTTACAGGCAAGCGTGAATTGCAGAAAATAATTTATAATAAAACCACAGGCAGTGGCCTCTAGCATAACCAAAGTGGGCAAGAGAGATCAGTAGTGACCAAGGCAAGCAGAAACATATGGCCACATTCTGGCCCTCTAATGTGGGACCACACAACCTGGAATCCAAGGGGTTTTTTTTAATAAATGTCAATGCAGAATTGAAAAGATACTTTAAAAGGCATTTATGCTGTGTGTTCATGTCTTCATACTGTTTTATCTCTATATGAAAATATATAGCAAAGGGAGTGAAGCCAACAAGGGTTTAAAGGAAACTTGGCGTTTTTAGCTTTTTGTTCTGCTTTGAAAGCCTCTGTAGACATATGTTTTTGCTTAGAACAAACAGAGGTGAATAAATCAGTTGATCAGCATTCCCCTAGAGCTTCCTGTATTAACTTTCTTGGCATGATCTCATCACTTAAGTCAATATGACTTAAGAGTTTCTCTAACAGTTTATTTGCCTCTAATTCTATACTGTTCCTGAATCTAAACTTCAGTCTACTGAGCAGAAAAATGGAAAGTCTGTAGGAACGGAGACCCCAGAGACTTACTGTCATAAGAAGCAGAAGTTCCCCTTGCAGACCTGAATTAGTGAGCTGCTTTTCTTCAGACATAAAAAGTTCTCCATATGGTCAACTTTGTGTTTAGGAGTAAATCAGAAGTATTCCGGAAGGAAAGCAATCTTTGTACCTTTACCATGGTCCTCCATATTATTAAATCCAATACATTTACCTCTCTTCTCTCCAGACTTTGCTGCATATCGCTTGGCTGCAAAAGCCAGACAGTCTATTTGAAAAAGTATATTGTGGGGAAATGCCACACGGGTGTATTTGGAGACACTGTCTCTTTTTCTTACCACTTGTGAAAGCATTCAGGGAACAAGTAGATGCAAATCACTAATTTGCTCATTCAGATGTTTACTTATCGGCTTATTTTCCTAAGTGACTACATACTTACAGCCAATAATGAGGCCTTCGTTTGCACCTAACAAAGGCGCGTTTGGAAATGAACAGATGTAGGATGCAATTTGGCAGCCGCTGCCTGTCCCCAGTAGCGGGTTGTACAACCAGACAAGAGAGGAAGGAAGAAGAAACATGCTAGTACTCTAATCCCTGCATCATCCAAGTGAGGGGACTGGGGGCACCCACATAAGTGGATCGGCTTTTACGGAGGCCCAGGAGCGTGGCGTGGCTGGAAAGCGGCAGGGTCGAGCTGTGCGGCACTGCCGGGGCTGGTGTTGCGGCAGGCGGCAGAATGCTGAGCTCCGGCGAAGCCCCGTGGCTGGATGGAGGGAGGGAGGGAGGGAGGGAGGGAAGGAGGCTGGCTGTGTCCCACGGGCCGTGCCCTGCCGTGGGCACGCTGTGCCGGGAGCTGAGCCAGGCAGTGCAGAGCCACCCAGCACCCTCCCCGGCGGTGCCACGGCGGCCACGGAAGGGCCTACAGTCAGCTCAGGGAACACGGCTGAATGAGCCGGGGGGACTTCACACAAGAAAAGACTTTCTGCGCCAGTGAGCAGATTCTTTTCCCCCAGAACCACCCCTGGCAAAGGCTGAGCTTTCTCCCAGGTCTGCCTCAGTCTGTTGCTAACTAAGCATGAGCAGGTAGCAGCACAGCCTGGCGTGCAGTCTCCAAGGGGCCTTGCCTTCCCACAAAAGATGGCCATCAGCAAAACAAACATCAACATATTTTTTTTTTGCTGTAAATCGGCAATCTCTGCTGAGACGCCTACTGAAAAGAAGCGTTTGCACTGAAGCGCTACAGCAGTGGGAGTTCACTGGGCCCCCTCGGCCGCAGCGGCACAGGGTCCTGCATGGGACCTTCCCTTCCAGCAGTCCCAGCAAGCTTCGCTGAGAGGGTTGGCATTCGTACAGCTGAAAAGTGCCAGAAACCCTAACAAAACACACATTTTAGCCTTCATTCAAAGAAGCTAACTGCTTGATTCCCTCTCTTTGATCAACACTGAATTTTCATAAAGCAGCAGAATATTTCTCAGATCTACACACAGAATTTGATTTAGTTTTCTAGACACACAACTTTATCTTCTCCTCATTTAAACAAAAGTGCTTCTAGGTTTTTTGGTGGGTTTTTTTTTGGGGGGGGGTTGATTTTTTTTTTCCTGTTTGACTTATTTTCCTCCTGTTCTCTTCTTCTAATTCATGTGTTGCTCCTGGACATGCCAGTCTTCTTACAAGAAATAAATCTCATGTCCTGACCACTGGGGACCCTGGAAATCTTGTAAAAAAAATTGAGGGTGAGGTGCTAGTTTTGCCCAGTTTGCCAAAATCTAATTTGGGTTGTCACATTATGTCTTTGTAACCTTCCCTTGTAATTTCAGTGGGATAGAGCTGCACGCTATTACCATCTTTTGTGTAAGAGCGGCTTCCTGCGCCAGCATTTCTGGTGCAAGCAAATCCAACCCTTTACAGGTTGTGTCATACCTTCAAGTTTCCTTTTTGTTTCAGTGAATTCTTTCTGAGGCAGAATGTCCATTGACATCAACAACAGTGTTACCAAAGTAGTGAACAAAATCTGAACAAGAACAGCAAGATCACACTTCAGTGAAGTGATCATCCACAGGCTTAAATTTAAGCATCTCTCTGGTGTGCTGATCCAGGATTCATAAAATGTAAATACATTAAAGTATATTATTGTCCTATTTTGTCTCATCTACTTATACCTCATATATATAAGAAATAAACCTATTAAAACACGAGTAATAATAGAATACATAAGACTCGAAGCTAAAGTAAAATAGAATAGAGGCGTGATCTCCTGATATTCTAGCTAGCTCAAAAAGCAACTTGTCCAGGGCAGAATATTTGATTTCCTGGGGAAGAATTAAGAATAGCTTGGAGTTTTGTACCGGCATTTGTAAAGAAGGATTACACATAGTTAATGATTTTAACTTTTTATATTCCTGAGCAAATTCCCCATTTCCCACCAATAACCAACCCTACAGCATTCAACTCTTTCAGTGGTTCTTTATTCCAGTTTTAACAGAAACAAGATATAAATTCAGGACCAATGCTCTTTTTGGTATTTAGTCTACTCAGCTACAAATACAGAACCGTTTGGTAAAAGACTGTTACAAGTTGCTCCATGGTGCATTTCTTGGGAGAGCAGCTGCACTATGGAAGAGGCTTTCACGAGCTACTTGCCCTAATTAGGCTTTAATCTACAAATCCCATTATGTAGATCAGTTTGCATTACTGTAGTTGCATTTAGAATTACTCTTCACATTGTACTGGAATAAGCACAGGACAGACAAATATTTTCAGATTGCTATGCAAAGTCTTAAGGCTTGCATTTTCCAGAGTAAACTGCACAGGAGTCACATAGCTACAAAACCACGCAGAGATTTGCCAACACTCTGCTTAGCGTCAAGCTGGTCTCGCATCTTTCAGCTGAAATTTTTTACATTTTTTTTAATATCTACTTTGTCAGTACTCCATATAGCCAGCAAGACACATTCCTTCAATTCTAAGTGCTCAGAATACATTTACATTTCAAACTTTTTTTTTAGGTCTAAATAAACTGCATGGAGTAGATGGGTCCTCAACAAATCAGGATAACAGGAAAGCAAAAATAAAAATGGATACAGCCCCCCAACAGCTTGTTGGACTAAATCTGTTGCTGAAACAAAAAGCACACAGCTCCTCTGCCCATCTCTTGAATATTTCCAAACACTTCATGCTAACAGTTTACAGCGGGTATTTTATACAGTTCCTACAGACTGTGAAATGCAAGTCTTGCTGAAAGCACCAACGAAAGCAACCTCCACTTATTACTGTGCAGTGATAATTGTGCAGGAACACAGGCACACTGCAGAAGCAGGATTTGCACAAGGTGTCAGTGCCACCTCTTCATGATTACTGTGGAATCAGTAGTCAAGGATTAGCAGTCATTTGAACCCCTTTTCACCTACATCTGCTTTCAGTTTGTACCAAATGAAGATGTCTGATTTTCAGCTTTACCCACAACACCGAGTTCTTTCTACAGAGAAAATGTTAAAGAGTGTTCCAGGTCAGTTTATAGGCAGATGAGTCACTACATACATTTGTGCTGGAGAAAGTTGTGCTGTAACTTCACCTGTAACAGGCAGTAACAGGCACTCGGGATAATGCTTCGCATTATGGGAGTCAGACAAAAGAGCTGCAGTTTGTACAGCAGTTGCTCCTACCTGCCTTCCTCTAGCTGGGCCAGCACAGACCACTTCTGCAGTCACAGTCTGAGGGGTAACGAGTCACAAAGACAATGATAGCTCCTACAGGTGTCAGATCCACCTATATTAACTTTTCATATAGCATACCCTGAGTATATTTTCCCACAAATTGTGTTTAAACGTCACAGGCAGCACCAGCATCTGGGCAGGAAACCTGGAAGGGAACCTAAAGGTGACACAAGAGAGACTGCAAATTCAGCAGAGGCCGCTCCTCCCCAGGAGTCTGGACTGCAGACCTGTTTTCCTCCTGCAGTGCTTTGGACCATCAAGCTGCTGGACATAATTTTGCAGGAAAGGTAAAAGTCAAGGCTTCTTGAAAGGCCTGTGCCACTCGGTAGAGATCAGGAGCTCTTATACATGGATTTTTCCATGGGATGGTGATGCTACTGCTTTCACTGAACCACTCCTAAAGTTTCTGTGTCAAGAGAGACCTTCTTTCCTCCGCTGTGCTGGCTCCTGCATTGTACTACTTTTCTGGGCACATTTAAACAGCTGTCGCAGCTCACTCAGGAGCTGGCCACCATGATCCAGTTTTTATTCTACAAAAATAAAAAATCCTACCTATTCTCCAATAATAGCCCAAATCATTTCAGTAGCACTAATGCAATCTGTAGTGTTTCAGATCATTACTCTGAAAACAGCAATTGTGTTCTGTTTTATAAGTGTCATCTATATGACAGTTTAAGTTTGTAAATCACCTCTGGATCCTTTGTGATGAAAGGTGCTATATAAACTCAAGCTATTATCATTCCTATATTTCACTGCTCCATAAATGAGAAAGATACTACAGCAACTCCACTCCAGCAATATGTTTGTGATCACATAACCCTTCCTTGCAAATATTTCATTTTTACTGGAATTAGTGATTAACATGAACATCACACCTTTTCCTATATCCCACCCCTCTGTGGGGTTTGGTTTTTATGCCTGGCAACATTGCACTGCCTTTCTGTAAGTCGTTTCATTGGAATCAGAGAAGAGCAATTAAATTGGCTATTAGGATGCAAAGCGTGCAGGTCAGTGCAGTGTCTGCTACGCAAACCCACCTTAAAAACACAGCCCTGAGTCCCACCCCTTTCGGAAAGATTCAGGAGAGGATGGAAAAGTTCTTCATGCACAAGCTGCAGCAAAGATCTCCTTTAAAAATAATGGGATTATTTCCATTATAATTGCTTTATATGGGCAGAAGTTAAGGCAAACAATTGCTGATTTCTATAGAAGGTTTAAAACAGGAGGCAGTTGTTGTCCCTTCATTCTCCCCTGCTTCCCCCACAACTTTTCTTTTTTTGCTTCAGCAGGTTTTCTCTCACCAGGGCCCCACTGAGCAGATCCCATTTGGACAGTTTGCTATTTCCCCTCCTTTTTGAAGTGCCGCAGCAGTCCAAGGGAGCCAATAGCTGAAATAGAGAATGAGCTATGACAAATAATGCAAGAAAAAAAATGGCCAGGTAAAAGTCATTTGGCAGCACCCAGTTGATATTTCTTGGCAGCGAGGGGGAATGAGGTGCACCAGGCACATTCTGACGAAATTTCTGTCACCAACGTAAATTAAGCAACATGGCAAAAGCAATCAGAGGGTTAAAAGAATCTTGTCTTTGCCCTTGTTTGCCTCATTTCTTGTTTCTCTCTTAAACTGCACCACTGGGATGAACCACAAGACTTCACTTCTCCTTATTAAAAAAGCAAAAACTGCTTATGCAGCAACTGCAGCAGGGCTCTGTTGTTAGCAGATAGTAAGGACGTATGGAGATGAGCTACAAACGGTATCCATATCAGCGGAGACACTTATGGGGAAAAAATTGTTCTGTGAACATTACAAATTCTGGCTCTAATTAAACAGTCATCTCTCACTCTTCTGGGGGTGAAGAAGAAAATCATTGTCCTTTTATACTGCAGTTAAAAGTGGAAAACATTGCATCCAGAAATACAAAGAAGAAATATTTTTCTATTCTGTGACAGCAATGAACGCTGAGGGTTATGCTGACTGAAGGTAATTACTACAGCTCTTTGCTTGTTCTTTAAAAAAAAAAAAAAAGGGACTGTGCATGCCTCAAAATACTGCCTTTTAGAAAATATCTGTAAATCATTCTGTGCTATAATACCTTTAAACCGTGGGTACAAGTGCAGACATGATTCTCCCCTTGCTGAGCTTCCTGGCCTTAAAAACATGCTCGAAGATACGTAGACGTGAAGTTGAACAAAGAGACACAGATAGAGAAGGAGAGGTGTTCCCAGCTGAGATCGGGTTCATTGAGGGAATGAAACAATCCTCCTTCCCAAGTCTCTGGTAAGGTAGACAAAAGGCATGACCAAGTTTCTTAAGCGTGGAAAGAGGCAGATGAATATTCCAAACAGAATAGATAGGGAATGAACAAAGAACCAAAAATGACCAGTCTCACCACAGTCTCTTTCTTGCTCTCTCACAAAAACATTGGATGAAGAGTGCCAAAACCTAGAGCTAAGCTGCTTTATCAGAATAACATGGTGACATTTTGGAAGGGCTTATACACTGCTTTGGGAACATCTCCAGTTTATTTTTTCCTCTCCCCTGTTTTTTTTTCTTTTTCTTTTATCTGTGCTTTCCTCCTTTTTCAGACAGTGAATCCTCTAGGGGTTCAGTGAAGCCTGAAGTTCTTTCTTGTGGAGGGGAAAGAGAGCAGGGTTGTATCTATCAATAGTAATAAAACATTCCACATGACTGATATAAATGATTTTGACTTTTTGCATGCATTTGGGAAAGGCCTTAGCTGCCAAAGCCCATTGTCCATATCATGGTCCCATTCTCCTTCAGTATTCAGGGAAGAGGAAGACTCACGCTAGTGTTTTTGAAGATCTGATCGCAATGAACTAAGAAGGAGGAGAAGCAGTCAGTGTACAGTTAACAGAGCTGGTCTCCAGGGCCCAAAGGCCCTCAGATTCATAATTTCTATGTTCTTGGATCACCACCATGGACTCTCTATCCCCCTTGCTTTTTTTGGATTGCTCTGCAAAAGTTAACCAACGTAAAACAATGCAAAGTGACCGCTGAGGCCAAAAGATATGAATAACTGCTTTCACAGCTTCCCATCTACAATGTCACTGAGGAGAAACGCACACAAATCCAAGTCTGAGAAGTGGCTGAAATGTAAAATAATCTTATTCAAGTGTATGATTTTAATTGAAAGATTAAGGTAAAACTTCACTGCAAAACATTGGTGTTCATTGCAGATTTGTTCATGCTGTCAAATCAGTAAACTCAATTTGATTTCTTGTCAGCCCTGTCTTGTCCTGTTGAAAACTTGGTTGTCTTGTTTCCTACATGCACTCTAAATTTCTGACCATGGACTTCTAATGCCCAAACAAGTTATGTAGCTTCTATATGAACTAAGACAGATGGAAAAATGACCATTTACCTGCTATTATAGTTACTAGACAGTAGTGGAGGAAACAGAAATCTGAGATTTTATTTCTAGCTATGGGAGAAGCATGTATCTAAGTGTGCAT
Organism: Elanus axillaris; assembly: GCA_026212715.1. Taxonomy (NCBI): domain Eukaryota; kingdom Metazoa; phylum Chordata; class Aves; order Accipitriformes; family Accipitridae; genus Elanus; species Elanus axillaris. The sequence continues at coordinate 30,596,783 of JANZLQ010000056.1, read as the reverse complement.
GGGCAGGACAGTCAAGGAGAAAGAACAAGTTTTTTCCAAACAAGTGGATAAAAGTTGGGTCTATCAGCTTGATTGCTGTCTCTGCCTGGAGAGATGTCCTGCAGCCTTTCAGATTATTTATCTGTAAAATGAAAATGAATGGTTTGGTTTCCTTCTAGATATTTTAGCATGGGTAGCAAGCTGAAGTATTAATCATCCCACTAGTCTATCAAATTATATATACAAAATGATGGGATTTCACTGAGCTAAGACTGAGATAATCCAGACTGTGTTATACAATGTAGAAACCTGTGCGTTAAAGACCCACTATTTAATTTCTGGAAGAACTGTCACTTATTTTCCTTTATAATGGAAAATTAAATAATTTTTTAAAATAAAATTAATAATGAATAGGTTATTTTGTCACTGACCAGATCCTAGACTTACATCTTTCAGAATACCTTCTAGCTTTGATGTTAGCCCTGCCCTGAGTCAAAGTTTGGAGCAGATGGCCTTCAGACAACCCTAGTGACCTAAATATTTCTGCAATTCACTTGACTTTCTAATTTTTGGTTTAAAGGGGCAAGAAGCCTATGTCCTTTTCCCCTACCTAACTATGATAATTCTTAGAGTTTGTAAACTGAGCTAGTAAATGAAGCACGAGTATTACAACCCCATCATATTTGAAGGTTCACGCCACACTAGGAGGCTAAATTAGCCCCCAGGACTTGACACAAAGTGATTTTTATATGTCAATGAATCAGACAAATAATCAGAATGTATTTCTATAAATAACCAAATTCCATTTAAACATGAAAGCAACTTCAAGATGAAGAAACCTGCATTAGTTTAGGCTAACGATTAATTTCTTAAAATAGTATGTGCTCAAGCATTTATTAGTACTGCTAAATTGTGACAAACCTTCATGTGATGCAGTGGAGTGTACCAGAAACAAACCAAAGACCAATGTCATTTGTTTTTACCTAACATATACAAAAGAGAATGAGATTTACTAAACAAAATGTACTTCAATAACACAGAATTCCACGCCGTTCTTTGCCACATTCCTGTTTTTTCCTGTTAGATAACTAACATAGTATAAAACTCCAAGAGACAGCTATAAACTTCCTCACTTCTTAACCCAAATCAAGTATTTTTTGAAGGAATGTTTTTTCAAATTATGAGAATACACCTGTAGTTTTCTGTCAGTTTGATAGTAGAAGGAAGAGAATGTTCACCTGATCACTAAAATTATGCTTTTATTCAGAATGCTACCAGAAAGACTCATTTATCTATCTGTATCTTCTGACATGATAAATAATTAAGCAAAATAATTATAATTTCTAATTGGAATTATTAATTTCAGGGCTAAATATTCAGATAAAGCTCTTTATTATGTAACTTCTTCTACTGTTGGAATTGTTTTGATGGACAGGAATTTGCAAATACTACCCTAGCTTCATCGAAATCTTCAAGGAGAACTACCACCATGAATAAGCATGCAAAAGTGGAGACCGTCACAGATTAAGTGTAGGAACTGCTCACAAACCTCAAAATCAATCATGGTAGAGAAAGAGCCTATAGGCATTATCTTTATTAAGCCTCAAAGTTACAAATGCTTAGGTCTGAGCTCAAATCTAAAGTTAAACTAAATTAAATTAAATTAAGAATTTAGGTGCTGATCATCGTTTTGATTTTTAATTTTCTCCACCCAACTCTGACATGTATGCAACAAGTAGAGATTTGCTATTTCAGATTTCTAGTAAAATTCATGCTCCGCATGACTGTATCAGCCTTCATCTCATGGGAGTCAGAAATGGTGGCCTGTAGGTGAGAGCATCTCTATGGCTCATTGACAGTGCCCTGAACAATGCAGTCTACCATAAACGATTAGCTGATAATTTTACTGAAAGTCTAATGATAGTTGATGACATTCTTAAATAGCAGGTCCCGGAATAAGAATTGGCCTTCGTGTGATAAAAAGAAAATCCTTATAGACTGAAGTGGTTGCAGAAGAAGACCAAAACTGAACCAGCACACACCCAAAACATATGAAATCAAGTGACAAAAATTAAAAATATTATGTTCTTTAAAGTTTATGCTATTTTGGAGAGCGATCTGTCACTTATAAGCAGTTAGTTTTGCCATGCTATTTAAACGTTTGAGAATTAACCTGTTTTCTGGAAAAGTAAATTCATTAAATTGATTCCTAGCTTTTTTTGGAGCTCACAAAAACAGTGTCTTGTATTCTGTAGTCACTGGCTGAGATATTCCCTATTGCTCTCACTCTGAAAAACAATCCCACTCCACCAGATTGCCTTAATCACAGAAACAATGCAGGACTAAAACCACTGTTAGTATAATACCCACATTTACTCCCCTCCACCTTTTCCCAACAATAATGCCCAGATTCTTAAATCTTGGGGGTTTGTGTTTAGTCATTTTTTTCTTGTTGTTTGGGGGTTTTGTTTGGTTGGGGGTTTTGTCTGTTTTAACCTTTCATTGGTAATCTGAAAGGTTTGTATCAATAGCCTTCAGAATCTCATTACAGCTTTCTTGTTTCGGCACACAGAAATGTCTGGTAGACACCAAGGATGCTGCTGCCTTCTCTGTAGACCAGCTGAGGTAGAGAGAGATAAAAATACAAACATTGCTACCTGTAGGCTACATAAATATTTCTAAGTCAACAATGCACCATACACCAGGATGCCCTCTTCTTTCTGCAGGGCATTACAGCAGAGAGGCTCAGCACTTACTAACAGCACAGTTGTACCTAAGCCCTATCTAGCATCTACCTGAGCTTAATCAGGAACTGCTGGATGCGAGAACTAAAAACTTCTACTTCTTCAGCTGAAGGACTCGCACAGAAACAACAGAATAGTTCTAATCAAGCTGTGCTCTACCTACCAGAACATATTACTTAATCGTACAGGCACACCTCATTTGCCCAAATATGCCAAAATAATCAGTGGAAAGTGGCATTTAGATCTGTTCCAGAAGAAACCTGGATTCCAATGCCCGCTCTTTCTGAGGTGTCTTTGCAATAGTCTCACTGACTTCAAGCTAAGAATGATGCATGTATACTGATCAGGGCGGTTTGCCATGGTCTGCATTTCAAGCAGTAGCTCAGAGACCTGAAAATCAAATTGAAGATTGGTTGCACAACTCAACAATTTTGCAACACTTCATTCTGTCTCATATTTATCACATAGGTGCAATTATGCTACTTACACTTGGCACTGTATTCTATGTGTGAGCAATTCATTTCTCCCAAGCCCTTTCTCTAGTCACCTATTTGCTAAGAGTCCTTTGTGAGACAAATATTGTTACTATTATATATACTGTTATTGTTATATTGACATATGGTTATTGCTATATTATTGTTATATTGACAAAATGATTGGTAAACAACATTACAAGCAGTATTTATTGCTTAGCATTCTAACCATTTCTTTGTCCGGAAATCCACTAGAAAAATAATGGCAGGGAAGCTACACTGAGGACTCAAATCCCTTTCAGGCCATCAGCATTTTTAGTGGAGGACTGAAAATAAGGTTATTATCATGGGTATATTTAGCACATGTGAATTCCTCATCAGATAGTGGTCAGAGGCAAAAATAGCTTTGAAGCAAGTGAAAACTTTAAAGAGACAGACATGTTGGGGAATGTTTAAGAACTGCCACATAAATTAAATTTAACGTCTTTTCAAATTGTTGTTCTTGCCTGTGACACAATTAGTCAAGCTATTTACATTTATCCAAAATGTACCGTTTTCTCAAAGATCCCTGATTCCTTCTGCAGTAAAGAGAGTAGTGAATTTAAGAGGTGGTGTTCATTTCCTCAAAAACAGTCTTATAATGCCATACACAGAAAAGATCCACTGAAGCACTAATGCACAGAACAATAATTACGTTAGGGATGTCTTGTCTACATTAATACCTGACAACCTACTTAATGTGTTTATTTATTTAAATAGAGTAGCATTTACCTAAATTATAGGAACATCAGCCAGCCCAAAGACAGCTAAAGATTATGAAGAAAATGAAAGGACATCATTATTACTGTGAGCAGCTTGCAAAATGAAGACTGGAGGCAGGCAAAGAGATGCTAGGGTGTGTGGTTGGGGTATTATGATGAAAGGGAAGAGCAAAGTTTGATCCAATGATTAAATTACTGGACTCAATGGAGAAGTAGAAGTGAAGCAGCTTTAAAAAATTATCCACAGTATCACAAGAAGAAATACAACAAATTGGACAGTATTCATTTTTACTTTGGCTTAGGATGGAAGTTCTTAAGCATTGTAATCTGGACAGTATAGGTTAAATTACAGATAGATGTTATGTAGAAAGATGTTGTGAATATGTGAAATGAGGACATAGAAGTCTCTCTATTGCTTATACAAGACCCAGCAGAAAGCTACACAGGAGCTTTAACCATGTAGGAAGCATATCTGGGAGCATCTCATCCCCTGCAAGAGCAGTGCTTAGGTAAGTGAATTTCATGACAGAGTGAATTCCAGGCAATGCCAACTGCCTGAATGTCAGTGCATTGCACGGTGCACGTTTCTTGTCCAGACCGGCAGGAGTGCCTGCTTTCCTGCATGCTCCATTCCTGCTTGTATGGGTCCTTCAGATTTAGGATGTCTCAGCCAAGGAATCTGGCAGCTCCAGCTTCCTCCATCTTACATTACTCCTCCCAAAGGACCCATCAGAAGTTTTTCTGAACCATGTCAATGAAACAGGACAGCATATTTGTCTCAGCCTTTGAGAAATTCAGTAAAAGTTCACCATTTCCTGAATCCTGAATCCTTCTGCTGCTGAATACATACATGTTTAATATGGAACCAACATCAGTGACTAAACTCTAATATTCAGTAAAACTGAAGGAATTATGAAGCATCACAGAATCTGGACTGAAGACATTGTGTTCCATTTCTGGCTCCATCTGTGACTTGTCAGGCAAACTTGGCCAAGTCATTATTTCTCTCAATACTCTACAGTCCACTTCTACAAAGCAGACATGCAAACAAGCGTACATAGAAATACCACAAATTATTACTGTGAGTGCACCTCTAAGATAGGATACTTTCTCCTTAAGAGACAGTGTAAGATTTGACTAAGCATGAATGTTATCCTTTCCTCCCAACACCCGGTTTCTATAAAAGGGTTAATTCAAAAACACCCTCAGAAACCAGAGAACTACAGGTACTCTTGATACCCTGAACATGTAATATTTATAACAGTCATACAACTTTAATTTTACTTCTTTGCCTTAGAAAAAAAAGAGTGCAATTTTTCTAAGCACAGCACTGCAGAAAAAAAAAAAAAAGAAGCGCTCGTTAGTTTGGAATTTTCCATTCCTTTTTGCTTCTGCCTGAAAGGCAGAGGACTGTGGGGGTTTCATAGCGGAAAGAATTTAGGCCTATCTCCCTTTGACTTGCAAATTTTAGAAACAGTGCGCTACCCATCTAACCAGTTGGCAAGGATTTAAGGTCGATTTAATATCCCTTAAGCCAGTCATGAAGCATTGTACAGCCTTGTCTCCTCTTTCTCCTCCCTCCCTCCTCGTTCAACTTGTGTATAAAAGCTTAGCGCATGTAGAATTTACACCCATAACAGTGGCGGTCACTAGCGTCACTATAAAGTGTCACAGTAACAGCACTTAGAGGTCTGGCAGTGATACTGCCCTAAAGTCCATATTTCCTTGGGCAAAATGATAACTCACCTGTTAAAACTCATGTTGGGCCAAAATATGTTGCCTATGCATCAAATACAACTAAAAAATAATATTTTCACAATACAGGCTGGAAAGTACTAAGAATTTTTCCCATCCCATTTTCAGCACTATATCAGTATGTATTTATATGTCCTCTTTTCACACTTTAGTTTATTTTTTCAGATCTCTGGAGTAGGTAGAAAAATGAGACACCTCAAATACTAAATATAAATTATAGGCAAAAATATTGAATTCATTGAATTCACTTTAAAAGCTCTTCAGAAAAAAAAATTCTAAAGCGCTTCTATCTGTTGTCCTCAAACCATATAGGAATTCTTCCACTGTGCTCATCACCATGACTATATATATAAAGACACTTCTCCAGTCTACACTTGCAGGTTTTTTAGTTCTTTCGACTGACTTGTGCCTTGAAAAGCTGACTTTTGGGAGCAAGGATCTAGTTAAAGAGACAAGCATATATAAGCTAAAGCCGTATACTTTTTTTAAAATTGCTTGAATAGTCATAGGGATAGGTAAGATTGAAGGAAAAACCTGCATATTTATTGTGTCACAAACCCCTGTACTTTCAGGGGCAAAAGGTAATTTGTACCTAAAATCCCATTTGTACATGTTGCACTCTCAACTGGACATGATCTTTGAATGTGAAAAGGCAGGTTGGTGCAGACATTATCTCCCACAGGGGGAAATGGTGGGCTACTTATCATCCCATCAACCTCAAAGCCTAAGTCACATTTGACATGAAACTAATGTTGCTGAGATGAATGACATTCACCTATTAGATGGTACTCAGAATCAGATAAGCTAGAAAACTAAGGTAGTAAGATGGCGCCATCAAGAAATATTGGCATTCTGTTTCATGGCTACTGTGCTCACTTCATTCCATGTAATACAAGGAAAATACAATTAATATTAATACTGCAGAATTCACATGTGATTTCATCAGAATCCATATAAAGACAATAAGAAGTAGTTAAATGAGTAGTCAGTAGCCCAGCATTTCATTACCTCTGCTTACACACTACTAGAGTTTTGTATGCACCTAATCATTCCAGAATAAATTAAGATCTTTAGCACAGTTCACGATTAAAAAAATAATCTGAAATGCACAGCATGTTTCGTGTTAAAACACACTGTGTCTTCACATTAGGTGTTACAAACTTTCAGATATGCTGCTCTCAATATTTTCAGAGGATGAAATAAAAGCCCTACAGCAGAATCCAACCAAGCTTTCAGTCCCATTTTGCAGTCATGTTAATGGACAAGGTATAACAAATCAGCAACAGATACAGCAGAACAGCCTTATCAGTAAATCACTTGCTACACTCTAAACAGTTGCCTTTCAAAATGTTGTCTGCAATACTTGAAGAGTTATATTGATTTTATATCTATCCCTGAACTTGTCTATGTTTCAGTTTAAAGTCTGCAAATAACAGTTAGCTTTTAATAAAGTGCCATTTATACAATCATACTGCAAACAAGGCTGAATTTCACGTATGCACGAGTGTTGACCTGCCTTCCTCCCTTCCAAAGCAAAGGAGAGGACTGACAGGTAGGAATGGAAATGTCTCTTTTTTTTCTTTTTCATTGTGGTGGTATTGTCTGTGTTTTTATTACCTGCTATGGATCAAAGAAGGAACCCCTAGTGGCTTTGCTTCTTCTCTCCTATGGTCTATTAGCAGAAAAGAGTAATCTTTGCATAACCAATTATTTATTTACTGACATTTTCAAGCTCTGGGGCTAAAATGATTTGGGCAATTTAATTAGGCTTTTTTTCCTTGCAGCACATTGCTGGAGATGTTTTACCTTTGGAAATTTTTCTAGGTTTGCTTTGTTAGGCTTTTTTAATGCTCACAGTGGCATCCTGTCCTTTTGCTAGAACCAGATTCAAGGCCCAGGATCCAGCTGTTGCAGCTTGCCATTTCAACTTGTACCACCCCATTACCATTTTGTGGCATGCTGTCTTCTGTACATGAGGCAGCTAGAAGAATGGTAAGACGTTAGCAGTTAAGCATGAAAAAGTGAAGAGGTACCAAAATTACCAATGCTCAGCCCTCATGTGTCCATGATTTTATTCCAGAGGATGTTGTATTTTCAAATAATAGTAGCCACATTTTACAACATTCAACTGTACATTGTCTTCTAATGCTTTACAGTGAAAATGTCCCACTGCCATGATCAGTGCATCTCCATTGCCCAGCTCCATCCGCTCTTGCCAACAAACGCGTATTAAACATCTTTTTTCCATATGGTCTGCCCTAGGTTAACCAATTGACAATGTAATCAATTTAGCAGTAGGTAAGTTGGCTTTGATATTGTGTCAGTCTGTACTGGGGAGGCCTGGCAGCTAGAGGCCTAATGCAGAAAAGCATCACTTCTCTGAAATCTCCGTGGGGACTAAGTCCAATGGGGTCAGGAGCATTACTGGCTCTGACGGAGCGGGACAGGCCAACAGGCAGGCCTGAGCAAGCATGAATGATATATCTATCTGGCAGCTTTTCTGGAGAAAACAGCTTTGTAATAAAGACAAGGGAAATATGAAAATCACAATATCCTTCTATGATAGGTAGGTCTATGATGGATCTGCCCTTGGTCTGGCACTCTGATCTCCACCCGCAGCCTTTGGGAAGACGCTCTGGCGAAGGAAGGTCCTGTCCTGCGGGGAGGTTTTGTTCACCTCATTGCACACCAGTGAGAAATGGCTTTGCTCCCTGATTTCAGTACCCGTCGTTGCAGGCAGGGAGTCAAGCCAGGGGTGATGGAGGGGTGTTTTGGGGAGACTGGATCTGACCCTGTTGGAGGCGGGGTATCGAACAGTATCTGTCAGAGGAATTATAATTGGGTAGTGCTTTAGATAGTAAAGTTGCACTGTGTAAAGCGCTCGGGCCGGTCACAGAGCTGGCCTTTTAAGTATATATTGAGTTCAACAACTTCATCTGCTTCATGGGTGATGAAGATCTGCTCATGAAGTGACAGCCAGGTGACACAGCTGCACATGAAAGGAAGGCCAGGGCTCAGTCAGTGAGAAAGGCAGGGAGGTGCTGGGGAGCTGGAGCGGGGGCAGAAGCTGCCAGAGCTCAGGAGAGATGCTGTCTGCCCAGGCAACAAAAGCTGTTCTGGAAGGAACATGCCACAGATCCCTCCTTCTGCCCTGTGTCATCAAATCCAGAGGAGCAGTTTGAACTTTAGGGAAGAGAAGACTATAGAGATCCTATGGGAACTCAAAAAAAAAAAAAAAAATAAAAATTAAGCTTTGATAAAGGACTGGGTGAAAT
>JANZLQ010000056.1:30554703-30587696 GCA_026212715.1 Elanus axillaris | reverse complement strand
CCCGGCGCTCCGCCGCCGCGTCCCGGCCTCGGCCTTCCCTCCCGCGGCGGAGCTCTTAGGCGGGCGGCCGCGGGGGGTGAGGTAATGGCTGGCCCGGAGCGGGCGGAGGGTCAGACAGGGCGATTCGGGGTCACCGGGAAAGAGAGAGACCGTACGCGGGCTTGGCCGGTTGTGTTCGTGCCAGAAAGAAAACCCGCCACGAAATACAGAACGACCACAGGAGCACGAGGAGGCTGGGGTGCAGAGGCCAGGCCGGAGGGGCCGTATAGCCCCGATATCCCACCTCGGGCCACAGCCGCAGGCAGCCGTACCCAGACAACCCGCAAGAAAGGGCGAGCGCCCGGAGAGCGTCCCCCCTCCCTCCCCAGTACCTGCCCCGTCTCCCCTCTGAGGTGTAGGGGCGCAGCAGCGGGGCCAGGCAGTTACCAGACGAACTTTTCTCCAAAGCCAGGTCTGGTATCACAAAGGCATTCATCCGAGCAGGTATTCCTGCCTTCGGGAGCTGCTCTGTGCTACCTTTTTCATCCCCAGCTAATTCCCAGGGTCCTAGCACCTCTGCCGCTCTCCAGCCTCCAGAGCGGTGAGTTGCCTCTGTGAGTCTGTGCCCTGTTGGCTTGTAAGAAATGCTGAGAAATTTGAATGACTGAAAAATCAAAAGGCTTGTCTAATACAACAGCACCCTCTTCCAAACACACTGACATTGTAATGTTTAAACAGCTGCATTGTACCGTGCAAAAGCTCTGTCAAGCCGTGGAGCAGCCAGCATGAACTAAACCTTCAGAAAGAGAGGCTAAATGTTTCTGATTTCCGCCCCACGAGCGCGTGAATTGTCCAGGCCCCTTCCATCTAAGAATCAAAACTGACTGTGATGTGAAATAACCTGAAAAAGTTCTGGTTTCTCTGAGAGGAGAGGGGGGAAAAAAAAAAAAGGCCAAGAGTCACAAATGTACCAACATCTGGAGGTGACTAAAACCACAGAGGACTTCTGGATGGGAGAGATGTGGTGGTGTACGCAGTAGGTGAAGAGTGAAGTTATCGCTGATGTCCACCATGCAGCTGCCTGTTGTACCTGTTTCCTTAGTGGCTGCAGCCAAAGTTCACAGAACTAACATGAAATTTAGGACTTAAAAATCATTTTAACAATTCTTTTCTGTAATAGGGAAGGGGCAAAACCATCCAGAGTTATTCTTTAGTGCCCACTTCAGAGTGATCCAGTTTCCTCTCATTCTCTCCTTTTTAAAGAGAAGAAGAAGAGAGAGTGGGAGTGTTTGCTAGCACAGGCCAAGTCACCGCAGCCCTCCCAGTTTCCAGACCCAGGTCCCTGATAAATAAGGGTTTGGGATGATGCTGTCGTTTGGGTCAAACTTGAAAAAGATGTGTGCAACATAATACAGCCTAAACACAATCTAAAACTTGCAGCTCTGTGTTTCTGCTATATAATAAGGGTCTCTGCGAATGCTCAGTGATGTCACTCCAAGTTTTGCTCCTGACTTTCACGAGCTTTAAATCGGGCCGGAGGATGGGAGGTGGAAATCCATCTCCCCCTTGGCCCCAGGTGGGAGCAGGCTCCTGGCGTGCAGCCGGCACGGGGGCAAACCAGGGACTTCTCCCACCCCTGTAGCGCTTTGCTTTTCCAAGTTGTCACATTTTGAAGCCCTGTTTCTTGATGCCTGTTACAAACCGAAACATTATTTCTTTCTCCTCATTTTTGGGTTTTTCTTGTGTTGTTCTTTTTTTTTTGGTGGTAGGCAAAACGAAGATAATGAAGAATTTTTGCCAACTGGAGAAACCTCCATAGACTCCTACCCAAACTGGTTAAAATTCCACATTGGCATTAATCGGTACGAGTTGTATTCCAGACACAATCCTGCAATTGAGGCTTTACTACAAGACCTGGTCTCCCAAAAGATAACCAGTGTTGGTATGTTCAGATATATATCATCTTTTTTATCATTATTTGCTCATTGTTCAGGATCTCATTGCTGTTTGAATATTAATATTTTGCATGGCTTCTCTCTGGCGTGCCTACAACATTGCTTCCCGACTTCTGTGCTCGTTTTCCCTGTTAAACATAAAGAGATATTGCCAGCTCTGCATAACCTAAATAATTGCAAAGTCTGCCAGCGAGGCAAACCCCATTCATTTCAGAGATCTCTTAGTCATGATCAGGCTGAAAGTGCCCTATTCAGTTATTTAAAATAAATATGATAATAAAAAAGGATGGCAAAAAGCAGAGAGCATCTCTCACGAGCTAGATTTGCATTATTAGCCGATTATTATTTAAAAGGTTGTGTCTGGCAGCACTCGTCTTCCCGAGGAAGGAGAGAGGCGGCTGACCTGCAGCGATGGCTGCGGGAGCATCCGGCACCGCGGGGCTCTGCGGCTCGGCAGAGCTGCAGCTTCCCCAGGCGTCGCGCAGGGAGCTCCAGGCCAGCCAACCTCCCGATGAGCAGAGTTCAGCTCTGTTTATTCTGCTTGTAAATCCACAACGAGTATGTGCCCACGTCAACCTTTGGCTCTGGTTAAACAAGGTGACACAGTTTGGGGCTTTTCTCCAGGGCTGTTTAATGACAACGTGCGTCTCTTTGAATTTAGCTGCGTAGCAGCGCAGGGAAAAAATAAAACCACAACCCCAAACGAAGGCCCTGGGATACTAAACAAATGCACACCCCGTGGTTTGCAGAGGTAGAAAGCTGCAGCGCGGCCGACGGTTTCCGTCAGCCACGCAGAAAATGAAGTTGCTTGCGCTGACCACAAAGTTGCTAAGTCCGTTTCAGAGGGATGAAATAGCAGGAGCTCTGTAAAAGCGCTGACTGTGTGTTGGCACTGTGGGATGAGGTCAGCAGGTCTTTAACCCTGCAAGGCAAAAATTCCCCTGGCTTCAGCAGGAAACGGCCTGGGCAAGAATAGCACCAGCAGCCCTAAGGTTTACATTTTCCAGCATGTGAATCATAGCGGCTGCTGAGCAGGAGTAAGGGAGATCCTCTGTCATCAAGAGTGGACTGGTTTAGCTGATCCGGATGGAGTAGGTGTAAAATGCAGGATGCCACAGGAGAGCTTTGCTTCCATGGATCGAGCTGCCCAGTGGCTGTACTCAGCACACAGCTCTGAGCTCCGAGCTCTGCTGGGGCAGGATTTTGAATAAAGCGGTTTGCGGTACCCAGGTGCCATCCCACCTGTTGGATTCAAGGGTCCAGTGGGCACCTAGCTCATGAAAGATGGCAAACAGGCTCGTTTATTAACCCGCAATGGATTTTCTGTTCCCCAAACTCTGGATCAGAGTGATTCATTAAGGTGCTCAGGTTTGACAGTTTAAGCCACGTATTTTCCCTTTTGTAGCTCAGATGTGACCCTGCAGGTAGCAGCAGACCCTGCCCGTGCTCCTCCGGTCTGCACGGGAGGGTAACGAGGACGCTGGATGGACGTGGCCTTGGTGATTTTCTCCTTGACATAGCCCTCACCTTTCCTAACCTCTCCCCTCAACCAATTTCTGGAATATTAGTGACATGTGCGAACGGGGATTGAGCCAGCACTTTATAACTTGTGTGAACGTTGTTCTTGGAGCACATCCACTGAGGAGGAAAAGACATAGGCTGTAACCGCAGAGAGCGGCAGTGGCCCGGGCAGCGCCCAGGCTGTCCCCAGCTCTGCGCAGAGGCGATGCTCCACCAAACCATCTCCTGGCTTATCTATTGAGGTTTACACAAAATGCATTGGCCGTAGCGGTGTTTTGTACTGCATGGCTGCTAAGCGTATCGATCTCTATTTACCTCTTCAACACTTCAGAGCTCAGCTGTGTTGTCTATGCAGGAGGAGAGCAGCGTTTGCAGCAAACTCGGCAGCGTTCGAGCCATGAAGTCTGTCACTTCTGCAGAGCAGTGGGATGGTTAATGTTGATGTAGGGACATAGAAGCTGGTGGGAGAAAAAGGGAGGTAGGAATGAGAAATAATCTTTTACTACTCACTCTTCACTTGATCTGGGCTTGATCGTCACTCGTGCTTCTGGGCATGTTGCTTAACCTCTCTATGCTTCAGTTAACCTAGCTGCAAAATGGTTATCATAAAAAATAAGAGTGAAATCCTAACCCTGGTGATGTAAGTGGAAGTTTTGCCGTTTACCTCCCTGGGGCCATGATTTCACCTAATGTGTCATATAGATGTGTCATGAGGTTTCCATTAATTATGATTTTGATAGAGCTTTCAGATCAACGGGGGGGGGGGAAAGGGCCATGGGACCACAGAGGAAGATTTACGATCGTTATTAGCGATTTCCTATGGGATTGTCTCTCCGTTAATGTTTGAACAAGGCTCTTCAGAGCCCAGTAGGGCCTCTTATGCCCCTAACAAAAACACAGAGCCATGGTTTCTATCAGTGATTCAGTACAATTTCCATAAACTAAAACATGAAGTACATTTGGTATTGGTGTCGGTCGCTGTGGGAACTGACAGGGAATGAGTCCTACAGATAAATCCCAGTCTATAATCCAGCGTATGGAAATGGAAGGGGTCTTTTGCCAATGTAGAGATGCCAGGATCTGAATTTTGCTGGTAGCATCCACTGCCTGCCTCTGGGGATTCAGGAGCTCTGTCATGTTGCAAAGCAAGGAAGAGCATATTGTTAATACAATTTGTTTTCATTACATAGTGCAGCACCTCTTATTTTATGTTGCTGCAAATTCTTCTTAAAAATATATGTTTTAAAATGATACCTGCCAGTTTTCAGCTTTACTGCAGAGCAGCAGCAGGGATTCAAAAGCATGTAAGATGATTAATAAAGAGTAATATATTTGACTAAAGGACATTTATAGGGCTGTTATATTGTCTTGCATAGTCCTGCGTATCTTCTAATTTCTCTAGGTTTTTTCCTTATGGTCAATTTTTGTTGTTTTGCTTTTTGTTTTCTTTCTTTAAGGCAGCTGCAAAGATGCCAGGTTAGAAGTACCAAATAAATGGAAACCTTCATAATGCCCAATCTTCAGGCTTCTTTTTGCAAGCAGGACAATTAAATATACAGGCTTACATGCATTAGATGAAATGGGATATTGCTTTACCCAGTTTCTTCCCAGTGTTCAGATTTGCTTTGGCTCTAATAGAATTAGGTGATTTGCTGTGTGAGTTCTTGATACCTACAGTAATTAGATCCAAACTGCAGCTAAACGGCTTTCTTAGCCACATTGTAATTTCTCTGCTCAGCTTGCATTATTTATGGAGGAGAGTGGTGACCAGATTGATCCCCCGCCATCTATCAGAACTGCTCACACGACTCTAACGTGCAGTGTTATTTTAAAATGAAAACGGTGACAGAAGCAATTCCCAAGAGCAGGGAGCACCAAGGTGACATTTTCTTGATGTTAAAGTTTAAATGGAACAAATCAATGGATGGGTAGGAGCATCACATTCAGCTCCCACAGTGACACCTAGAGCTGGCCTTGAAAAGGACAGGGTTACGCAGAGCTTTCAAGCTGAGGATGTATTCTGCGCCTTGCATCAATATATATATTTCCTATTCATTTTGTTCAGCATAAAGGGATAGCTCTTAATTTGATTTAATTCACTGAAAATTTCCTCTTGCCATAAATAGGAGCCTAGAGAGAATTGGTTTTGCGCTGAGCACTGAAACCCAGTTTTCAGAAGAAGCACATGCACAGGCAATTGCACATTTCCTTTGCCTTTTGTAACTGTTTATTGCATGCATAAATAACCACAGTTAGCTATTTTCTTGCATATTTACAAGGCGTCTGTGCATAATTGTGGCAGCACTGTCAGCAGTTTAACAACAAATATGGCATGGTGCATTGTGGCGGCAGTGTGGTCTTGGTCTCGCTTGTATTGCTGTACACCGGAGGAGCTGCACTGTGGGATTGCCTGTGAGCAGAATAAGCTTTTGTAAGTCCTGTGTTTCATTGGGTTTTATTTTCTGATTCTTTAAATTCTCTGGTTGGAAAGGTTTGGAAACATTACCTGACTGAGTTCATTTCTGAACCTGCAATGCCTTCAGTTTGTACAGGCAGTAATTAGAAAGCAAGCACACGAGATTACTCAAGCAGTGAATAAATGCTGCAATTAACTGAGGTGGACTCTGCTTCAAGTCAGTAAAAAAAAAAAAAAGAAAGAGAAAGACAAGACGCTAAATATTGAACATAAATGCTGGTGCTAAAGGAAATTATAAAAATCTGATCCAAAGGAATAGAAAAAGTGCTGTTGAGAATGTGTGAAAAACACGATGAAATGTAGCACCATTGATCTACTGTATAAGAAAACAATGAATCTGCCAAGAGTCAACAGATTGATTTAATGTACAATTCCAGATGAAAGGAGGGGACTTAAAATGTACAACAAAGCCTCTGCATGGTTTCACAGATCTCTTCCCCTCCAGAATTCTCTTACTCTCTTGACTAGACCGAGAAAGGCCTTGAAAAAAAGTTAGCAGAATTGGCTGAACAAGAACAGATTAAGAGACGATGAGGGCTTGAATTTGTTTTAAAATGCGTTCTTTACAGCTTGTACAGGGCCATGTCTCTAGCCTGGGGCAGAGCATTACTTCTTAAAGCCAATCAACACGTTTACGTTAGATTTAAGCTTGATCTATAAATAGGAGTCCAAAATGGATTTGAACGTCCTCTGTTTCAGATGTTAACTGCATCCCAGGCTTTGACTGGATCTCACTTCTCAGGCATTAGCATTGCGCAATTAAATAAATTTTAAAATGTTTGTTGGATTCTGACCAAAAGCCAGGTTCTGTTGGGACTCTCCCTCTCCATCAGAAGACCATACGGTCTAGACAGGCCAGTGGGATGAGGGTTATCAGGCAGCAAAGCAGAGGAGGTGGGAAGCCAGACCAATTCAAATTCCAAATCCTTCGGGGTCAAATCCCTTTGGGCAACATTGTGTCCCTACTAGGAGTGAGTACCAGATGCTAGCCAGAAACCCTGTAGCATACAGTTATAAACAGGTGACTGAGAGATGATAGGTAGTGCATCTTTTATATTGGATAGCGTCTGTGGATCAGGAAGGGAATTCAGGTCGTGTATTGGGGAGGGGACAAGGTGGAGAAGTAGCAGACATGGCATGTGGCCATGCCGACAGGCTCATAGATGTAAATGGAGTGGGGATTTTTGGAGGCTTGATCCAAAGCCTATCCGAGAACATAGAAGGAATCCCACTGATTTCACTAGTCTTTGGACAAGACTCCAATCCCACAGACACTCAAACAAAAACATGTCTCAGGGAATTTTTTGCAAAGCCTCCTAAAGTTAGGAAGATTTCTGATCACACCCGAAAGCCCTTGCAGTGCGTTAACAAG
Source organism: Elanus axillaris (assembly GCA_026212715.1). Lineage (NCBI taxonomy): Eukaryota > Metazoa > Chordata > Aves > Accipitriformes > Accipitridae > Elanus > Elanus axillaris. Next base: position 30,580,393 of record JANZLQ010000056.1, on the reverse strand, counting down.
AAAAGTTAATGCTGCTTTCCATTTCCTTCTACTTTGGGGGGAAAAGAGAGGCTTTGAGTTGCCTGAGGATAAGAAGTAATGATGGTATTGGGATTTGTTTTTAACACTGTGCCAGTATGTCCAGGAACTGTATGAGAGTTGATTTGAGGTACCTGCTGAGAGCTAGCAGGTTTATAAAGTCTTTTACAGAGCTGTTCATGACCTGTGATGTTACAGTATATTCAGAAATCTTTAAAAAAAAAAAAAAGGTGAATTCAGAGTGTGACTGGTGGCTCCCTTGGAGTCAGTACAGCTTTACATTGCAAGACCTTCTTAAAAATACCTAAGCCTGCTGATCGTAGACATGATGGATTGCAATGGTGTAGTCCTCCAGTGTCTTGGAATAATTGTATATGCTGCTTCTGAGTATTATAATTTCTTCAGAAATGTTCCTGTGGGCAGTAGGTGAAGGCAGAAGGGCATCTCCGGAGGAGCAAACAATGTTTGTTCGGGATAAGCTCCTGGAAGATGACGGGGCTCCCACTGTTTGGCTGTAATGGCCAGAGGGACATGTTTAACTGAGGTCTGAGCAGGAAAGGGAGTTCCTGCAGGAATACAGCTCAGAAAATGAGAGGGACGGCAGTAGGCAGATGTAACGCTAAGTTAGGACAGGGGAAGTAATCTGACCTAGAGGTCTGAGTGAGTCATCTCCAATGAGATCTGCTCTTTTCTGGCATTGTCACCCCCAAGATTTGGGCACCCTGGTCTGCTCCCAAGTCTGCTTAGTTTAGAGGTGCATGAAGGGTCTTGTTGAGTTCAAAAGGACAGTCTAAGCTCAGGTGTTTACCTCTCTGCACAGATTACAATGTTAGACTCTAACTAGTCTGGACTTGGAGGGTGGCTTTGAATCACCTTCAGCCTGGCCAGCACAGCTGCGGCACTGAATGAGTAGCCAAAGTGGGAATATCTGTGTGCAAGTCTGGATCATGTGGATATCCACGCCAACATGGCGCTCTGGCACAGGTCGTTGGCCACAATGCATGTGGCTTCCAGCACACCCTGCCGTAAGGCACAATGGGACACCCTTCTCACCAATGTCTGCTTTGGGGAGGTCCGAAGTTCACTCCTAGCAGCAGTGGAGGGACAAAATGCCAGTAAAACTTGTGTTCAGTTGAGGCTACTATTGCAACCAGTTAAGGCAATACAGTAAGATGGATCTAAAAAGACATGGGAGATGCGTTTTTCTTACTTCAGCTCAATTCCTTCTGACAGGAAACCAGGCCTTGCATCTCATGGAAGAATTATTCTTGAATTGTTAATCTTCTCCATACATTTCCCTGCTTGGTAGTGACCCACTCATCGTTGAGTTCAGCTGCTAACAAAATCATTATGTGTTGAGTGGCTTCAATTTGCTGAGAAACCAGTCTTCTTAGTGTATCTGAAACTTTATGCTTAGAAATGGGCGTGCTGGGACATCCTTTCTTCTTCTTTGCATTGCTGTGATTTCCCAGATGCTTGGCTTCCCAGCCGTACCTCAGAATCGGCTCTATCTTTCTCTTTTCTCTCATGAGCTTACAGGATCTTTGGTATATTTTGGACATACATGTCTCACAGAGGAGAGGGTGCCAATCTCTAAGCCCTGAGCTCCTCAGAATTGAATGAAAAAACATAAATTACATAGATTTTAGAGAAAAAAAATTCTGTCTTCAGTTGGCGTGAGCAGTCTGTAAGCAGCTGTGTTGAGGTCGGTGGGCTATATCTGACAGACAGGAGGCAATTCTGCCCTTTGGTACTGAGGCTGATAGTACTGACCTATACGGAGACAGCGCATGCAAACAGGTTGTGCCTTAAAGAGCTGGGCAAATCCTGCACCTTTGGCAGCGGCTGGGCAGGGGAGGTGGTGGGGCTGGTCCTGGGCACAGCATAGGCGGCTCCAGCTGCCTGTTTGCTGTCTGGACTAACCAGGAGTGTTTCCAGAGTGCGTAGCTGGGCTGTGATGGTCCTAGGGCAGCACATGGAGGTTTTTGGCTGGAGGATTGCTGCTTCTCATTGCCTTCAGGCTCTGGAGCTAGGTATGAAAAGGCTTACTGCTCCTTCTTCCCTCAGGTGCAGATCAACTGACATGTTCTGCACAACAGAGGGAGTTTAATATGTGAAAGCCATGTGCTTCTGCTTTACCTGTTAAGGACAAGTTATTTAATGCCCTTTAATTTCTAATTATTTATTTGTTCCTTTGGGATAAACTGGAAATGCAAGAGAAGGCTGGGGTCAGCAAAACAGCAAGGCAGGAGGGATTTTATTCTAGGGGAAGTATAATTACACTGACCAGATTTGCATAGCATTTTGTTGCAAAAATATAGATTACAAGTGCTGAAAGAGAGCTGATGACCTGCCAGTAATAAGCCACAGAGATGAGTAATTAGAAGGATGTGCAGCTAATGGCATTGGTTAGAGGAAAAAAAATGTGCAAGCTATATAGGTGGAACAAGGGCAGCTCTAAGCCAAAATTTACAGAGCAAGGTAACTTGACATTATGTAGTTCTCCAGTTGACATAGGTTTTGTCAGAACTATAAAGAAAGGGATTGATTATCTGATCATTCATAGGAAACATTTTTAAAGGAATGACTCATCCACACAGACATGACTGCCATGGCCTGTCTTTCCAAACACAGAAGTGTATTAAGCCATCAGGGTATAGGTCATTTCATTTATTCAGAGCAGTTTTGATTGAGATGGTAAAAAAGCAGCTGGTTTGCCAAAGTATATATTTCTCTTTTTTTAAGTAGCCTTATCATCAAGTGAAATGCATTTTTCTGAATTCTTATATTTAAAAAAACGGCTTTAGAAATGCTTTAATCTGGCTGTTAACATGATACTGTCCAAATTGTTCAGACTGGTATGAATAAATGTCAGTCTTAAATTCCCATTAGCTCTCCGCTGGGAAGTGAGCACATTGAATGTTTGAGCAAAGATGGTCCTCGGTGTGCAGGGTGGCCCACGGTCCCTGCTGCCTCCACGTGCCCTCTCCTACCCTCCCGGCAGAGCCAGCGACCCGCTCTGCACAGCTCTGCTCTTCTGTACGAACCTCCTTGGGATCCCTGCAAGTTAATGGATGGGCTTGATACATATCCACTGTGCATAGAGGAGGTGAATTTACATATCTCTCCTGCTCGGCAACAATTACTAAAATCGCAGCAGAGATCAGAGACTGCTATAGTATCTGCTCATACTTCTAATTAAGGAGATGTCTGCTGCACATTGGACTGTACATCCCAGCTGCGTCCCTTACTAGAAAGAACTCCAAAAGTGACTGGATATGGAGAAAACAAGACTCCAATGGTCCGTTCCTATACACGCCGTTCAATTAGGGTACTTATGGAGGCCATAGTGGTCAATTGAAGAAGACAAAGACACGTCAGGGAGTACAATCCATTTTTAGTTCTGCTCGGCTGGTCAAAGCCCTCCCCAGTACTCTGCACCCGCTGAATAATCTCTTGTCCAGTTAGGATTACCCTGCTTGGTGCTCAGATGCTGCAGTGCTGAATCTAACAGAGAGCAAAAAATACATGATTTTGTTTCAAGGAAGCTGAATGTAAGTAGATCCACATGTAGCATTTTAAAGCGGTTTTGTTTTTTCCCCACAGCCATGAAATCAGGAGGCACCCAGCTGAAGCTGATCATGACGTTCCAGAACTATGGACAAGCATTGTTCAAACCAATGAAGTAAGTAAAAGAAGTCTGTGTTGTAAAGTGAAATTGTGGTGGAATACTCTGTTGCTATTTTCTAAGCCAGTTTACTGTAGTATCTCTCAAGGTTGATGTGTCTGGTTCCCTAGGCTCACTGCTGAGCGTAGGGCTTCAGGGTCTGTGGAAACCTTGCCCTGCTAGACTCCTACTAGATACTGAGGAGTCTTCAGATACATTACAGCCTTCTCAGGAATGTTATTCACGCTGATCTCTGCAAAATCTCCCATCATAAATACAGGATGTCTTCAGCATTTCTTTCTTATGTAAACTTACTCCACGGGCCTGAGCTTTATCTAGTGTCAGTGCTCCTCTGGAATACGGCCAGACGAGAGATGGTTCAGAACAGCTTTGCAAAGAGCTAAATAGTATTTGTCTGATAAATTATAATTTAATCCATTGATTTATTGTTGTTTGTATTAAAGGTTTGTATTAGTCATTTGGTGTGGCTATGCTGACTTGTATGAAAATAAGTTTATCTTAGAGTAGTACTGCAAGGTAATGAATCTAGAAAGGGAAGGACTAGGATGATGCAGCCTTGGTTTGTGCCTGCCTCGATCCCATTGAGATGAGGGAAGTTATTCAGATACAAAGCAGATGTAAATGAGTTCTGAATCCTGACCTGTATGTTTGTGTCGTAATAAGGAAAATGGCTCTGTGCTTATTGTAGAGGGTTTAGCAAAGACACTCGGGGCTGCAAAATGTTTAATGAAGCTACTCAGTATCTGTGTCAAGGGTACTACTGGAATAATAAATTCATTTCCTTCTTTTGTTCCCACTGTAGGGAAGTTCAGTTAATTTCCTCTAAGATGGTCCATAAAAGACTAAAGTAACTGAGAACGAGTGGTTTGGAATATGTGTTGGCCTTGTGTTACAGCGATAGTGGGGAGCACAGCTCAGGGGGTAAGCTGCTGGCTGGAAACTGAGAAATTCCCTGTTTCACTGTAGGTTTTGCTATTCTGACCTCAGACAGGTACAGATTTGACTTGATCTTACTTGACTGCCAGAAGGGCCAAATAATTGGTCCCACTTTCCTTCAACCCACGTTTGAGCAGGAACCCTCCTTGCGTGCTGTGTGTTTGTCTTGGGAATCCCAGGGAAATCCTATGAACTTGCAAGGAGTACCGGGTGTCTGTGCAAAGGCCAAATGCCTTTGTGTTATTTCCCACATTGCACACAAATTTCTCCTTGTTTCCAGTGGATCATTGCTTGCCTGAGAGAGGTCAGAGGAAGCACAGATAGTACTGACAAGTCAGAGGGAAGGCGGTATCAGAGAGCATCTGCTCCAACATCTTCCCTTCCTCTCTCTGCCCTCTCCCCAGATGCTCAGATCATCAGATTATCCATGCATGGGTCCATCCCCTATATCTGCAAGTTTGATGCATAAAGGCACAGTTCTTAATGGTGTCTTGTCCCACATGCGAAATCAAGAACCCAGCAGGTTTGAGCAGCCTTTAAGTATGTGGCAGAATCGTGGTTGTGCTGTTGGCTTTTTACATAATGTGTGATTTGTTTCTTCTCCATTTGCTTAGATGCAGATAATCTCAATCTTTATCATTGGTATGACATTGTAATTCTGGGAATGCTAATGAGGTCAAATCACAAGTTTACCGTTTCCACTGTACTATACACAGCCTCAGCAAGATGATGGATGACAATAGAGGTATAGCCACGTTCCTGTGTAGAAGCAATTACTACCATCCACTAGAACAATAACAGAAAATGATGATGTCTTAATCACTCCCTTTGCTTGATTTGAAAGGCAGCAACACCCTATTTCTCACTGCTCTTTGCATTACATACACTACTGGAAAAAGCAGCATTAGAGCTGCTGTGTTCCCAGGCACCGCACCTTACGGTAGCAATGCTGCTGTGTTTGTGCTGAGCGTCACTGAACACATTAGTGATTTTGAATAAGGATGTTTGCAAGCATTTGTCTTCATTCTGATAACAGTGAACAGGGAGCCAGGTGCTCGGCTAGCGTAAATCTTCCTAGCTCCTTTGGCATCTGGTCCCACTGGCCTCTTTCACCAGCTTGTGGACTGTTGTTGATGAAGTTCTTGCAGAGGTTGGCAGCATCATTTCTTTATACAGAAATAAGCAGCCTAGAACTAAAAAAAAAAAAAAAAAAAAAAAATTAAGCTTTGATAAAGGACTGGGTGAAATATGTTGGCCTTGGAAAGATGGCTGGAAAAAAAAATGAATTTGAAGGAAATTAAAAATATGTGAGATACCTGAAGATTGATTTAAAAAAAAATTAAATGTGGGATTAATATTAGCTAGAAGTGAAGAAACTGAGGCAGCAGATGTGGCAAGCAATAGATTAGATACAGACCCTGCTACCTGGATCATGGTGTATATGGCATGACAGATCTGCTGGATTTTCTGTAGTGTGACCATAATGTCATTTCCACTGCACAAGAGGTTAAAAATATTTGTACAATGTCTTTTCCTTCTTTTGTTTCTCTGGGGCAGAGCAACATGTCTGTGTGTGCATAGAAAAACCCGCTTGCTTGTGTTATGAGCATCAGCTCAGCGATCTCTAGGAGCTGAGGAGAGGAGGGAGCCTTTGGCTTAGTCCCTAAAAGCTGAAACTTCTTTCGGTGTGTCCCTCATACCTTATAAAGTCCCAGCCTCAGGTGCCTCCACCCATTTTCAGAAGCATATTGCACTATACTCTACACTTTCACTAAATTAACCATACGCAGAGTCTTTCCTCCGCTGCACAACCTGTAGGCTCAGAGAATAAAATTTTTTTCCACTTGCTCAAAGGCTTACAGCTCAGTCAAATCAAAAGCAATTTTCTCCAGAAAAAGCAACAGCAATTCTCCTTCATGAGAGCTATTTCCATGCTGAATTTCAAGTTTCTACCTACAGCCGAACTAGCTGTCAGAGTCCACAAATATTCCCTGTAGAAGTGGAAAAGTATGTTTTATCTCGGTCCGTATTAGAAAATGGCTCAAATTGTGTTCAGGCGGGCAAACAGGATTTCCAGGCAGATATGCACTGGGAGCATTTTTAACCCCCAAGTGAACACACTGGCAACTATAAGTGACTGAAAACAAGAAGTTCAAATGAAAACTATTATGCAAGTTCAAGATGTAATGCAATCCATAAGAGATTGTAATTGAGCCTGAAAATTTGCTAGTGACCCTTGCTTCAAATAACAAAAGCAAACTAAAGGCATTTTAGAAACTGAGTTTTGTTCTCAAGTTTGTTTTGTGTATGTAGCAGAAGTTGCACATCATCAGTTTTACTCTTTCCTGTGCAGAGGCATCTACTTGCTCAGCCCCTGCCATTTGTTCAGACATTGCAGGCAGTAACCAGGAGGAAAGAACTGTTACAAGGTTCAGGACAATATGATTTAAAGCCACAAAGTGCAGCCACAAAACAAATGGATGGATCCTAAAAAACGGTGGGCATCCTGCAGTCCTCATGGGCCTTGGATTGCCATTGCTTGCTCTGCAATATCGAAAATCAGGCCACCTACTTATGTCCTAAATAAAATTAAAATCTAATTGAGGCACCTTTTTTGGAAAATCCTTGCCATCACCTTTAAGCCTGTGGTTCTATTCCTCAAAAAGTAAATCAAAACAACAAAAATCCTAACCCCAACCTAGCAAAGAGTAAAAATATCTTGCCTTTTCAAAGACTGCTTGCACTTAAATCCTGCCTGACATTTATCTTACGCAATGTTGCCTAAAGTGAAGAAGGGAACGTTCATTTTTTTCTCTCTCTCCCCACCCCTCTTTCCCTCCTCCAATTTCAATCTTTCATTTTGTGTGGAAAAAAGTTACAGCTAAAATTCTGTTTCCACTGAGTGCTATACAAATTTGTAAGTCAGAAACCAAAGGAGTTAATTTACATCTAAAAGCAAATCAGCACACACAGGAACTAGAGCACATGAGAAGCCCTGAGATAGTTGTTTGTTTATGATAATAATTTTGTTTATTTTTGTGGGCTGTACACTTCCTCTGGTAGCCAGAGCCAAGGCACAATTATAACAGATGCAACCTGATACAGTCCATCTAACCTTCTCTGATCAAACAGCAGTAAAGATGAATACAACCTTTTCTGCTTGGTCATTTTTATTGCTTCAGATTTTACTGAAAGCCTAAACTAATATTAAATTCTGTATTATGTACAGTTATTCCTAAAATGGTATGTATATTCTATAACCTGAAAAAACCATAATTAGAATTATAAGGCAGAAATTAAAAATTAAAATAAGAAAAAAAAATAGAATTAAAAGCCTATACAAAAATAACCTGAATCCAATCCTGGATTAAGTTATATTTTCATCTTTTCAAATACTTTAACTTCTACTATATAAAAGGAATATACAGATCCCTAAGAAAATACATGTACATATGTGTATATATATAAATAAATAAATAAATTTACACACCCCTAAAATTAATAAATCTGTCTTATTACTGACAGTTAACTGAATTTGCTGGTTCTTTTCAATGGCAAAGCTGAACCCACTTTCAGAGTGATAATTTCTAGGGTTAATTGTCATAGCTTCCTCGACACAATCTTCTCCACCAGCTTTATTTTATCTGCCAGAGCACCAATATGCCATGATTAGCATAAATTAAACTAAATAAATTTGGTGAGTTACTATATTATTTTATGCTAATCCATTTATTTATTTATTTTTAAACATTTCAAGGTTAGGGATGGGTGAGCAGTGTGATGGCAAATTCCTAACAGCAGCTTGTTCAAATTCAGCTCAGAAGTGCTTAAAAACTGTGTGATATTTTTCAGAAATGTTTAGGAGAAAAAATCCAGTGTGAAAAATGTCGTCAAGGACAAACTGCTATATCATTATATACTGACCTTTTACAGAGGTACCTACCCATGCCACACTAGTGCAAGGCAAGGAACTCAGTACGTGCAACTCGGTAACACAGAGCGAGAGAACAAGAACCACCAAGCAAATTTGCTTGCATGACTTAAATGAGGCTTTCCTGGTGTTAAAAAAGATACATCCTGACCTCTCACTGCTCCAAGTAACGTTTTTTTTTCAGAGACTTCAGAAAGGGGTTTGCTCATCTCAAACAACTGGTTCATGCCAGATGCCTGTGCCAGAACTGACAAAGGCCTTCCTTGCGAATCCACTGAGTACAAACAAACCAGAGGCAGCTAGAGGACGGGACAGTGGTGCGCTGTATGAGGAGCACACAGCCAGAGCCATGCCAGTAACCATCTGGCCAAGCTGGTGCCTTTCTAATACCATTCTGCTCTGAATGGAAATTTTCTCAAGAGGTGTGAAGAACACATGTAGTATGTTTTATCACTGACCGAATCTCTCTCTTCAAGAGAAGATCTAACTCAACACCACAGCCAACTAACGTTTGATGAGACTATAATTGTTCAAGGTAGGTATATGCCCTCCATCCTATCTGTCAGCACAGCTTGTGCAAACACACCGTACCACATCATGTAGAAATGAAACTAGCAGTGAGATTCACAAGACACTTTAATTTGCTTCTTGCACATGACAGCACAGTAAAGACACATGCTGTTCTGGTTTGTCAAGTGTGCAGCAATGTAAGAGGTGATGGGTACAGAAGCAGACCTTAAAGGAAATGGAGAGCCAGGATGAGATTTTCATCAGAGAGCTTTGATGGAGTAAGAGGGTGGGTAGAGTAGCTGAAGTAGAGAAAAGATGGTGAAACTGTAATCGTTCCAACTGTGCTTGCATAAGCAATTCAGCTTTTCATTTATTGATGATGTTAAAATTCTCTTTGTTCTCTATTATCAAATTTTAAAATATTTTCTTGTTTGGCCAGTTATATGTAAGACAAATTGTCACTCTTACTTCTGTTCCAAAGAAGATGAAGAAGAAGGAACATGACAGTACATATACAGAAGAGGAGACACAGGCCCTATGCAGGCAAGGACAGAATTAAATGCAAGGGTCCAGCCAGTAGCAGAAAAACAAAAGGCCAGATCCAGAATGTACAGCTAAGACAAGAAAATGCAAATTTTAAGTACCTAGGCTTGAGAAGGGACAAACTGATCACTTAAGGTAGGTCTGTATAGTCTGCCAAAATCTCTGATAGCCATAGGCATCTTTTAAGGTCTCTGCTTAAATTGTCAAAGTGGCAGATGTTCTGTACATTCCACAGTAGCAGAAAGCAGATGAAGAAACCATCCAACAACAACAATGGCCCACTAATAACTTACAGATTCTTACTAACCCTTCACAAACTGAGGTTGCCACCTGATTAGTCCCGCCAGTGGACTGGCTGGTCTTACCATATGTTTCCTTTCTGTATGCCACCAGAGCTAATGTTCATGTGGCAGAAGATGTGCATGACAGCACCTTCTGCATCCAGAAGCATATGCCAGCAAGAATTTGAACTGAAGGCCTCCAGCTTGGAAGTCAGAAGGGACAGCAAAGAAAGGTTAGAGCCTCTACTCGGACCTTCTTCATTTTCAGGGCTCATATGCTATTGATGCCAAGTCTTGGCCAGGTCTCTTACTTTGGTATCCACTAGGCTGCTCCCTCCCCAAATCCAGAAGCCAGATGTGAGCCCTTCTGCTAGCAGTGCACTAGGTCAGTAGGGAACAGAGCTGTGTGCTCAGGTTAAAGCTGAGGTAACCCTTGTGAGACCAGCACCAGAGCAGCCAACTCCTTATAGGACCCAGATCTTTGTGAATTATAATAAAACTGTTGTCAGTAGTAACTGTTGAATACAGAAACCAGTTCAAAAATACGTACGAGTTTAAAGCACTTGAAAAAAGGGCAGTTAAAAAAAAAAAGCACGCAAGCAGATACCAGATGTATTGTATCACATACATTATAGTAGCTTTCGTTCACAATGATTTTCAAGATGATATCTTAAAGGATCAAAACCTAGAAGCATTAAGAAGGGTGTTAGACACTGAAAGCCATCAGAATCCCTTGTTCTATCACTCTGAACACATTATTGCTTCTTACTTTTTAATGCTGAAAATGGATAGATTTTCAGATAAAAATTAGGAGAGCTTGAATTGCACTCCCTCTCTGGATTCTTGTAATGTATGCATTTTCATAATTTTCTGTGTAAAGCATTCGGGGAAAAAATTACATACATTTATGGTCAAATTACTGGCAGCTTAGCTTCACAAATGCTGTAATTTAACTGTTTAACAGTAAATTAAATTTACAGTTTGTAATGTAAATAAATTGTTCTTTTTAATTCAAATAATACTAAATAATATGTGTATAATAGAAATTCTGTTTAACAATGACAGACCATTTTCACAACAGATAAAATTTACTTATTTCAGCTTGTATTTATTGTTAAACAATCTCACAATAACAGAGATTGTTTCCAACTATAAATGTGTGTTAAAACATTTAACTTTAATAGCGGAATCTTGTCAAATTGATGTACAGTAATAGAAAGTCATAAAACCTTATTCTTATTCCAGATTGTAAACTGAAGCATTAAAAGTTAACTTTATAGACTAAGAAAGACAGGTTGAAATTACTGCTTTATGGTCAGAAAGTTAATTCAAAGCACAGGTTAAAAATTTGGTTCTGCTTAATATATATTTAAAACAGAAAAATCCTAAAATTGTTGGACATTTCTAAAAGAATAAGAAAGTATTTAGGCTTCAGTTCTGCCAGATTCAGGATGTTCTCTGCTAACAAATGTTGCTACCCAATGAAGCTGCTCCAACTTTAGTCCTCTAGGGTGTGCCAATGCAGACGAGTTTGCAAGATAAGGGCCCTTATGTTAAAAATTCATGGGAAAAGGTCATGTTTCTACCATTTCTGAAGTGGTGAGTAGATCAATGGAACGCACAAAACAAGACAGCAAGACACAGAAATTATTTCCTGCTGACTGGCACTCTTGGAAGCAGCCCTTGGGAAATACTGAGGATTGAGGATTGCCACTGCTACCCAACTCTGGGGCATTCTCTGCCTCTGGCCTGTGACAAAACAGGGGCTGGAGACATAGAGTGCCTATTCTACTGGCAGGAGCAAGCACGCAGATACCTTCAAAGGCTCCTAATGAAGTCAGCATGCTGAGCTAAGCCGAGATAACCCACTTCTTAAAAAATGGGACATAGTTACGTGGGAACCTTCTGGCTAGCAGCAAGGCTAAATCTCCAGTAATTAATTCCCCCTGGTGCTGACCTAAAGATTTTGTGTCACAGGGAGGATGTCCTTGCCTGGAGCAGGGGGTTCCTCATCCCGCATGGCGGGGGCAGTTTAAAAGCCCGCACTGGCCAGTGCTTATCACAAACAGGAAAGGAAACACTGAGATGCGCAACACGCCTCTGCATCAGGTCCTCAGTATGAATGTGGCCATACTAACCCCCGTCTAGTATGGGGATGCAGCCTGTCCTGATGGAGCCAGTCCATGGAGCCAGCTTTTCCCTTTTGGATCAAGTCCTCAAAATATGCCTTTATGTATCCAGCACAACCTGACCCTGAATTTCAATGGCCAGCTTTATAAAAGTCAGAGCAACACAGGGCTTGTCTCACACAATCACAATTATCCTTTTGATATGAATTCTTTCATTTATGTTGGAGACTCATAGCTTGCTTTTTATTTCATCTGCTTCCCAGAGACCGAATTTACCTCCCTTAGCAATGTTTTGCCCCATAACCGAACAATTCATGATAGATGCACTACTATACCTTAGACATGACATTTCCTGTAGAGCAAAAAAGGCTCTTAAAGGGACTTTGTGACTTTACCCTACTGAAGCCGAAGAATGCCAGATATAATTGAGGATGGCAGTTGGCTGGCAGTCCCTCAACAGCAGCCCCACTACTTCAGTCCTTTCAAAATCAGCAAAATAAAAAGCAGGTTGTTCAGAACTGTTTTTTGTGGCCAGACACTTGCAAGAGAACTGAACATGATCTAAACTCACAGCCTGGTACCATTCAAAAGCACACCACAAAATACAACATGCTTATTGATGATTTGGAAGTGGAAGTCTTCATAGTTGTTTTTCTGAAAGCTATGAATATTCTTTTTAGAGATTTTCCTCTTCATGTATAGCCAATTGTTTTATAAAAGGCATTGCTTTTTTAACCGGATTTATTATATACTGATGTGTATTCTTTTGAGGATGACATCAGCTACCTTAACTCATGTTTAATAATATTGCATTCAACACACATCCCCACTGAAGTTGATACAGGATTAGGTACTAGCTAATATGAGGACTAGCATCAGAGTCTGACCCTTAGTACTGGAAAACTCAGCATCTTAACCTCACTAAGAACCCGAAGTGCTTTACAGATTGAATATGCAGTAATTGATCACTCAGGCTGAGCTGTCCTCAGAAATCTCTCATCAGGGTGTCAGTTGTACATGAGATATGATAAGACTACAGCAAAGATGGCAAATTTGCAAACATAAGCTGAAAATATGTAGCAGTCTTCTAAAACGAGGGACAGTCTAGCTATTAAGAGCTCCCATCCCTTAGCTGTTCTAAGTCACTGACAGCTGGTTCAATCTTCCTACAAGTAGCTCTAGTTTATTTAAGAATTCTTCGTTTTGCCTGTACCACCTCTTTCAATTTGCTATTTCCTGCTTAAAGGGGAAAAAAAAGATGAAAAAAAAAAGAGATGGCACATTGAAAATGTAAAGTATATAAATCATGTATCAAAAAAATAAAACCACATAAGTCAAAAAGTATTGCTTTACTTGTTTTACAAATTACAAGAGTTGAGACCCATGTCTCCTCATGCTCCCCCCAGAGCTGTGCCAGAGCTCTGCCCACTATATCACACTGCCTGCAAGAACACTGCCGAGTTACTCCTTGCAGCTTTCCCTGCAATGGAAATATTCCCTGCAGATACAGCTTTAGTCAATTTTTAGTCAACTGAATTTCCAGGTGGTCTTGTACCTGGTGGATGAAATAGTAGTTGCTTTCCAAGTGCTGCAGGGAAACATGATTTTATTCCTATATTTATTTCCTTTGGAATTTAAAAATAAACGTGACCAATATCTCAGGTTCTGAAGGAAGCTAAATTCTAGACCAAGGTAAAAATTAATTTTAAAACCATCCATTTCTTCCAACACTGGACAAAAAAACTTCATCAGAATAAGAAATGGACCAGTACTGCTAAACTGATGTGTTATCCTGCAACTCTGCCTTGCACTTGCCTGTCTTTCTGCTATGCATTTAAAAATAACACAGATACTTTCACACAGAGCATCTCTGTGATGCTTTTTATTTATCTGGTTCTTTGCACTTCCAGCTAACGTCCAGTGCAGGAGATCCCAGCTCTGTTGTGAAGGCATCTTGGTCAAGCTTGCAAGAAAGCAAGCTGTGAACTGCAGAGTCTGTGCAGGAGCCACAGGGATGGACTTTAACAGCAATTCTCACTTAGCTCTCAGCATCCAGAAGCCGCTTTGCATTCAAGTGATCCTAACTTAAGCATAAAGTATACAGTGCTCACAAGAAATTAAATGAAGAAAAGGGAAAATACTACTTTGCCTGCACTGAGAAATCTGTTGGCAGGGCTGTGCGTTCCACTCCTGTACAGAAGACGAGGCAGTACAGTTTTCATCAAGCTCTAACTGTGTCACACAAAAACTGGAGCCATGCCACTGACTCATATTCACCCTCCAGTGAAGACAGCAGCTTGCTCCACCTCTTGTTTGACTTCAAGGATTTTATCCAGAACAGTGGCATTTTAGCAGTAAGAACTGTGCCTGCTAATATCATGGTGGTGGTCTAAGTTCAAACCCTGTTTATCACAAATGCAACAGTGCCTGAGCATTCCTGAATGCAAAGAATCAGCCATGGTCAAGGAGTAGGATTTGATAATGTTCTGCCACAAATTCTGTCTTAAAACTCCCTGTTTTCATGTGGAGTGGACACATGAAAAGCAGGCTGTGTGGCAGAAAAATTAACAAATCTTTGAAAAAAACAAAGCTGCATAATCTGCTGTATTTCAGTTGGTCTTTATCCACAAAATCCCAGATCTTTGTTTAAGCTACAAACAGACTATAAAAATCAGCTCGCTGGCCTCTCTCCTTATTATCCACATCCCTGCACAAATCAAATGAAGCTTTTGCTGTAAAGCTGATAAAAAACACCACACACATGAGCAAGCTGATGTATTTAAAAAGTGGTTATCATTTCTAATCCTTTCCTCTCTCTCCAGGGAATATCATCTTTCCAAGGAACACACAAAACCCCACCACTGAGCACACATCAGCACTTACACTTGTTTTGATTAGGGATTTTCTAAAATAACAATGAACGAAGTAGCCTGGCATTATCATTGATTTTTAGCACCTAGGGAAGCAGTACAACAGTCATCCAATTGTTTAAAATCAGTGAATAGCCAAGACCAGTTCTGACAAATATTTGCACTCACATAATCTATTTCAGAGACCTCACAAAATGAACTACAGTACCTGGTTTGATATCATATGGATGCTTTTGCCATTTCTTTGTAGATAACCCAGAACCCCATGTGTAACCCAGAACAAGAGAAGTGGTCACAGATGCTAAACTTAACGCCTGAGCTCTCAAGCAGGCACTGGGATTTGTTTAGAATTTGGGGTATCAACTGAGATGCTCTCCAGTTCCAGTTCCTTGCCAATTGTCCCAGGAAAATGAAACAATTTTTATTATCTAATTTAAACTTATTCAAATGATATGTCTAAATCCACTCTAGACAATCAAGATTAGATTCAGGCATGAAAGGAATAATACTCATTTCACACAGGTGTAAATCTAGTCTTGCAACTTGCCCCAAGCCAATGACTGACAGCACTGGGAAAGCAACATGATACCACATTCAGGTCCCACCTCCTACATTTCAGTCTTTCAAATGGGAATGTTTCACCATAGGATGAAATTCCTCTCAAAAGATTAAATTATCAGCCATTGCATTCCCTGATTTCAACCTCATTTGTTACAGGCTTGAGCCAAAGACTAGAAAGTTTGACTTACAACTTAAGCAGTGCCGAGAGGTTTAAATGTCCTTCTTCACATCGTGCACGTTAAAACTGTCCATTCAAAGACTTTGCTTTATAAATAAAATTGCAGACATGAGTTCTGATTTTAGATTCCTGAAAATATACACATACACACATATATGCAGAGAATAAGAAACAGAAGGAACAGAAATACAGCACTTGATTTCATACACAGACTTCTGATGGCTGCAGAATGGAAAAAGGTGCTTCTTCAATATGGACTTGAGCACAGCGAGTCTTACATTCATAGCTGTTGTCCCTGTGTCAAACAACATGTGCATTTGATGTTATGTGTGATTTTTCACTTGTGTAACACACCTTGTGCATTATGCTACTTATTTTCTGCCAATTTAACCACATATTAAGAACCTCACCTTTTACAGGAAGGCAGTAAGCAGTTTACATAGTAGGGAGCAGGGTGAGATAATAGCATGCTCCTTGCCAGGCAGTGGCTGATCCTGAAGACAGGAATGGACAAGGAAACTGGGATGAATCTATTCATGCAAAAAGTCTTTGCTCTTTGTAAATTTTTAAGTGCTGGTAAACAGCAGGAACAGCACTTTAGAAGTAGCCACAGAAGTTTGGGAATTATGAAATATCAAAATACAATCTACTCATTTGATTGAAGACACTTAGATCTGTGGAACTTTCTCCTGTAAATAAGGTCCTTCCATTTCAATTTTCTCCCGTCCTTTTTGTCTTTTTGTGGGCATTAGAATATATAAAGCAAAGACTCAAGCCTGCCTTGCTTCGGAAGCAGCACAGACAACTAGCTGTTTGAGAAAACTAAACTTAATTGAATATGGATATGTATTTCAAAGGAATGGAAACAAAACTGACATTAGGGAAGGAGTAAGCACTGCATTCCAGCAAATTCTCCTCTCTTTAGCTAAAAGAAGTTGTCAAGGGGTTTTATTTGGCAATTTCTGTTAAATGAATAATCAGATAAAACAAATAAAAACAGAAGTAACACCTGCTTAGTCTGACATGAGCACAGAGGTGAATCGGATTCAGCCTTTAACAGCTGCCCTCGGGTGCCTGAGGAATCATAGCAAGGTAATTCACACACCGTTAAGCCAATTTTCAATGGACTTCTGTCAGTTGAACAGTTGATAAAAGCCGTCTGGACGATCAAATACTGCATAGTGCAAGATACAGAAAGTGGTGAATGTATGTGAGCCCAATCAGTCTGAATGACAGATCTGCCTCCTCACTCCCTAGTTTTTTGTTACTGTTTTTGACAGCTATATATATTCCATTTCAACAGAGTTCAGAAGTCCAGGCCCTATCTATATGGCATTTTTAATTCACATCTACACAAATGTCATGGTATTTCTCTAGGGGAAAAAAGTGTAGAAGTTGATTTTTGTGTCAGCTAATAAAATTATTGTATAATTCAGTCAATTATATTTCCTTAGCCATGTATTTATATGGATACCTAACAGTTACGAGACAAATGATAGACATGGACAACATGATGCAGTCTACACAGACTGTCACTACTACCCAAAAAGATATGAATGCAGAAGTGGTATGGAAGAGGCTCAGTCTTTCACAAGGACCTAACAGGTTGCCTCTACTACCCAAAATGAGACAGCTATGAATCACTAACAGTTTAGGCTCACAAATCCAATGCACAACTGCCATGTGATTGAACAAGCATTGCCCTTTTCTATCAGACATTTAATAATGGAGAGACACCAGCATTTATCTTCTGCCTTTAAGAGGATTTCTCACCTATAAGAAACAGAAACACAGATCAAAGGTATCCTGAATGTGAAAAAACTTAATGGGGGAAAATGCTGGCTATTTGCATGACAAGTTTTTCCCGTGACACAGATTTGCTCTTAAAATGTGCCTTGATATTCAGGTCTGCATTTTCAACTGCACTAGTGGTATCAGCCAGACACCTAACCTCACCCTGGCTTGTCACATGCATGTGGCATTTATCTCCTCTGTGTGCCTATGACAATCCTCCCCTCAACCATGCAAGTAACTTTCACTAACTTTTTGGAAAATCAGGTGGTTTGGAATTTTGAAAATGAGGGCAATTTTTTAAGGCCTTAAATACATGCTCTAGAACATATTCTAGGACTCTGTTGTTGAAACCTGTTGTCTATGTTCATCATCCTCACAGTCTAACACTAAAGCACTGCCTTGGTAAAAAGGAATGCAGATATAAGAAACAGAACAAATGTAAGTAGGACTGGTATTGCAGGTAAAGACACTTCATTGCAAACATGATGACCAAAATTCACACCACCTAATTCCACCTAAGATGTGGATGGACATCCGTTTGCAAGAAGGTCAACTAGAAAGTCTTTACAGTTGTGCAAAGAGAACTCTCTGATAAGCCTTGAAGGTCCTAGTACCTGTGCATGTGGAAAGGCAATTTGAGCTGTCGTATACCCATCTCCCATGTGTGACAGTGTTTAGGATAGGCAATCAAAGGAGGCATCTGAACTTGTCCAACAGAACAAATCTTACCTGAATTAACTGTCACAATCTGAGTAGATAAGATTTTGATCATTTGCTAGCTGCATCCCTTAGACCTTCTCAACTTGTTGAGGTGTAACTTGAGTCACAAATCATAGCAGAAGGCAGCAGCTTTATTTAGCACATACAATATATCGTTTGCACAGTATTATCTACAGTAGCTTTTGGTTATGAATTAGAGAAGAAAAATCTCACTTTAAAAGTATGTAAAAGCACCAATTCTCAGAACAGCTACTGGACAGGAATCACTGGGTACAGAATTTTTCACCTTTGGGATGATATAAGTGGCAGAAACAAAATAAATGACAGCATGGTAATTTTCCTCATAAAAACAAGAGGTTATATGATAAAAAGCTGAAAAAGACTGTGTGTTGAAATGGAAACTGTCTTTTCTCCATTGATAATGTGATGCAGTCAGACACACTGTAGAATATTAGAAGTAACCTGCAAGGTTTTATTACCTTTGATTTTTAGCTCTGCACTACATAAAATTAATTTGTATTTTGCTGTAGAAAATGCAGGATTAATGATGCCAATGTAGAAGAGACATATTTTCCTGTGCAAGTTCTGTGAATTGTTCTCAGACCTCAAGCAACACTTACAGCAAAAGAAAAATACCTGCTTTGCGTTTTACGGTGATGTACAGCTCAGAAGAGGTCCAGTTTAGATCATGCAGGCTTTCAAACTTCTGGTTACATAGCTAGACCTCATTGACTCTGATCTTAAAATCAGATTGGCTCTCTTACAATGATAAGTAATTTAGCATGGTATTTGGCAATTTTCCAGATCCTGAGAAAACAGTGGTTCCCATGCTATTTCAGTGCCTTCTTTCCAAAATGAGGCAAAATGCGACAGGGGTGGCAAGAACAATAAATAATAGTAAAAGAAGAGTTTAACTACAGAAATAATTTTCTAACAAGGCAGCATCTTGTCCAAAGCTTTAGGAAGGGTGGTCTAAAGAAAAAATCTGATTTTACAGTGAAAGTTCAGGAATTAGAACTCAGAGGATTTGTGTTTTCTTCCTATATATACCTAGAGCAAGACAATTCATCTTGGACTCATTATTTTCAAGGTTTTTAGAATACTACTTATACAGCTCACTGTGTTGCCTTCACAAGAGGTAAGACCTCAGAACACTCAAAAATTATATTATGAAAAAAATCCATCTTGATGTTTACTTAAAAAAACCCCTATAACAATCTGGAGAGGATCACTGTGGTTTTCAGGTGCTAGGGTTCCCTGTACATGTGCTGTAAGCCAAATACTGAACCTCAAGTACATCTTTGAAATGAACACACAAAAATAAATATTTGCAATCTGTTCTTCTCCTACATCCTTCTCCAGTGTTTACCCCACTGGCAGACATTACAAACTCTTACCCGTTAGGGTCTCAGGCACTGTTTCCATGGCCAGCCCTAGCAGTGACCCTTTATCTCCAGCTAGAAGAATTTGCTGCTGTGGTCAGGCTCCCGCTGACTCTTCTCATGCACTGGAGAGGAGGGTATGAAGTGGCAGGTAATAAGGAGCTTGGAGGAGCTCAGATGTCCAAATACATAGGAAATAGGAAAAACATAGGAATAGGAAATACATAGAAAGAGGAAAACTGTTCCCAACTGTGTCAAATTTGCAGACCATGACACTTTCTGAAATTCCAAAGGTGACATCCTTCTAATTTCAAAAGACACTTTTCTGCCTACAGAGACTTAGCACTGATGAACGTCTGTGTCCCACTAAACTTAAAAGAAATAGACAGTCTGAACAAACTTCAAACCCAATACCTTCTAACAGATGGCTCAGTTGGGTGGGATAAATCAGTAAAGTGGTATTGCCAAAGCATTTTGGGCATCCTTGGAACTAAAAGCATAAAAGTGCATGGTGAGGGGAAGGCAGGCTCAACACATGCCTATAAATGTTCCCAAACAGGAAAAATGGCTGGTTCTTCCTACCAAGAGGCAGAGAACAGTTGCTAGAGCCAGTTCAGCTTCCATCCACATGGGAATTACAGTTGTCCCAGAGACTGCAGAGAAGTACTTCTGGATGTCACGTAGCACAGTACTATGCACTGACAGCTTAGGAGCTGGTAAGGGTAATGAGTCCTTCACAGGGGGATCCAACAGGCCAGAGCCCCTTCCTGCCCTCTCCCACTTTCATGTTCTCAGATTATGCACAAGGTCAGGATGTGAAAGTCTATGAAGGAACTGGGCACTCCACTGCCATACAAAGTCAAAAAAGAACAAACTACTTAAGACGTCATGTTAAGTAAAAGCAAAGGAGGACTTTGAAACAGCACTACCCACCCCTCATGCCTTTTTTTTTCTCTAAGTAGAAAATTGGACTTTCCTACTCTGCAGCATGTCTAGAGCACTGTGTGGAGGACTGTGATGAGATATACCTTTAGCAAAGCATCTTACGACCTTTCAGCCATCCCGAACTAATTTTCATTGCACTTTTGGCAATAGATAAAATTGGGTTGATTTCAAATAAAAGGATGCTCTCATGTGGTCTGTGGGAAAACAAATATGAGCTTGAGTCACTCCTGACATGTCTTGAGGAATTCAAGGCATCAGATTTAATAGTCTATATTAAATGTATTATCCCTGAAATAACTTCTGGCAGTTTTGAAGTGCCTGAGAAAATACTGTGGATTAGAAACTTGAGGAAGATCATCTTTAGTGCTGCTGCAATTGTAAATAGTAATGATGGCAGACAGATGAAAGCTTCTCACCTGTTTTGAAAGAGAAATACATTACAGAAATCATAAAAGCATCTTCAGTGACAGCAAAGGAATCTATACAAAAGCTCTGTAAGAATAAACAGGATATTAGCTGAGATTCATTATTGCTGTCTTTGTAGATGTCTATATTTAAGCTAGTTCAGCAACAGGATAAACCTGATTGTTGCTATTCTCAGTGAGCATGAAGCATCTAAGATGTGAAACAGGAAGTTAGATTTCTTCTGGAGGAAGAAAAAGAAGAAAACAGTAACTTTTAAGAAAGGTTTCCACTGATCTAAGTCTGTCAACAGCTCTCAGCAATCCCATCAAACAAGCCTGATCTACATTTGAAATAGCAAAGGAAGGAACTTCCCTTTGAGGATTTATAGCTATTCTTACATCATCCAAGGAAACTTTTACATGTTTTGTTAAAGGATTCTTGTGTTATATGCCATCTCTGCAGCATGAACCACATCTCTCTCTAGTCTCAAAAATATGTGATGAATTAAAAAGGTGGTATGCATTATTTTTTTAATTGTAACAAACAGAGGGGGAATGGACAAGCAAAGAAAACCCCAAAACAACCCACATACTCTTTGGTTTGTACTGACACTGGGAGTTGTTGCCATTTATATAGCACTGGGCAGAACTCATTCAAACACAGGCAACTAAATATGGCATAATTTGAAGTATAATGGTAGAGGCAGAGCAGTAGAGAAATGGAAAAAGAAAGTAGCAAATGATTCGGAGGAATCTGTGAAAGAGCTGCTTACTTCAGTCCAGAAAATCTAAAACTCAGTTAAATTTCCAGACCAGTATTTTGATGAAGTATTTTAATGAAATGATTATTTTTCTTTAAAACAGAGCTAGCTGGACACTAGCTTAACAAGGTAATTATCAAATGAAAGAGAACTGCTGTACTGCTGTGAACCTGCACAAAGACTCTTATAATTACTGATGTTTTGGCCTATCTGTGTTTTAGAACCGTGCATTTTAATATTTTTGCATAAAATACATTCAGCTACGTTATCTGAAACAGTAGGTTTACTCATATGTAATCAATCAAGTATTATCTTTCTGGTTTTCAAATAGAAAGGCTACATATGCATGACATTTTACCAAGTAGGTTGTGGCAGAAATCTGGGAACACTAATAATTACTTTATGAAAAAGCAAAAGTTTAAGTTTAATGAATAAGTTTCATAAATGATGGTGAGACTCTAAATACATAGCACAATTTTTAATAGAGATTTTTATTTTTCTTAAATGGCTGTATATAATGAGAGTCATGGATATATTAATGAGAAGTTTACATGAACACTTGTAAAAATGACTGTAAGCATTCTCCGCCTCTGAAAATTTTGGGGTTTGCCCCTTTGCCTCATCATTGCATAGGTAAGGCATATGAGTATAAACCAAAAGCACTGCTTTGCTCAAGCACTGTTGACTTGAAAATAATCAGTCTATTAGGATGCTATTTTATCGTTGCTTCCTTCCTTAATAACTAAACTAGCTAGACATGTCAAATAGCATCTTTCATAAAGTAAAACAGTGACAAAAATCAGAGTATAACTATGATTGTATAAAGAAGGGAAAGAGAAAGATATAACCACTTGAAAAGCTTGCATATAATGTTCTTCAGTGAGAATGAAAATCGGATAGTAATGTGTACATGAAAAGCTGTAAATGCTACCATAGCACAGCTGTCTGATTGAGGCTCCCAGCTCTTTCTCTCCAATATTAGAACTGTTTCAAAATTCCATAGTAAAGGACTCATAGTTGTCCCTTTCAATCCTGCTTACTTTGCTTGCAAATTTAAAGCACACAGAAGAAGTATAGTTTAGATCCTATCAACAGGTCTAGAGAAATGTGCCATGGTCTGGTGAGTAGATGTATCAGTTTCTTAAGGACAAATTATAAATGCTGTGCAATTGCAATAACCTTACTTTTAAAAAGAAGTGACAGAAGTGGAATACTCAATTAGAAAGACGTGCAACCCAGAAAATTCTCACATGCCAATATTATCTCATTAAAGCCTTACTTAAAAATGGCTTTAACGTGCTCTGTGTAAATAATTTGTTTATTGTCTCTGCATGTTAACTAGCATTTCCAGTAGATACTAAAATGTCTTTAAACAATCACTCAACTTACTTAAACAGAATTGAATGTCTACCTCATGATACATTGTACAAACAAGCAAAAATCAAATACTGACATTCTCCTCCTTTCTAGAAAGAGTTCTAAATGCTGGGTCAGTCCTCTTTCTCTAGAAGTGGCAGTTCTGTAATGATGAAAGCAAGGAGAGAGCTGGTCCTTGCTAACTGTCTCACAGGACACTTTATTTTTTTCTTGTAGCAAGATGCATTAGTCATTGCCAGGTCCAGAGGATGCTCTGCTCTGTGTACTTGTGTCATAGCTCTCTCTCACTGACCACTTCTGCTGAGAAGCTACACTGCCATTTTATGTACTAGTTAATGTTCCCCATGGATATTATTTCCATTCCTAATATTTTTTTTGTGTGCTGTGGGTGACCAAAACACAGAATGGCCAGGTCCACATACCTGGGTTTAGGATAGCAGTGACTTGCCAGAGAGAAGCTGGCATTGATTCTAATTCTAGCAGTTGCAGCAAAAGCTTCACCGAAAGCTAATGTTGCGTTGTAGTGTGCTCATGTGCCAGGGGATGTTCAAATTGAAGCTGACAGCACAATCATAATCCTGCTTCCCTGTGCAATAATTGCAATAATGCAGACTGTAATCACATGATCACAAATATTTGCACAAATGAATTTCATAATATACAAATTTACTACAATCTAGATATATGTGTGCACCTTTCTACAATCAAGAGAAATATCAAGGTCTATTAATACTAATTTGAAGTCATGGCAGTCCACAATATTTCTACAGATATATTGGTTACATTCTTTTGAAAAAGTTATTGCTAGGAGCAGCTAAAGTTATATTTATTATATCTGAGCTCTAAACTGCAGAATCACACCATCAGATTCTAAATAGGTCTTTTATCTTTGTTATTATTAAAGCGAATTGATGGGGGGAAAGAAGCTTCAGAAGAAGGCATTTTGGTATGCAAGACTCTTTCAAAGTATGCCAAGAATGTGCATGACCTCATTCCCTGAGTGACAGGGTTTCCATACAGCACTGTAGGACTGTCAGCTGGGGCTAGTTGTTTGAGTCAACATGGGGTAAGTGGGTCTGGAGCAAAAAAACCAGCTACTGCTGAGCCTGGCTACCGGCTTACCCTGAGGGAGGTCAGCAGCACCAGGAAGGGCAGAGACATAGCTGAAGAGCAAGGCTGCAGACCTCACGAAGACTACAATAAGTGAAAAGGGTGAGAGGTGGTGTGCTGAATAGTCTACCTTCTCCATGTCTCTAGAAGAAAAAAATCAAGCAGGTGTTTTGATAAGAGGAATTGCGATCAGCCCAGAGAAGAGCATTATCATAGGAACACAATCAGTGCTGGATATGTAGAATAGACTCCTCCAGGACTAATATGCTTTTTTTTGGAAGCAAGGGAGAAGTGCAGAGGGTTACTCCCTCTATGCTATAAATTATATCAAAAGTAAAATGAAACCAAGTTTGTTACCCAGGATGCCAGACACGGCACCTGGCAGGATGCCTAATGAAGGCATTATCACAAAAGGGTTCCTTCTCCAGGGCTAAATCACACTCACTTTTTAGCTCAGTTAAGGACCATTTTTCAGAAGTCAGTGGCCAGACCACTCCGCTTTGGTCTGCATTGTGGAGAGGTCTCCAAGCTCACAAACTGAATTCCCTTTAAAAGAGAGGAATCAGATGGACTCCAAGAATGCACCTAATGCATGCCAGCCCCTAACAGGCATTTAGTTCACTAGACTAGACTGGACCTCATCCAAAGTAAACCTCTGCAAGATGCGTGCCGTGTGGACATCATGTTCTCATCACCAGCCATTATGGTCTTCAGATCCTCTCTTACTGCACTGCACTGCTTACCAATGTCAATGTAGCCTGCCAGTAGCTAGTAGCTAGTAGCTACTAGCACAACAGATTATAACCTTAAATCAATAAGCTGCCTGTGAGACTGCTAACAGTACAAACTCTACCTTTCTGAAGGTGGTTGGAAGTGCTGGATCACCAAGTTGGAATGTACTGTCCACACTTTTCCTTTCTATTTACTCAAGCACCTTCTCCCTACCATAATACAGTTCTCAAGTTGTACACAAATTCACATTACAGGTCATGCACATTTTACTAAGCTAAGTTAAACCCTTCTCTCAGTATAAGATATCCTCTATTTAATTTTCATCCTAAAACTACTAACCAGTTCAATCAATTTAGTTGTGCATGCATGATGAAGAAAAGCAGAATATTGAATAGAAACAGCCTGGAAAGGGCAGATACTCCTTTGTTTTCCATCTTGATAAACATTTTCTTGGTGCAAGGCCACGTTGTGTTTCAACATCTCTTTGCCTGGGCATTTTTCTTTTCCTTTTTTTTTTTTTTAAATAACCATGACCTGGAGCATCCCTTTGGATTACAGAATTTGATGCATAGCCAGCCATGCATGTGCAACTGTCCCTAAGAGCCAAGCCTCAGCAGAAAAGCTGGTGTGCATACAATCTTGAAACAAAAATAGCTGTCAAATCAAAGCTAATTTGCCACAAAAGAAAGCACTGATCCTCAGTTAGGGAATATGAAGCTAGTTTGAGTTCAGGATGGCTTAAAAAAATAGTAGGGACTTCATTTTATAAAAGAAAAGTATATTTTTAATATCTCTACTTTCATTTTATAATGGATGAACT
>JANZLQ010000056.1:30515947-30554663 GCA_026212715.1 Elanus axillaris | reverse complement strand
GGGGCGGGGGGGACCAATAATAGATAATAACAGTTCTTGAGAGTGAAAAAAGTTTTAAAGTTTCTGAGCAACTAAAAGAAGGGAGGGAGACACAAACAGTTACACAGCAGGCTGCTGCTATCACATGTGCCACCAAAACTATGTTAGTTTAATGTTCCCTGGACCAGGGTTTCATTTTAGCTCATTTTACTGAATTAAATCATGTACTACAAAGGAATTTGGATCTGAATGAAAGGAACAAGATTGATATCAGGATGAAAAGTAATGCCCTATTAATTCAGGTCCAGACATTAAAGACAAAAATAAAATTGAATTACACAGTATTCTAATATTTCTGGACTAGATAAAATTGTATATAAAAGCCTTTTTTCATAGCCAAATGGAGATGGGAGCAGTAATGGATTTTTAAGAGATACAACAAAATGGTCAACATCTACTTTCAGGCACCCAGCGAACTGCACAGATGATGTTGTCTCAAAAGCTGCTGCTTTTGAGACAGATAGCTGTCCACTGGTGCTTCTCTGCACACATTCTTCCACTATATCCAAAATGGTAAACTTCTAAGATTACCCCAGGTCACAGATGAAAAGCAGCTGTTTCAAGCTGAATGGTATGAAAAAGGCAACACTGACAATGAAGGAATAGCACTTTCAAGGCACTGTAGTCAAGGCTCAAGCCCCTTCGGCTGAAGGAACACTCTTAGAAGCAGGCAGTTCATTCTGGAGCAGAGGTATGGAAGAGACATCACCTAGACTCTTGTCCAATGCTAAGCTGCATGTGATAGTGGCCTTGAGCAATAAACTTGTTTCAGCCAGTGAACGATGATCCACATGTCTTGGCTGGCTGACAGCAATGAAACAGACCTACACAGTGAAACCACAAGGTTGCAGGTAACTCCATGCAGCGTTTTGTCCTCAGCAGCCCAGGCCATCTCTAGTGCATCAGAGCTAGTCTGTACTCCTCTTGGCTTTCCCATATAATACAAAATCAAGGTACCAACACTCACTTTCAAGGACTTGGAGCCACGATCCTTCAAAAAAGAGCAGCTCAGGAATACTGGACTTGGATTAGCACTTCTTCTTGTCAGGCAGAACCGAACAATGTCCTTCAGGAAATGGGACATTCCTAGCAGTTCAGTAGAAGACTAGTCTGAACTCCACAAACCCAAAGGAATATCACAAATCTCAATCATTCTGTTCCAAATCCAATACATATTCCTATAAACTGTCCTCTCTGATGTCAACTTTTAATAGTACCTATATATTAGCATCATTTGTCTTGAAAAAATCCTGAACAAATACTCCACAGAACCCAATTCTCTGCAAAGACAAGGAAAGAAGAAACAAGAAATGCAAGGTGCTGCTTACACTGCTATATGCACCAGAATGAACTTAAAATACTATGGCATAAAACCTGTACGGATCAGAATAGTGGAACAGTGAAATGTCAGCAACATTTTAAAGGTAATATAATTTGGAGTGCAGAATTCAATATGATAAAGAACGATAGCCACTGTATAATATCTCAGCCTTGTCATACACAGCAGACTTTAAAAAAAAATCATGACTCCATTAATTCAAGGAAACTTCCAATATGGAATTGGGAACAGTATCTCAGTGTCCAGAGTCAGCTTTTGGCTCTATTTCTACTAATCATCGTGCTGCAGCTGACCCAGTTTAAATGTATTTCTATAAAGATTCCATAATTTTTGGTGATGTTGCATATTGTATTCTCCTAAGCCATTTAAAAATACTGCACTACAGTAAATACCTGGTGTCTAAAAGTAAGGTGCATCATGCGGAACAGCACTACTGCATCACTGAAATACAATGTAAAAGTTTTATTAAAGTTTTATTTGTACAGTAAACATAAACATGGACATTTGTGTAATAAATCCAACACTATATTAGGATGCATGTTTGCATATGTGACTGTGTTCTATTTGTGTGTGTCCTAGAGCTGTGAGGTCTGCAGTGTTAAGTGTATATGCACAATACAGAATTTAAAACTTATTATAAAGTTGTCATAATACACATAACGCTCCCAGACCCATTAGGATTGATATTCTGATTCACCCACACCTGAGGATTCAAAAAGGAAAGAAAAAAAGTCTGACAGTCCACTGTTTAGTTATTCAGTGCTCTATAGAAGGAAATTAGTTTCTAATACCTTCAGGCAATCCGTATGCTCCAAAGTATTATACTTCATACCGGTTGTATGTAAAACTACTACACTTAGTTAAATGCCTCTTTTTGGTCTAGAAATGAGATGGCAATATGAAAATATGCTCTGCCACAAAGTTTCCAGGTTTTTTATGGTATTGCTTAGGTCATTCGTAGAGTGGGGTGTTTCACTTCTGAAAAAAGAAACAACCTAATGTAGTAAAACAAAAGAAATAAAACGAAAAAAGCAGAAGAAAAATATCTCCTGACTACTTAGGGAAAGATACATATAATTATAGATTTGGATGAATATTCAGACTGAGTCTTGTTTCTTACAGGAACTCTGTAAGTATGTTAGAACATTTTTCTGCAAGAACATAACATTAACTGACCATCTTAAAAATCACCTGATCATTTTAAAAGCTGAAGTAATAACAACTGAATATTTTTTATTTCATATAAAAATATTTTAAAATACCTTAGTATAACAACACTTTTATTTTTCAGGTTTTAAAAGAACTCAACATCTATATTTAATGTACTGATGCCATTTGAAGCCAAACACTGATCTGCCTGCCAGTTATTCAGCAAAACAGAAAAAGTACTGACTAGTTCTTCACAACAGCCATCACACTATGAAAAGAAAGAAATCTTTTACCCTGAGTTTGTAATGGTGAAAAGTTGTGTAATATTTTTGTGTAAAAAGCTATTGATTTCCACTATTTTGCATGGATTTCCAGTATTTCATTAAGACTGTCTCCAGCAGAGTGAAAGAACTGAACACTACATAATTTGGACCAAATGCATGAACAAAAGCCAACCACAACAATGGGATTATTTGTACTGGGCAGGGAAAAAGCCCATAAATCACTGTGATTCTCTCACATTAATTTTGCCTGTATTCTTCCTGCTCTCTGAATGGCCCTAGACTCCTATAATGTATCATGTCCTATTATATTATGATTTCTCCCAAAGAGGGCTTATCGCTTAATCTGTTTATACAGCAGCAGAATCAATCGATTGACTGGGATTTCGGTGTGCCATTGCAATTAGAGGCTATATATAATTGTGCAATATTCACATTAAGAGTTTAGTAGCCCTTTTCCAGGTGCCACTTTACAGACATAGGGTCTCCGACATTGATTTGTATAACATGTTTAGTAAAAAGCAGAAGAGATGAGATACCCATTTGTAAGAGATCTGAAATCTTGTATTTATTTGTAAGACAGTTGAAAAAGAGGTTGATAGGACAGTTTTAATGATAAACCTTTCCATGGAGTACCTAACCAAGGTTTCTGTGTACATACATGCATGCAGACTCATATTGCACATGGCTGGCACTTTGCGGTAAAGAAGGCCTTTTGTATTTTAAAGGTATCGATAACTCAGAAGTACAGGAACATTATGCTAACTAACAAGCCTGCAACAGGCAGAGGTGAAGGTCTAATTCATATCTGCTAATCGCAAATCAGGAACTAGAAGGAATTATTCCTTCAGCACCTGTCAGTAATATGGAGAAAAAGAAAAATGCATGTTCTGAACAAAGTCAGTGGAAGATTTGAATGAGAAATCTTGCATAGCCAGCAGTATTAGAAAAACATTATACATATTGTTAAAAATGAGAAACAGGAGGGTGTTTTTTATCACAAAAAGTTTAGCACCCAAGATGAGAAAATTATTCTGGAACTTGTTACGATGGCTGAGACTGAACTCAACAGGGGGCTGAAAGCTGACACTTGCTTTGGGACCAGCGACTCCAGGGAATCAGAGATGTGGGTCAGGCTCAGCCCCTTGGCTGGTGGAGTCTTCACTGCCTTTCTAGGGAATCTGCTCCAGCACCTCATTTTTCTTATTGGTAGGAACTAACCCCTCATGTACTTTTTTATGCAATGTAAGGCCAGCATCTCTTCTGCTGCTCATTGTGGATATGGAACAGACCACATGTCTTTCCTTGATAGCTCTTGGTATTATGTCTCATTTTCCCCTCTCCTTTTTCCCATGTCTTCTCTTCTGTGGACTGACCAACTCAAATTCTTTCATTTTTCTTAGTAAGTCTCATTTTCTAGACTTTTGCCTTTCTCTGGACCTTCTCCAATCAGACCACATGTTTCTGTACAAATGCCATCCAAAACATGCATTCAGTACAGGCAAAGAAAAGGCAATCCCAATCAGTAGGAGAGATACAGCTAGTGCTTTAAAATACTGGATTCACCAAAGCTCAACTGACTGGGACAAAATACAGATAAAAACTATGCATGAAAATTAAGAATCTGTTAAACAGACTTGGTAAGATTTCAAAAAGTCACAACTATACTGTGAGAAAGAAAACAACTTTGGCACAAAAGTTAGTAGAAAAATTAAGGCAATAATTAGAAGGAAAAGAATTTGATAATTACAATGAATATAGAATGTAAAAGCAAAGAGAAAAAGGGGGAAAGCACTCTGTAAAAACACATTATGAAATATAAAATATTATAACGAGATGCTGAAAGTGGTAGTGAAAAATCCATGACTGTATGGTCTAGAGAAAATAAGAAAGACCTTGAATTTTATTAAAAACTTAATTTAATTTGGAAACAGAAAATGTGTTAACATCAATATACAAAAAGCTTTTTTATTCTACTTTTGGAAAGAATGTTGATCTTGAGATGAGAAGTGCTTCCTAGTCCATCAGCAGCTAAGAAGGATCTTAAATAGTATCTATTAGGAGTAAATGTTTTAAAATTAGCAATTCTAAAGATTTTCTTTTGCACATTTCTATCTGGTGTTATAAAATAATAATTAAAAAAAAGAACTACTGAGGAAATTAAAAAAAAAACACTACTGTTGTGCTGATATTTAAGAAGGGACACTGTACAGTCAGGTAACTGTATAACATAATATACTTCCTTGATATCAATCCAGACAAAATAGTGAAAAAAATTATACAAAATTTAACTGACGAAGATTGAAGTGAAAGGGATGTAATTAATGCCAGTCAACATGGGTTTATGTAAAATAGGTCTTGTCAAACAAATCTCATGTTATTCTTTGATGAGCTTACAGAAGTTTGTGTGATAAAGATAAGTGTATAGGTGTAACACACTTAGACACCTGTAATGCATTTGACTTGCTAGTGCATTGCTTACATTCTTGCTAAAAATTATTAATATACAGTTTTAAAAGAGCATATGTAAAGTGGATTAAGAACTCCTTAAAACACCAATTTTAAGAAGTAATTATCAATTAGAAAACAGTAGCTGGGGCATGGAGGTGCTAGTGGTGATCCACAGGCATTTGTGAACCTGTTAGACCCAACTTTAATGAAACTTTCATCTCTGTCCTGAAATTAAATTTTAAAGTATTGCCAAGAAACTCTGAAAAAAACCTAAACTAGAAGAGTGGTATATAAAGATGAAGACCAGGCAGTCTCACAGAATAATCTATCTCACTAAGCTAGGCCAATTTACTGTGTTGTACCTGAATGCTCAAATCATGTTTAATGACTGGGATTTCTCTGGGAAAAAAATAAAAGGAAAAAAGAAAGGGCATGTTCCTGGAAATATTACAATCTGTTTCTCTTGGCAAATTTAATTTTCTCTGTAAGAGTTATGTGAAAGAAGCCAGACAACAGTTTTGTAGAAACCTGGGGTGATAATGTAGCGTGCTAGCCTCTCAAAACCAGCTTTTTGACAATAGTAAAAGCAAGTGGGTAATGTGAGGTGAGCTTTCCTTGTTTATTCCCAAACTATGTTCCCTGCATGTAAGAAATGCCCACTAGACATAGGTTTCCGCCATTAACCCCCACAGAAGTTATCCAATAAAAAGCGGTAAAGTTACCTTAGGTTACCTTAGGTATCTCAGGTTTTAAACAGGGACAAAGGTAGAATGAATCTGTTGCAGCTCACTCACTGTGTATTCCTAAATAATTTGTACTGAAGTCTAAGATAAACCTATGTAATAGATTCTACAGGCACTAAAGGCAGACAGAGAAACTTAGATAAGCACTCTAAAGCTGATCATTTTACCAGTTGGCCTAAAGGTCACTATACTCTGAAACTATTGCCCAGAAAACTCTAACTTTCCAGTTATCAAAAAAAAATCAAGAAATGAAGAAAAACCAAGCAGGGTTCATGCACCACATAGAGAAAATAAACAATAACTGCATAAAATGCAAAGCATGGTATAGTTATATTGTACATTCCAAACACAAACTGCAGCAGCAATTATAACACAAAATGCATATTGAATTATCAGCTACAGATTCAGAGCAACAACAAACTGAAATCACTATATTTTCCTAGGGATATATAGAGCAAAGGAGTTCAACTAGTTCCTTCTGAAATTTCTGTTGTGTAACATTATGCAATGCCGTATTAAATTGGGTGATGGAAGCCCATAAAAAGTGCCTGAAATTCTCAGTACATTCTACATCTATCAGCTTAAATAAATCCATTTTGAGGACTCCATCATACCTACCACACATGAAATTTTTTTACAGCTACAAATGTGATAGCTCATGCTTTTGCTTCCTCACAGTATATAGCTCCTCCATGAACAGAAAGCATTTAGTGAACAGAAATGTAGGCAAGCTCTAATTTTCTGTACAGTGGCAAGTGTATCCATTATGTTACAGTGTCACTTTGCTCTGAAAGAGTTAACTTTCTAGCTCCTATTCTCTGCAGTGCTGCATAAACACTGCACATTATTCTTACTGAGCATGCTTCATCTTTCCTGTCTCCACAGTCTTGGGCTGTCAATCACCTGTCAGTCCCTACCACATCAGCACAGTGCGCATCACCAGGCTGTCAGCACAGCAGCTGATGAGACTCTGCTAAGAGCTGTCAATCAAACTTGTTTCTCTTATCTGTTCGGGAAATATTTTGTCTCTAAGAAACAAAGAACCTGGGCAACAATGGATCAGAGTCTGTATTTACTCTTTTACAGGGATAGAAGGCTCTTAACAGGAAACGAATATGTTTTATCCACAACAAGGAAAAAAAAAATCTGTTCCATTAGGCTTATTTTCTTGTTTGGTTTTCTTTAAATCCTATTTACTTCTTGACCTAATAAATCAGGGCATAATAAATTAAAGCAAATTTCTTTTTGCTCTCACTGTAAAATGAATTTTATGGGTTTACTTCTTAGTTTCTGTCAAATATAATTCAATGCAGTTTAAAACAGGTAGCATCTCTTTGGTCTTGGGAATCTTTCCCTGTCCTTAGGCATTGGAATATGTGAGCTTTCTCTCCATCTCTCTGTAGCCAAAAAAACAGACTAGAGAAAACACACATAATTTACACCTTTGTTACATTAAAATATATCTTTATTTTCTGTAGCGTTTCTCATTAAAACTCAATTTCAACATAGAATTTAATAATACGAGTAGCGTTCATAGATAATAGCAGACCAAAAGAATAGCTGAGGGGTAAAAGCAAGCAGGAGAAAAACATACATTTTCAGTGGATGTTTGAAAGAAGATAGTATCTTCTTTCTGGAATGCTGTACTGGAGAGGAAGAATTGCAGAAGGTAAAGTCCTTGCATCTACAGAAATAAAATACTGAAGAAAGACAAAAAGAGCTGCAAAGATGGGCACAGCAGTGATTTCAGGTCTGACACAGAATCTCTGCATAAAAAGTTGAGCTGGGCTTTCAAGTGCACATCTATCTGAGGCAGAATAATGTTCTGCAAAGATAACTGGTCTAGGTCTAACAAACCTGGCAATCAAATTAATTAGCACTGGTGGATCACTGAACTAACAGACCTCTACTCTTCCCAGGGCATAAGTAAGTATCTTTACATGCTGTGCCATACAGATATACAGGGATATTTAAAGCTAGCTCGAGTATCAGCACATAGTGCTGTCTTGTGCCAAATAAAGTAAATATAACCCAGTGACTTAAAATCCCCAATTTGACCCGTATCTATTTTTCCCTACAAATTAAAGAATCTCAGAGCTGATAGTCAAGGATAAACCTCACAGACACAAGAGTGAGAGTAGCAAAGGGAAGAAAACTGCTTTTCTCAGTATAGAGAGGAGTGCTATAAAACATGGTAATGTGAAAGGCAGGCCCAAAAATATTGGGTGTTTTTCATAAAACTTCAGTTTGGGGCCATGAAATTAAATAAGCAGCTTAGTTTTCTGAGAAAAAAAAAAAGTGAGTTTACAACTCTTACAATTTCAGGACAGAACTGTATATTAAAAGTTAAAAGAAATGGGAGGCAAGTAAAAGTACTATTTTTTTAAAATCTTGTGACATTTACATAAACAATGATTTACAGGCCTGATTCATGTGCTCTGAACATTTGCACTGGCTGTGGGATCAGGCTGTCCAGTTAAGAGCAGAGGGTAGAGAGAGTGCCGTGGTTTAACCCCAGCCAGCAACTTAGCACCACGCAGCCACTCACTCACTACTCCCCCCTCCCAGTGGGATGGGGAGGAGAATTGGGAAAAAAAAAAGTAAAACTCATGGGTTGAGGTAAGAATGATTTAAATAAAATGTAATACTAACAATAATTATAAAATTATAACAATCATCATAATTGTAATGAAAATGAATACAACAAAAAGAGAGAAATTAGACCCAAGAAAAGACAAGTGATACACAATGCAGTTCCTCACCACCCACTGACTGAAGCCCAAGCAACAATAGGCCGCTCCCAGCCAACTCCCCCCAGTTTATATACTGAGCATGATGTTCCATGGTGCGGAACATCCCTTTGGCTAGCTCAGGTCAGCTGTCCTGGCCATGCTCCCTCCCAGCTTCTTGTACACCTGCTTGCTGGCAGAGCATGGGAAACTGAAAAATCCTTAACTTAGGATAAGCGCTACTTAGCAACAACTAAAACTTCAGTGTGTTATCAACATTATTCTTACACTAAATCCAAAACACACTGTACCAGCTAGGAGGAAGAAAATTAACTCTGTCCTGGCTGAAACCAGGACAGAGAGCCAGCTAGGAAAAAGGGTGCAATAGGAAACCCAGGGAAAGAAAAAGTTTAAAGCAAGCATGGAAAAGCAGCCCCCAACAGGGTTTGGGGACTGCGGTCAAGATTAAAGAAGAGCAGAAGAGAACATACGAGTTCCCAGCAGCCTCCCACAATGCTGTCAGAGGTTTTGAAGAAGGAACCTTGGGCAAAACACCGTGCTCCTCCTCATCTCCAGCGTCCTAAGGCATGATCCAGATAGTCCCTGAGGACAATGAGGGAAAAGAACTGGGAAGTGCCATAACCCAGAGAAAAACTGTGGCCATGGACAGCAAAAAACTATTTGTCCTTTCGCCCCACACACACCCCACAAGATTTTTCTGGAATTTGTTTGCTCCAGAAGAGAATACATTAGTTCCCAAAAGCAGGAAACCATTGTCCAAAGGAAAGAAAATGAGGTGGCAGCCACAACTGATGTCAGAGATGTAAGCAAATCTCTCACAGGCTGAAGCAAGACAAAGGTAGGCAATTTTGAGCTGAATCCTGGAGCAAAGGCAAGAGGTCGGCATCTTTCATCACTTTCAGCTCTTTAAATGACTTCTCAAAGGATGTCTGTTTCTCTTTCCTAGGGCCTAATCTTGGTTCCCTCCATTACTGTTTGTGCCTGCAAGAGTAAGTACAAACAATTTGTCTTTCCTCTTCCCTCTCAGCCAGCTCCAATGTTTTTAATGCCCACTAGTTACTAAAGAGTGTGCACCCTGGGCAAGGAGGCAGATGTCTCGCTGGGGACAGTGTGGATGGAGACCAGGCACTTTTGTTTCATCTCTTCCAAAACTCAACACTTGGTACTGCCGCCACTCACCATACTCTGGCTTACCTAACAGGAGCCTCAGCCCACTGGCCAGAGATTTCACTGGTTACTTGGAATAAAGGTACTGAGTGACACTGTGGTCTTTGAGAGATACCAAGACCCTCAATAGCTGTAACAGAGCACGCATGCAACTTGGCAGGCAAAATGGAGATCTCGATCAGGTCTCTGTGCTCAGTGAGGACCTGCTACAGGTAGAAGCGATTTTCTGCTGATGTTTGCACCCAAAGGGGAGCAGATTGCTCTGTTCTCAACTCCTGGATATATTTTTGGACACAAACTTCCCTGGTAGGAAGAGAGGGTTGCTTTTAATACATTACCTCCACTCTGCTCCCTCCCCAAGCAACACTGGAGGTGTCTCCAAGCAGGGACTTAGACAACCTGGCATCCCCAAGGCTGCTCTCAAAGCCTGCTCAGATGGTAGTGGAAGTCCCTGACTGGAACAGCTCAAGTGTGCTCTTTTAGAGTATCACTAAACAGGAATACTGCTCATGTCAGAAAGAATCCCTAATACTGTAGTTCAGAATTAACATAAATATTTACTAACGAAGGAGAGGAAACATGGATGAAGTGAAAGAGCCCTAGATGCTGAGCTTTAATTCCAGATGCTGAGAATAATACCACCAAAAGCAACAACAGTTTGTGCAGAGGTCAGAAATTAAAACCAGTGGAAAAATCCTGTGTACTAGTCGCTTTTAAAAAAGACCTACAGTAATTTGATCTTTCAACCATGCTTACCAACAGCAATGCTAAGAATCATAGTACTGCCCCGTACCAAACTGTCCCAGTTACAGATAGCACAACCATTATCAAGCATTTGTGACAACAGGAATATTTTACTCTTTGACAAATTCTTTCATATGCAGCACTGTTTTCCAGAAACACAACTCCCTCTGATCTAACTGGACGTTAATTGCTTTTTTGCTGATGTATCTGTGCCTTCTGGACTGATAACACAACTAGCAAATCTGATATCTGACAAGTTGACTCAATCTAATCAGGACAGATCAGCTGTTACCAACATTGCTATAGGCTGTAATTTGAGGACCTTTACAGAGTTATCACTTGCTTTGAAAGGCAAGAAACTGTAATTCTGTCAACACTAATCCCCGAACGTGCGTTCAAAGTGGCTGTTATTTTTTCTCCAGGAGAAGGTAACACTTGTCAAATAAATACCTGAGATAATTGATAAAAGGAATTAGAAGTGTGTGAGTGATACGCTGACAATCAGTCACTCTCACGAAAAAGAACCTTGCAAGATTCAGAACATTAGGCAGAGAGCACAAGCTGTCACCATGAAGCAGGGGTCACTCTGAATGGAGTGAAACAATTGGCAATGCAGTTTTTCAATATTTATCTCTCTGTTGCTTAGTGCTAAAGCTGAGTAGTTATTCACTTCAAACAATTTGTTCAATGAATTTTACCCCTTTTTCCTGCTCAGCGTATGCAGGCAATGGATACCAATGCCATCAGATTTATTCACTGCTTCACTTTTATTCAAGCTTTCATTTAGTGCTTGATTGAGAGTATTCTAGACTTCCATGGCTGTCCAGACAATATCTAGGGCAGGTCCTTAATGTGTGCAAACAGCATAGATCCACACAGCTGATGGAATAGTGACTATCCACACCAGCAAGGATATAGCTTTTGGTGGGTTTTTTTTCTGACTCCTGTTTAAATCTGGAAGCCCTTCCAGAAATAATAGTAAAATTTGCTACAAAGTTCTCTTTCTGTGACCAGTTTTGCCAACAAGACTCAACACTTTAATGTTTGCGCAAACCAAATTAACAAAGAGTGCAAGCAAAGCCAAAGCAAATGAATTAAAAAATTCCAAAGATTATATTGCATTATTTGCCCTAATCCACTAGGAAATAATTTATTTTCATGTAATAAAATTCAGAGGAATTCCACAAAAAATGGATTCCCAACCCATGCAATTCTTTAATGGAACTTGATGGTCACTGAATACAGACAAGTGACTTTGTCATTGCCAGGGTTGCATCTGTGTCTTACAGATAAACTGTCTTTAGAAACTCAGGCTTAAAATTAAAACAAAAAATATATCTCTTACTGTATCGCTTTGGTCCATCTTCCAAACAAAATGAAAGGGTTAAGGTTGCATCATCTTCAAAAAATTCAGTTGCAAAGGCATCCCACCAGAGGTTGTCACTATCCTAGGAAGCAACAGATCATTCACTTAACAGGAAGCAAAATGAAAATATGTTCACCTTTGTAAAAGAAATTCGACAGGATCACACATAGTTTGCGCTTCTTCACCTGTGATTTTGGGGTGTAGATGTTTATATGATAATTCAGGCTAACCTTCCTAGATAAAGTTCTAATTTAAGAAAAAAGCTAAAATGTTTAGTTTATTATGCAATAAACTCTTTCATTTTATCAAGCACACTAAATATATAAAAAATTTCATTCTCATAAATACATGTTTTTTCTTTAAATGTTAAAAATGGGTTTATAAATCAGTTGTAAATAAAGCGATTATGACTTTTTCCCCCATTTTCTGGGCTGTATATCTCAAATGCTTGGTCCTAATAATGAAAAAACCTCAGTACTTAATTCTATAATGCTACATAACCCGATTATCAGCATGAGCTGACAAGAAAGTTCTTTAGAAACTAAATATAATAACCATTCCACTCCAGTGCATTTAATATAAATACAATGCTACTGCAGGTTAATTAAATACCAGCTAGTTACTTAAATGTAATTGTTGTGAGAAATCTTTGCTTTTCAGTGTGATGCATGAAGTGAAAACAATATTTTAAGATGACCCGTGTGTACTTAGACTTACAGTAAAACACATAGCTGGAACATAGCAATTATTAATACAGTATACGATGTAAGCATACACCAACACAGCGCTACAGGTGGTCTGTTGGCTTTGAGAATTGAATCAGGCATTTTCAGACCTGAGTGATCAACAACAGTCACCCAAACCTAGCACCTGTGCAAGTGGTCCAGCTTGCAAGGGTTTTCACAGAAGTCAGGCAACAACAGAATCCACCATTTCATTCAAAAGCTATGGATATATTTAATAGCTGGATTTGAAACGTTCAGTGCAGTCTCTTCTGCTCCTTTGAGGCCCTGAGATTTAAATCACTTGCAGCACACAGGACCAGCAACAAAGCTGGAAATACACTTCTGAAGATGCCCCAGTCATACTCCTCAGAGCCACTCTATCCCACTCACGGCAGCTGCCTTCCCAGAGTGGAAGGCCGAGTTCATTTAGCATAGTGAGCATTGAGTACCTCTTCATGCCTGAGCAATATACAACTAAGTCAGAAAACATTTGTTACCTTCACAGGAAAAAAAAACCCTGAGATAAAATGCCAATTTAAGACAAAACATGCATCTATCATACTCATTATATGTACACATGCAGAGAAATAACTATCTGGGTTTTTCAGTTCTGCTCCTGTTTTTCCTGAAGACATTACTAATGGATTTCACTCCAAACTGCTGAGCAGGGTCTTTCCTGCCTCATAATTTCATTTTGATTTTTGTCAACTATCCAATGGAGAAATGGTAAGGACCGGTTTTAGCATTCCAGCTGCTACCAGAGACCCCTGAGAGACATCTTGGCTGGGTCAGAGCCTGTAATTCACCTTCCTTGCCAAGGCTCATCCTGCCCAGCAGTGGCAGGACAGCGAGCGGCACGGCCCTGTGCTACTTGCTCAAAATTCAGTCACGCAAAGAGGTTTCAGGACCCCCGCACATCTTAGAAATCTGTTGTCACAGAAAGCTGCTGCTCTTTCAGAACTCTTTGCTGGTGTAAACCTGATGAGTGTTTCCACATGCAAACACTGGTGAGTAGCCAAGACGGCAAGTACAGAATATATATACAGGTGTTCAACAGAAGCCCAGCAACCAGCTTCTAGCAACACACCTCTGCGCACCGATCCTCCACTCAGGGCAGCCTGGCGGGTGACATCATAAGCCCATATGAGAGCGTATTGTCCAACAAGTAATTACAAGCTACCACCCTCTGCTGTTTGCCAAAAGAGAGGCTGCAGTATCGTTTAACAGGGATCCTTCGGACATGCTTGTCACAGGGAACGAAAAGGGGAGGGAAGGATTTAAGCAGTGTCACATACCACATTTGCAGCTCTTGTTAACTCGGTAGTTGAGTATCACTGAACTACTCATGCAGCATCCAAAGACATGGGAGGCAAAAGGGGAGCATCATACAGTCAGGATGTGAATGCACATGGGAAGGACAGAGAAGGGCAAAGAAAGTGTGGGGCCTCACCTCAAAACCATACATACTTGCACTCACTTTTGCTTCCAATAAGTCTGAAGGCAAGGAAAATGAGGAGATGGAATTACTGTGGATTCCCTCCCTGGATAGATGAAATAACCAGACTCTGTCACAGTTTGAATACTGCCCAAGTTCTTTATCTTATGCTTTTGCATATTTTATGTCAGGAAGAAGGAAAAACAGAAAACACAACATCCTAGCCCCACCCACAAAAAAAAACCCCAAACCTTTATAGAATATATAAATCCTGTCAAGCTTGGATACACTCTGCTGATCAGTTCTCTGCTCCACCCTTGTCACAGGTGGGCCCAACTACTCTCACAGCCAAATGGTGAACAAAACCAAATGAGGTGTCCCGTAGCCAAGCGGAAAAAGGATCCAGTTATTACACAAAAAAAAGAATAATAATAAAATCACCCCCTTTTTCTTGCAAAAAGGGGATGGTGAAGGCAAGGCTGCCCCCAGGCATCTTTAACTTATGCTCTGACAGGTTACGGGGGATTTTGCCAGAGTAATTATTTTTCTATTCAACAATAATGAGAAATTACCATGGCAACCTCCCTTTCACGTAGTGCACTCACACGCTCAAACATTGAAATAATGGCCTAAACATAACAACAAAAAATTAATACTTTAAAAATATTTTGTATTAAAATAAACTTAAGGAACGGGTCAAAGGACAGAAGAGGGTAGAGACAGCCAGCAAGCTGGGTCAGAAGTGAAGATGCCATGCTGCTGTAGCCAGCTACCCAAGCAGCAAAACATCTTCTGCCACAACTGTCATTGTTCCCTCTGATCCCCTCCACCCCCAGTATTATTTGTAATTTGAAGCATGGCTCAACTCTGAATAGGGTCTCCAAGTAAATGGATTCCTAGGGTTTCAATATTTTTTCCTGACTCTGATTTCTTTGGCAAATGTAATCAGATTTTAAGTACAATGATGTTCTTTTTCCCCCTCCATCTAATAGTCCCACATGTTCACTGTGTGATCTGAGAGTCAAGCTGGGTTCTTCTTTACACCTTACACACTTACATGATTAAGAGTCTGCAAGCCAAATGAGGCTTTTCTACTTGCCTGTGATGGTGACTGCTGAACCAAAATAGATCTTGCAACTGGAATATAAGGCCAACTGAGCCTACAGCATTTTCTCCAAATTCCTTTATTTTTGTTTAATGACTTGGAAGACAGAATGGAGCTCATGTAAAAAGTCAGTACATGAAACCATGCTTCAGAGAGGATGCAGACACGTTGCAGGACAGAACTGGAATTCAAAATTATTTTGATAGATTGCAGAAATGATCTGAAATGAAGATGAAATTCAATAAAGAGAAGTGACAAAAGCACAAATACAAAATGGGGAATAACTGGCTAAGCAGTTCTGTAGAAAATGGTCCAGAGCATAAAGCAAATATGTCAGCAATCTGTTGCTCTTGCAAATAAGGGAAATGTCTTAGATAGAATTCCCTTCCACTTCAGCAAATACATCTCTGGAATGACTTCAACTGGAATAGTCTGTCCACTCCTGGAGTACTGTGGCCAGGTCTGGGCCACCCAGTCTTAAAGAATTTAGCCAAGAACAACAGGAATCACTGAGTTTAAAGACACAAACAAACAAACAAACAAACCCCAAAAGACTCATAGGAAGCAAGGCAGAAGGACCTAGCTGTGTCTAGCATAAGACAGAAGAAGCTCACAGGGAACGTGACGACAGTCTTCAACCATACACATGAAAAGATTGGTATAAAGAAGAGTGGATCACTTGTCCTCAGTGGCTAACAAGGATAGAAGGAGTAATAGTCGGCTCAGTTTGCTGCCATCGCGGGTTAAGTGGTTTAACCCCCTGCTAGAGATTTCTAGGCAGAGCATGGCTACTGTATTCCCAAGAAGAGTGGATACAGAGGTCCTGCTGCCTACAAGCCTTGGGCAGAGCTGCCCAAGGCTCATACCTGGTGAGAAGAACATTTTTGTTTTCTTCCTCACATCGCTTTTGGCTGCACCTATATAACAGGTGTAAATAGTGTATTAAAAAGAGAGTAATGGAAACAAATAAATGCAATTCTGCATACACACAGGAAACACATCTGTTCTGAAACAGGACCTTTTTTTTAATATAATCACTTTTCAGGGAAGAACTGAATTTTAAACATCAACCTATGTGGCTTGGCATTGGACAAGGCAAAAATAAAATGAGATAGTGCCCTTGGGAGCTTACATTTTTCTTCTGGCACCTGCAACACTTCCCTATTGACACTTACTATTTTCAGAACTCTATACGTCCACACTCCTGTTGGCAACATGTGCGCTTCTCATATTCTTTCAAGTTAATGCTGCATGAGGAAACTGCTGTCTCCCCAAGGAGAGAATGGTATTCCTCCCCTCCTCCGGTTCCCAGCAAATCAAACTACACTTGAGCTTTTAAAATGCAGTTCAAGATAAGATTTTGCCATTAAATACACCTGTAAAAACTGCACAGCCATTACAAATTATGAAACTCACAAGATAAGTATCATAAAAAAATTCTGACACTAATGTTTATACTCAGAGCACACTGACAGACCATTAAAAATAAAATGCCTGAACACAAGAAACCAATAACTTTCCCCATTAGCTTTAAATTAGACCTGTCTTGAGTCTACCCAACATATTTATGGTTCTGATATAAATTTCACAGGAGTAACAAATTAACAGGGATCCATATATCTTAATTTTATACATTTGGACATCTGAGTACTGATCTGTTGGTCTGGCCCTGCAATGCACAGTTTTTATGACCTGGCATAGGGGTTTTTTTGCTATGTATATAAATTCTATATGGAATACTGATATTCTGAGTCTTAAACTGATTTTCTTGGAAACAGTATGAACAGAGTGAAAGAGTGGAATACTCATATACAGTATGTAGGTGAGAAACCCATATAGTCAAATGGCTGGCTGTTATCATACAGGTCCAGGAAGATGCACACCTACCTTACATTCAGAGCATCTTTGCTAGTAACATGTGGTACCTTGTGCAGTTATTAAAAGCACCTGAAAAGAGGACCAATCTCCTTGCCCAGGGCTGGTTTGTAAGTACAACTCCTGTTGCTTTTGCATTTGTTACTCTGTCTCATTTATTTTGTCTTAAACATAAAGCATGTTTTACATAGCATTAAAATACCTTTGATCTTGCAGCTAGAGGTATCTTACAGAATCTCTAGCTCCCTTCCCCCTGCCAGGAATACCCAACTCTATTCCTTCCATTTGTTATTTCACACATATTCACAGTTTTAATGGTGTTGCTTGCTTTTACTTCACTTACTAGTGTGGCTGGATGCCATGTCTCAAACAATGTGTAGTAAAACTGGCAGAAAGATTTTAAGACTTGGCTTTGGTCGTAAGTAGTTTTCTGTTCCATTATATACTTCCAACTTCTTGCCAAAACTCTGCTCAATGACCAAAACATATCAGTTTCTTCAGCTTACTTAATAATTAATTAAATTATTGTTTACATTCCACTTTGGAACTTATCTTCATTTGTACAGTAAAGAAACAACACCAAGTTTCTGGTTTATTGAAAAGGCAGAATATAGTCATGCAACAGATCCCCACAGCAACACTGCCTCAGACAGACTGACTCGGGTGCAAAATGGGAGCAACGTCTCTGCTTGTCATGTAAATGTGGAATAACTTTAAGAATCCAATGGAATTACAGGGGAAAGCTCATAATGGAAAGCTACTCTTACAGATTCACTGGAAATTCTTAATATATCAAGGATCCTATTTTTATTGCCTATAAACCACTACACTATAAGGCAACAAAATACAGGGCAGGGGAAAAGCCATAATAACTCATTTTCTGAATGGGGAACTGTGAAAACCATACAATAATTATTTGACTTCAGATAAAA
Source organism: Elanus axillaris (assembly GCA_026212715.1). Lineage (NCBI taxonomy): Eukaryota > Metazoa > Chordata > Aves > Accipitriformes > Accipitridae > Elanus > Elanus axillaris. The sequence continues at coordinate 30,536,562 of JANZLQ010000056.1, read as the reverse complement.
ATGGGAGGGGGGAGGGAAGAAAAAGAGAGAGGCTTTGCAAAATATGTAAATTGCTTCATGCCATTTTCTTGACGTACTCTGAACCCGAGGATGTGGGAATCAGCATTACTACAGCAAAACAATTATGCTGTAATGATGCTGGCCAAACACCTCAGATTTGCAGATACACTGCTTTGAGATAGTGTCACTTAGATACTCAAATAGCAAGTCCACACTGGGCAATTATACCAGGGATTCAGATTAACTGAAACATGCTAACACTGATATGAGGAACAAAAATATTTTTCTTATGCTTAGAAGGATGGTTGACCTCTTCCTTTTTATTTGGCCACTAACATATGCCCAAGTTGGAGACTTTTTGTTAGAATACTTGTGGCAATGGCTTGATAGGCTGGCAAACAGCAAGACCAGTCTACATACAGCTATAAAAGTATAGTTACTCCATTACATCTAATCCACCCGATTTTTCCGTCTACACAGATACTACATGTATATCTGTCCTGGTTTCAGCTGGGATAGAGTTAAGTGTCTGGATATCCTTTTAAAATTGGAGTCCTTAAAATTACGAAGATTTTCTAACTTGAGTTGTCAAGGAAAGGATAGACAAGGAAAGGACAGAGAGCTACCTGGTTCAGTCTAATAAGAGAATCAAAGAATAATGCCTGTCTCAAACCTATTATTAGTCATTGTTTAAATTTTACTGCAGCTCATGGACAAAAGAGAGATGAACCCTTAAATATTCACTCTGTGCGTGTTTCACTATTCACCTACAGCAAACAGACACAGATTGCAGAGTTTAATACTGAATTGTAAGCAGTACAGAGCAGAAAGAGTTAATTTATGAAATGTGTCTTTTCACCTGCTTCTTTAATTTGAATTCATTATTTCCACTCCTGGAACTTGTGCACAAGAATGGATAGGAGAAAGAAAGAAGGAAAAAGAGCAATGAAGCTGGGCTCAAGACATATTCCACTGCCACTTCCTTATAGCCACCGTGCCATCATCCTTGATATTTCACAGCATTATCAATAACTAGCAGAAGATGCTCTTTTGTCCTTTTTAAGTATATGGGATAAGATTGCACTTGGTCTCTATGGATAAGACCTATATTCTGGCTGTGTGAACAAAAAGACTGGGCATTAACAACTAAATCATGTGTAGTTGTTAACAGAAATAGACACTTCTACCCGTAGCATAGTATCTGCTTGGACTTGGTATATATACAGTGCATGTTAAATCCATATTCAAAGTTTTTTTAAATTTGAAACCTTTTTTCAATAGGCATGAGGATGTCTCTAGCTGGCTGGGAACAGTAATGGATTTCCTTAGTAGTATTCTCCATCCATGATCATTGCAGACAAATCACAGACTTGAGTTTTCTGTTTATCAAAAATGAACCATGGTTACACTTCTCTATTCTGCCACAGAATACCCCACAGCCTCAGCCTTTGAGAATGGTTTCTAGAGATGGAATATTAAGTGTGTCTATTATCTGTTGTACTACCGTCAGTCATATGAATGTTCTTATTTTATTCTGACATTTTGACCTGGTTTCTTTTTTACCTTGTTTACTTCCATCTATATGAGTAAATGGAAGCTACTATGCCATCTATCCCAATGAAAAGGCAATAACTAGTATTGCCATCAGTGAATATAGAGCATAAAACATCATATGTCACTAGGGCACAGAAAAAAAGTCATATTCCCAGTAACATTAGTAAAAGAGTCTCTCTGGGTCTATCTACCCAACTGCACCAATTCCCAAGGCTCTGAAATCTAGTGAACACAAATGCCTTTATCAGTTATTACAGTGAAAGTAAAATTATTACTGACAACATTTAAATACTACAATAGGAACATGATGAAGACAGTCCTTGACACCTCCATTTCACCTCTTTGTTCAGTGAAGCCTCATGAAAGCACCACACCTATTAGAGGCAAGTACAAAGCTAGGACCTTCAGAGGTCCCTGTCTCTGAACAACTACAGTCTAAACTACGATCTAACAGACTGTATTTTGAGAGGTAAGACAGCTCTTGAGCTGAGTCAAGAAAACATACTGCTTTTATCTCTTGTGCCTTATTCTTGTGCAAGTCTAGTGGCCCAGGTAGGGAAGCGAAACCCAGATAAGAAAAAACACGCTTCTACCTATGTTCCAGCTTCTTGGAGGAGTATCAAATGGTGACAGGGCTAACTAATGCAGCAATGGAGAGTTGAGTTGAAAAGACATATAGGTGAGGAGATATATCTCTATATGACACATACGCACCCTCTACCCTACAGGACTTTGAGAAACTCTTGCTAAGAGTCAGCAGAAGACTTTTAAAATTAAGGATATGCTTAAGTGCTTTGCTGGACTGGGATCCAAGTATGCATTTGTTAGCCTGCAAGTCAAATGAACTAAAGATTATGACTTCGTATTAAGCTTTTCAAACCAGGTAAGAGCATATCACAATGCTGGACAGCTCAGTCTAACCAAAGAGCTGTTATTTCTTGGGAAGGTACATTAAGTGGAAAAGATCCAGTGTATCGTATGTCCCATCTCCTTTAGAGGACAGGTAATTTCATGCACAAAAGCTTAATTTAGTAATAACTAGTCAGAAAAAGAAAAAACCTTTTCAGATGGAAGTATGTAAGCAATCACTCCCTTTTGTTACTATTTACAAGCATATCTACACTTTAAATTACATATTGTTGGCTGCATTTAAGTGCTTAATAATATAAGTGTGGTTCTGGGTGTTCAGGTATCACCCAAAGAAATTGTGACAGCACTATATAGTCCCAGATAGTGCAGAGAAGCAAATGTTACAGCATTTTACAGAAATTCTGGTAAGAAGCAATGGTAAAGCACAAAATCGAGTTCTTTGTTATGTGTTATTAATGAAGAAATACTATATCTTCACTACATAAACACTGCATATTCTTTAAGCAAAAAAACACTGTGGAAATTAACAAATAATTTCACAAAGAAGATATAGTCACCTGCAAATTATGTCCCTTAAAAGTTCATTTACATTTTTTTATTCAACTCATCTCAGAAGCCCCACTCTTGTGATCTTTAGTTTAGCAAAAGTACATTTCAAGTTAATTCCTGTATACATTCTGTACTTATTAGCATTAATAATCGCAGACATTTTTGTCAACTAGCAGTGTCAGTCTATCTACAGCATTATCTGTGCTAAATGTGTTTTTCAGAATCTAAACTCTGCTTAAGAGAGAGACAAGAAAAAAGGTAGCACTGAGGTATTAAGTCCATATTTCAGACTCTACTTACTTGGTCCAGTTTTCAACACTATAGCATAATTAGTATCATCCGTATCAGCCATTTGGGCCACTAATCAGCTGAAGTTGTCAGATGCTCAGTTTTTTTAGTTTAATACAGCTACATTTATTGCTTGCAATTTTTTGTATACAAACACACATGCATTCAAACTTAATCAAACATTAAGGCTGAGATTTTCAAAGCTAATTGAAAGACATGCATTCATTTTCTATTAAATTCAGTGGAAATCAGATGTTGGAATATTCTGTGCAAGGCTGCAAATCCCAGCATGGAAATGGAACTTGTTACATTTGCTGAATCAAAGCTGGAGGGTGACAACAGGGCTGGGATTCATTTCACCCCAAGACAGTTGTCTAAATTCATACGAGATAAAAAGCCTCCTGGAGATATCTGTCTCTTCGCTGACTGTAGAGGGAGCCTAGAGAATAGTTCAGTCTAGCCATGTAACTTTTACAGGGATAAAGGTAGGTAAGATAAATCCTATTCTATGTACCTACCAAGAATTTAAAATTCAGGAAGAAAACTGGTCGAGGTTTTGGGAGCTTACATAGTGAAGGACACACATAAGTGAAAAGCTGTGTGAAACAACCGTATCTACTTTGTCTAGATTTTTACAGTCTTGGCAGGAAAACCTATAAATGGTGTTCAAGTTTTTTGCTCACAACGCTCAAAGCTCTCCAGGCTGCCAGGTTCCTGCTGTTTCATATAAAAAGCTCCGAGTGGCAGACAGAAGTTGGAGCACTGGTTAAAGATTTCTGCCAGTATGAAATGTTTTAAATGAAGAAGATGTGATTATTTGCCTGGCTTCCTAACTTCACTCCCCAGCTAGCCATAGTTGCCAATAAAGGCCCTCAGGTCCTGTGTTTTAGCTTACCCTGTGTTTGGATACAAAATTCCTGTACAAAATACAATTAAACTAGAGGCATAATTGTTCATATGTATCTTCCTACATCCTCAGGAATCTGAAATATAAGGAAATCTTAAGTCAAGACAACACGTATCAAATAGTGTCATTTATCATGTAATATTCTGCTACTGTCAGATCACTCGGTTGCTCCCTGTTTCAATCATGTAGCACTACCCTTCTCAAGCACGTAACACTCACTAACGGGCATTTGACAGCCAAGTCTGATTAATGAAGGAACGATAATCAGGAGTCCAGGTTGCTCCAACAAAGCAAGGATGGGTTGTGCTTAAGACACTCAACAGATTCTCAGTACACACCAGGGTTTACAAGTTTTAATGGTGAGAAGTGCAGGGTACTGAACTTTTTAAACTGACATTTGCATTTACAAATTAAAACTCTGATTCGAATGGAGATGTCTGAATCACCTGCTTACAGTGAAAACAACTACTTAGAACCAAAACTTCTAGTGTTATTGCTGCTATAATATTGTATAACAGTGTAACAGATCACTGACAAGGGTGTTAAGGTTGCTAAATCAAAGGATATTTAGTTCCTGTCCTGAAAGGCACCAAAAGAAATACAGAGAGAATGAAGCACACATTGGGAAACCCAGAGGCTGTGATAACAGAGTGGGTTTGTGTGTTTGTTTTAATTATTAACTTTAAATTTTCACTTCAAAAGAAATGGGAGAATTTATGCATGCCAAGAAGTCCTTCCTTTCAAAACTCGGTCTGCACTGAGCAAAGTACAGCTTTCTTCTAAATGGCATATCTTATCTTGTCAACCTCATTTAAAGTAAAAAGGCATCAGAAGTAATAATAAGAATGCAGTTTGGTGAACAATTCCTTCACAGAAGCCAGCTATTACATACTGTAACAAATTAAAAACTCCAAAGTCTATGCGGGTCCCCAGAGAAATGCTATTTAATAAAGCAAACACCGATATTGAATGTGACAGAATTCCATTTGCTACAGAATCCCATCCAACTGAGTTTGGCTGTGGCTGAAGCAATTAGAGAAAGCTGTGATTTAATGATTATGCTAAAGCCCTAGATAAACAAAGCTCTCACCTACCAAGTGGCCACTTAGCTGTATCACTACCACCAAAATGTATAAAAATCCTTGCAGGATTTCATTTGCTGTCAGTCAACTAGTAGCAACATGAGCAATTATTTACTAAAAATGCCTACTTACTAGCTACCCTACTGCTTAAACACGAAAAATGTATAAATCTAAATTTAAACAAAGTAAGCAAGGCCAACCATGAACTACATATGTCAGGGAAATCACCCACTAAGGTCATCCTTGTAGCTAAGACCTGATATGATCTAGTCGAATGGTTGTAACAGGTCAGCATTTAATCCTTTTTTAAAAAAAATAAAAAAACTCTTTATGTTGTATATGATAATCCACTGGGGCCTCACCTCTGGGTCCATAAACATCTGATGAAATTTTAAACATCTTTTCATCACAGCAGTAGCCTCCTATGAACTACAAGCTATCACTTCAAATTCTGCAGACCTGTTAGATCAGCAGTAAAACTGATTCACTTGAGACTTCTTAGCTTTCAATAGATGGTATTTGGCCTTCCCTATTTTCTAATGCTTTCAAAATTTCTTTGTATAAAGTAGTAGGATGTAAAGCAGTATAAAAAAGGACCATATGCATGTGAAAATTTGGAAAACTTGCTTATGGAAAGCTTGTGAATTTGTTTGGAAACTGAACTTTCTTGGTGTGTTCGTGCCAGCCAACAAGCTCCATCGTGAAAACTGACTAAATGGTCTTTCTGATTTTTAACTTCCGCATTAGTCTGAGAGTCGAGTGAGTGACGCCTAGGACTGCTGATGTAGATTTTTACCCTCTTTGCCTTCCAGATGAAAGCATCTTCTGACAAAGAGCAAGCAAAGCCTTGGGAAAAGCAGTTCCCTTCCTCCCCATCTTCTTTAAGGAACAGGATCTAGAGACATGGTGCATATCTATAGCCTAAATAAAAATACCAGTGTTGATACAGCCTTTTAAACCATAAAGAATATGAAGTCTGGGAGAAAGCTCAAATGCACAGCAAACTATTTTAAGAAAGAAAACATTTTTGCATAACATGGTGAATCATGCACAGAATTGCTGCAGACGAGGGTGAAATAACTTAAAGAAGCTATGTATAGGAATGCACTTCTCGGGTACCTCACACCTATTTTCAAAGATCTAAATCCTCATGTCTTAACAAAAACACATAGTGTGTGGCTTGGGGGTTTGGGGTTTTTTTTTGTTATTTTGCTACACCTGTACATTTCTAAGAAAAATAAGCAATAATGGTGTTCAGAACCCTAATTTTTTTTTTTGAGTACTATGCATTCCTCAAGAGTGCTGTAAACCCAGAGCATCTACAGTTTCAGAGCTTTTCTGGAAGATGTGTGTTGAGACTAATAAAGAGCCTGAGAAGGCAGCAGCAGCCTTGACAAAGCCAAGAAACTACACGGTCCCATTTCTGAGAATGTGTAACTACCAGAAGAGCTGTCATTCGAGAGTGAGACAGAAAGTCAGAAAAGATTCAGTGCTAACGTCTTCTTAGACTAGGGGAAGCTTATATCAAACTCAGCCCAGAATATATGGATCCATACCAAGCAGCTTGATTTCTACCAATGCAGTGTCAACCACTGTGAGATGTTACCATATTTCTATGCACTATGTTTAATCAGAGCCTACAAAATTGATTATAGCTGGATCTGTCTCTAGGTCCTCAAATAAAGACTATATCAAAATATCACAGATCCTCTTCTGAAGGTGCTGGGTTCAAGTGCTGGCTGTTCAAACATCTTAGGATTCTCCTTCTCCAAATGAGTTCCTCCACAATCAGCTTGACTTTCACACCTGATTTCTGTATGCCACACTGAAGGATCACCTCTCTGCTCTAGAACAAATGACTTCTGTTCTTTTTTCTCCCTCTTGTTTTCTTAGTTCTACATTCTGATTTGGAAGAGTTATTTCAACAAGCAGATGCACTGATACATACACTCACTTTTTGTTGATAGTCTCAGCACCCGTAATAGTGTCTCCTGGATCAGGTCATCTGCCTCTTAAAATAATATATTAAGTTACCCCTGGTCTGAGGCACTCTAGAATGAAAATGAACTTTTTATAACCTCCACAACATGTGAGGTCTGAAAGCTGCAAGAAGCCCATCAGAAACTGCCAGGTCAGCACAGAGCCCACCATGTATCTCGTGCCATATCAGCAAGGACAATGGAGTGTATTGGAGATCAAATACGCTTTGTATTAAGCAAGCAGCTCCTTGTTCAGATTCTTGTGAATGTTCTGGTTCAGTAAGGCTCAACATCTGGCAGGGGTCAGATGTGGGCTTGCTTCCTTCTGACTTGATTCAATGCTCCTCAGTACAGCTGAAAATCACAGGGCTTCACATCCTAAAGCCTCGATGGACTCACAGGACAAGTACAGAATCAAAGCAGCTTCCCCCTCTCTCCCTGAAAATATTCCTGCACCCTGATATGAAGGGACCACAAACAGGATTATGCTGTCAGCATTTGCCTCATCCCTCTGCCAATATTCCAAGCACTCATTAGTAGCAGCCAAGGAGGTGATACTAAACTGCCCAGGGGAAATGGCCTAGAAACTGCAGAGACACTGAGTATTTGCAACTGTGTAATACAGGGTGCTGCAGGCATACGATCCTATGGGTTGTCAGTTCATGTATACCAAATGAACCCAGTGGTGAGGATGGAATGTGAAAACAGAAGTGTCCTCTACGTTGCACTGGATGAGTTTCACAATACAGAATGTTGTAGGGAAATATCTAACCTATCAGACCATCAGCAGCTGTGCCTTGCAAACGTAAAAGGATACATGATGTTCCACAATGTTCCTATGATAATAAGCACAGCAGTCAGGCATAGTAAATGTCTCCTAAGAAATGCAAGGTGAAAAGGTGGTATTGTATGAGGTAACCACAGCTCTAAGAATTGATATTTCCAACTTGAAAGACTACACACCTTTTTATTCCTAGAAAATGTCCACTTGCCAGGTGTACTTCTTAGATTTAGTCAAGTACTTTTGTACTTCCAAGGTGGCCATCTGTTGGATTTTGAGAGAGAAAAACTCAAAAGTAACTTCTCCCATATGAAATAAAGAGAAACAGGTATACAATTTGTTCATTTTGACTATTGCTACCGTAAATACCTCTAAGGAAGCTACTATACCTCATGTTTCAATGTAAAAAAACCCCTTATTTCCCATCCAGATAATGATCAAAATAATTCTGGGTATCTTCTTGATCTACAGGATCTACCGCAGGTGAAATGTAGCAGTGTCTGGGAGCAAACAGATAGACCCTGTAGCTTAACATGTGAAATTGTCAGTCTTTAGGATCTACTTTCTTGCTACAAGCTTAGAATAACTAGGACTTCTATTCTTCTGCTGTAGACTGTGCACCCTGAAGCTTCCCCTATCAAAAAAATAACTTAAAATCAAAGCTGCCAGGTCCTCTAGATAGATATTAAAGTGTGCTCTTTTTTTTAAGAACAGGAGCCTATCCTGATGGTAGCCATGGTTGCAGAGAGAAGCTTGAGTGTGACAAAATGCATTTAAACATGAACAAGGGAATAAAGGGAATTCCAAACACACTCTCTTCTTTAGTAGGATAACATTTAAGCCAATTGCATGATCCTTCAGAGCTTGGCTCTGCTTTGGGTAGAAGAACTAAGTGGCTTGCCTATTTTAATTGTGTATGTTCATTCTTATGGCCATCAATATCAGATAACTTGAAGCTCATTTGAAGGCAGGATGTTAAACAGAGTGCAAATTTCTCATTTGGAGCAGAAGAAACCGTGATCATCTTTGATATTATTTTTTTCTCATTCAGCTTCTTTGATTTGAATGTTGGTATGAAAAGAAAGTGACCTGAACATATTAAAGATGATGCAAGTTTCACTATTCCCTGTTGCATATGACTTAAAAATTATCAGTTCATTAATCCAAACAGATCTGCTTTGGGGATACCTGATCAAAATTCAACACTAGGTATCACAAACATCTGAGAGCACTGTCAATGCGTTTTTAAAAAGGTCCAGAAGAAGCATGTCTTGTATATTATTTCCACTGCCTTCACCTGCAAAAGCAGTATCTCTGCTTCAGTGACAGAATAAATATATGGAAATTTAATTTTTTTCTCCAGTTCTCAAAGGGACAGCATTTTGCACAAATATAAGAAAAAATCAGCTTATTTTATCTAATTCATGACATACTACCCACTGGTAGAAAGAGAAAGATGGCAGCTCCCCTTCCTTCATGCTTTGATAGAAAGTCAACAGAGAAGTAATACAAACTGACAGGTTTTTATGACTGACCTCCTGATACCTACCGGTGCATAAACATGCAGTTGTTAAAACTTATCACTAGGGCCAGGGTTATCCCCTCTTGACTAGGAGTTTGCCAAGTCATAAATAAATAAACTAAAAATAGAGTTCCAAAATAATATGTTCTATTTAGTGGATTCTGCCACTAAAATATCATGTCCCAGCAACTCTCCATACAGGAAAGTTGAGATTTCACAGTTTCATGTCTTTACTTTCCAGATGTTGCACAAAACTTGGTAAGTAGGAAGGCCATCTACATGTCTCTTCAGTGACATGTGGTGTCCCTCAGGGGTCCATATTGGGACCGGTACTGTTTAATATCTACATCAATGACATAGACAGTGGGATCAAATGCACACTCAGAAAGTTGCAGATGACACCAAGCTGACTGGTGAAGTTGACATGCCTGAGAGATAAGATGCCATCCAGAGAGACCTGGACAAGCTCGAGGATTGGGTTCATGTGAACCTCATGAGGTTCAAAATGATGAAGTGCAAGGTCCTGCACCTGTGTCAGGGCAACCCCCAGTATAATACAGGCTGAGGGATGAAGGGACTGACAGCAGCCCTGCTGAGAAGGACTTGGGGGTACTGGTGGATGAAAAGCTGGACATGACCCAGCAATGTGTGCTTGCAGCCCAGAAAGCCAACCTCATCCTTGGCTGCGTCAAAAGAAGTGTGGCCAGAAGGTGCAGGGAGCTGATTCTGCCCGTCTACTCCACTCTGGTGAGATCCCACCTGCAGTACTGCGTTCAGCTCTAGGATCCTCAGTACAGGAAAGACATGGACCTGTTGGATCGGGTCCAGAGGAGGGACACGAACATGATCAGAGGGACAGAACACCTCTCCTATGAAGAAAGGTTGTGAGAAAGTTGGGTTGTTCAACCTGGAGAAGAGAATGCTCCAGGGAGACCTTGCAGCCTTTCAACACTTAAAGGGGGCTTATAAGAAAGGTGTGGACAAACTTTTTAGTAGGGCCTGTAGCGATAGAACAAGGGGTAATAGGTTTAAACTAAAAGAGGGTAGATTTAAACCAGATATAAGAAGGAAATTTTTTACAATGAGGGTGGTGAGGCACTGGAACAGGTTGCCCAGAGGGGTGGTAGATGCCCCATCCCTGGAAACATCCAAGGTCAGGTTGGACGGGGCTCTGAGCAACCTGATCCAGTTGAAGGTGTCCCTGCTTATTGCAGGGGTGTTGGACTACATGACCTTTAAAGGTCCCTTCCAACCCAAACCATTCTATGATGCTATGATAGACACTGTTAAGCTGTTTGTCTTCTGGTAAGCACTGATCACAGTATTTCAATGCAGTGCAAGACCTAACAACTCCCTTCCCAGGTGTGCATTTCTACTCCACTCTGGGGCCAAGCTTCTCTTAACAGGACTGTATTTTTTATTTTACCCAGCCCTTTTGATTAGCTTTAAATCACTGTGACAAACATCACCTGAACCCCACCCTCAAAAAATTGTGGTGCTCTTTTGTATACAGTTATTGCTATATACTATTTAGAAATAAATATGGCTTTTGAGCAGTAAATATTCTAAGAACAATTCTACCAAAGCAAGGCCCATAAAATTCAGCCAGAGAAAGTACATCCCACTTCTCAAGTATTCAATTTAATGCCTTGTCCTACCACTGCACTGCTGAATAATCTACAGGCAGTCGTTTGTAGCATAACAGTCAACAGAAGTTGCTGAATAATGTAAAAATCTTTTTGTAGGTAATTTTTCAAATTAGAAATCTGATCTCAATTTGATTTGTTTATGCAGATTTCTGCAACCAAAGTTTAGTTCATACAAATGTTTGTGAACAATGAATTTAGGGGCAGGTTGCCAAGATGAATGTAATCATCAAAAGAAAAATAATTTTGTGATTAAATTAAATTCATTTCCAGTGGAGACAGAGGTAGCTTATAAAAAAGGCACTGCAGAATTAGAGAATAGAAAAACTAGCATGACTACCTACTACTTCTACTAGTTAGTCTGTCACATGATGGGATTTCTGTTTGCTTTAAAAAAATACTAGGAAATAATGAGTAAATATGACCAGCCATAAAGCAAGAGTAGCAAATCGGAATAGATAGGAAATTTGTTACAAACAGTTCCTGAACAATAAACAGTGAGATATAACACTCATCTGAACAATTTTCAAAAGCAGTCAAAAATTGTATGATCTGCTTTTGAACATTTCATGAATGAAAAAACTTATAGATATGCTGTCTAGAAAGAATAGGAAGCCAGAACCAAAGAATGCCTTTATCACCTAAAACAGAGTAGGTCAATTGAAGTCCATCCCCATCCATGTTTTTAGTAAAAAAGCCTCCAAAATGTAATCTCTCGCTCTCTGTAAACAGTCATGTCCACACTGAGACATCCCAAGTCAGCTGGATTTCGGCTCCATCCTGCCCAAGACCTCTCCTCCTGAACAGCCACAACATGGTTTAGCAAGTGCCAGACAGCAACTAAGTCCCCGAAGGGCTGGGCCAGTATGGGCGAAGAGGAGAAAATTCCTACATGACAATCTCATCAGTATTTACCAAGAAGGCCCAAATTTAAGTCTCTGCAGCTTGCAGAGATTCAGGACTGCCTTCTCTAGCACCCAGACAGTGCTCTAATTTCCAAGAGTCCAAAAGAGGCACCATTTATCCCTTTTTAGCCACTCTTTTGAAGCTCTGTCACTGTTTTTAGAAGGAAACACAAACTTTCAGGGCCAAGAAGGGCCTAAGCAAGAACAAACTCTACTCTGAAGCTATGGGAACCAAGCACCTCTGGGAGATATGGGTCTTGTATTTCTGGAGACTAACCAATAGCTTTTCACATAGAAGGTTTCTAGTTACATTTGCATTAGCAAGCTGCAATAAGAGCACAGCAGCTGGTGCTGATGATCCAATGCCCATCGTATATGGGCGGGGCGGGGCGGGGGGAACACGAGAGCAGAGAAAAGAAGGGTTTCATTTCAATGGGCTTGAGACTAGTCTCATGGGCTGAATGCTGAGGGGCAGTCAGAGCTCTTAAGGTCCAGTTCACACATGCCAAGTGCTTTGCAAAGTGACCCAACATGCAGGAAATAGAGACATTCAGGCAATTTGCTTCAAAAGTGGCAATCTGTGTACAAACTAAAACACTAGCAGAGGTGAAGATGCAGCCCCTATTACCTTTCCCAGATACAATTAAAGGAAAAATAGCACTCATTTCTATGCTCAGTTTTTGAGAAGAAAATTTTAGGTTGCTATCCTCAGGGATTTGGGTGGGCAGCTGTGCCTGGGTGCCTCCCAATTCTGGAAAGGTGCTGAGCTTTTATAACAAAACAAAAAATAATACCCCCTTTCTAAAGACCACCCCATCATGATCTTAGTGTTGAGCTTAGAAAATAGCTTGTTCGAAAGTCTGCTCCAAGGTACCTGGCTTTCCCCCTACGCTTTACTAGGAATCAGCGTGTGGTTTTATTCCATTCTGGGGGACAGGCACCTAGCTGTGAGATGACTAAATCTTACTTTTTTTTCCCACCTAACTGGTTTTAGCTAACTGTGTCATCTAGGCCACCCTGCATGTGAGAAATCATCACCAAAATAAGCAACCCAAGACCTTTTAATTATGCAGGGAGTAATGCTCCAATGGTACTACACACCCAGCTCATAAGAGATCTGGGGCTATATTCTGAGGGCAATTACACTAAAGCAAATTCCACCAACTTCAGAGAAACCTTTCACTTTCTGTGACAGAATCTGTGTGACAGAAATCAGAATTTGGCACTCAGGGCAAATTTGAGCCTGACATGGCTCAGAAATGCTTGACAGGTGCCACCTATGAGAGGGTCTTCCTCTTCGTTCCTTCCAGGGGGAGAGCAAGAAAACCTCTCTGATGGTTTAGCTTTAGGAGTCTCTTTGCCAAGTACCTGCCATATGCCTAAAGGCATTAGAGAAACATGGTTACATTTATTATCATGAGACCAGTTGGCTCTGTTAGAATATCTGAAATAAACCCCACATTTTTTAATGGCCTGGTTTGTTTTTGCAGAAAGCTGAATCTTGGTATATGAGCTGTCATATCAGATTCTATTTTATTCTTTTATTTTTACAAAGTATTGCATAAACAGGAACAGCTGGTGTTGATTTATAAACACCAGAGTTGTCTTGAGAGTTTAGATATTATTTTGCCAACATTTAAGCCTCATCATTTGCAAGCAATTGTTCTGTACCATACTGGACAGTGGTTCTTCTGCTGCCTGGAGACAAAGATATTTTCTAATAATAATACTAATACTGTAATTCTGAATTACACTCAGAAGAAGGATCTTATGTGCCTAGATCTATCTGCCCATATATCTGCATGTGAGTGTCTTCCTTCATCCACAATTTCTTCTTAGAGAATGCCACAACATTCACTGCTCCAATATCTTGTAAAATTATTGTAGCCTGTTGTAAATAGCCAGGCAAAGACCTTGGTCCTTACAAGAACCTGTGTGTTATTTGCACTTTGGAGGACCTTGAAGTAAGATGTGAAAATGCAACCAGTTGTTAAGCTTAATGTTTAAACACTTTAACCGGGGGACAATTTTTCCCCTGTTTTATTCACTGTGCAGTTGCCAAGTTCTGAAACAAATATTCTCCATATGACAGTCTCTTCCCCTATGTTATACTGGTTCATTCCCATTACAGGGCCTTGCTGTGCACTGAAGAAAGTGGGAATCATGTGATCGGATAGCGTGTGATCCGTCAGTTAGAGAACTTATTATAAGCTAAAAGATGCCTGTTAAAAAGTTTCATAGGCAAATTGAATTCCTGCATCTCCAAGTAGGGGCACTGAAGTTTTTTATGAAAGTCAGACAGTTTTTATCTTATTCTAAGTTTTAATAAAGGAAAACTAAAGATGTGGCTAATAAATTATTAAAAGATAGCAAACAAAGGGTAGAAATAACTGGCGAGCTTTCACAAAAGAGGAAACCTACCAGCCAGTCTCCCAAGGACCTGAGACATTAGGTATAGTCTAGAAGGACGTTGAAAGAAGATGGATAACAACATGAAAAAGTTTACCAGGCATGGAGAGTCACTATGGCTGGCTGATCTGAATGCAAAGAGTTATGGGAGGCTTAAAATACTAAACAAAAATGAAACAGCAGAGGGTATTGATGAATGCAAAGTAATGCATATGAGCAAAAACAATCCTAATTAGATCTAAACCACAGCGGACCCTAGCTATTATCACTCGGCACAAAAATCTCGGAACCATTATGGATAATTCCATGGAAATGTTGGTTTAATGATACGTAGTGATAAAAAAGGCCAACCGCATGCTTTCAGCTTGCGGGAGGTAACTGGGGATGGTTACAACAGAGGTTTGCAAGTCATAAAAGTTCTGGACTTTCTTGTCTGTGATTAGGGAATGATTATTCAGTCTAATAATCATCATTGTAATAAACAAATTAAAAAAAAAAATCTGGGGACACCTAGTAAAATTAGCTCACAGTTTTAAACCCAGTAAGATGAAGTAATTTTTCATGCAGTGCACAAGCTGCAGAACTTATTGCTGGAGGGCTTCATAGAAGTCACAAGCATAAACAAATTTTAAAACATATTAGGTGTATTAGTGGAGGCAGAATGCATTGGCAATTCCTGAACACAGCACTCCAGACACAACCTCCTATTTGAGATAAGCTGATACATCAGTAGAAGTGTTTAGTCCTTTCTCAGTTTCACTCACTTGTATTTTCCCAAATCCTCTGCTGCTGGTAGCAGGCTAGTGGACATCTGACCCTTCTTCCCCACAAATCTTTTATTCTGCAAAGGCTGATTCCAAGGCCTGATCTTTTGTACAGAAAATACAAATACCGTAACTCCTTTTGGTTTCCAGTTTCATATTAGTGTCCCATCCCCAATCAACTGTTTCTCTGTTCATATCCCTTTCCCCCTTGCTTTCCCCCTAATGGCACTAACCAGGCATAGCACTATTTTTTTCTCAGCTAATTCCACTCTCCCACCTGCCTTCCTTAAACTTTCTCAAAGATTTTTAACTTCACCCAATGTGATGACTTTCATAAAAATTTTCTAAGACAAAGATCATCCTCCTGCCAAATTTCAGATCCTTATTTCAAAACAATAGATGGGGGACAGAGGGAGGGAGGGGAAGCTACAGCTATTCAGAGCAAGGTTTGCCAGGACTTTTTAGTGTGGTCAAAACAAATGTATTTTCCCCTTGCCTAATGTCTGGAAATGTTTGATACATTTTTGCTGAAATTTTCCAAAACAGATTCAACTAAAAAGGAAACTGGCATGGAAAGCTTTGCCCCACAGAGGTGCCAAATGGTTAAAGTCTGGCAGTTATCAGCAACTGCAAACAGTGAGTTATCATGGAGAACATTAGGCAATCTTAGTAAAACCTCATCTATTACACCACCAAAGAGCAAAAAACATAGTATAAAACATGTGATTACTGATACTTCTCATATAATGAAAGCATAGCCTTCTGTGATAGATTTCGGCAATCATTTCACTGCACATTATTTTAAGAGTGCATTATTTTATTTTGCAAGGTGTCATCAAATTGAAAAAATCCTTTTTGTCATGGGCCAAAAGGACTTTTAAAACTAGAAGTAATAAGAACATCAGCCCTGTCAGTGACTGCAACAAATAATGGCCTGCAATTCTCTTTGTTTGGAAGTATCCACAATTTTTTTTTAATGGCTGTATTATGATTGATTTTCAAAAATGGGAAAACAGCTATGTTTAAAATGTGCCTTACTAACTGTAAGAGACAGTTTTAAATGCAGATAAGTAAAGGGATTTGCAGCTAAGACTGAGGCTTGAGGCAGTAATTTACCCCACTGAGTGCAGTGAAGCCGGGCTTCACCTTCCTGGCGACGAGCACCAAGCACCAGCTTTCAGCCTTCGGTGCCAGGCTGCCCGCATCGCTCAGCGGTGGCACTGCAGAGGTGAAGCATGACACACACCACTCGAGGCAATCGGTCTCAGCAGCTCCTCTAAGGCCAGAATGTGAGGCCAGGTCCAAGGGGATGCCAGCTGCAAGGCTGTGTACAAAGTTTCTCCTTTTCTCTGGCCTGTCATACATGACTGTCAAGAGATGCTGTACAGGGATAACCAAAAGAATAAAAGATAGATTCGCGTATGTGACTTCTGAGTTTCCTGGCTTTCCTATGCTAAAATAAGTAGTGGTCCATTAAGCTTGATCCTCTTTATTAATTATATTTAAGGAGATAAGTACATTCCCAAGCTAATAATGGCCAAGCTCTTAGTTCCCTGGAGAGTGGTTCAGGTGTCTTCTTTATGCCTCTGTAGGCCCGAAGAGCTTTACTTTTCACAGATCAAGAAGACTCATTTGAGCTCACTTGTTTGCTTTCTGCATGCAAACAGAAACAATTTCCAGAGATGGGAAGGGCTACTCACCAGTTTACAAGATGTGACCATTAAAGAATCTGCTGATTTTAATCCAGAATTCTTGCAGACCTTCTTCACATCAGGACCTGTGATGTACCTCCCTGTATTTATGGCACAGGGACCCTTTCAGCAGAGCACAACTTCTCTGCCACTAGCCTAAAGGTAAAGCCAAGCTATGTGCCATGTTCTTTTCCTCCCAATAAAAGCTTCTAAAGGAAAGTCTGCGATAAACTTCACTGAATTTTATAGAGATAAAATATTCAAATCTCCAGGGCCTCACTCCAATTGAACTAATACAGGGGTGATTCAGGCTGTCATGGAGAACTGGTCTGTGATTTGCATTTAAAACATGAGAAGTTACTCTGCAGGCTGAATTAAATGACACTGGAATACAGGTGACAAAAATCCTGCTCAGAGGAAACCCCATCTCCCGCACCACAGTTTACAGCCCTCAGTTTTCCCTATGAGCCAGTCAATATACTAACCTTTAAAAATAGCCTTGCACTGTGAATTTGCTGACAAGTAGCTTCAGTTTTTTCAGCGAAAAAGAATTTTAAGCTCAAACACAGCAGAGCCGCTCTCAACTGGGTTTGACTCCTTTCACCAGCAGTGTGTGCCACCAGCACTAAATTCCATTTGAAGAATCTTTTTTTCTCAGATTGAGGAGACAGAATTCAGGTTGCTCACAGGAGGAGTCTGCTGGGCAGGTAGTCAGGGATTTTTTTTTTTTTTTTTTGGTCCTCTTTTTTAAAGTGATCAAATTTCATACAGAGAATCATGGAGAAACAATAAACATGGGAGCCTAGAATAGCATTTTTGCAGAGACAAGTTTCAGGATAGAATAACACTTTAATTTTTTCCAGGCTTCCCACAGTATTGCTGGCAAGCCTTGAAAGCTGTAGAAGAGCAAGCAAATGGATTCCAAATCTCTACCATGGGCCAGATTGTATTTAGCCCTGCATGGGACTGCAAGGAGCGAGTGCAAGGGGAGAGAAAACAAAGAACCTCCTCCTGTGCTGAGGCATAAAACAGCAGGGAAACATGAGCACTGCCTCATGCGAAGATGAATCATGACATCAGTTTCTCCCCAAAAGGGCTGGGAATAGTTTAGGAGTGATTGGCAGTTGTCCCTCCTCGGCACTGGCCATCAGAGCTGTTCAAACACAATGAAACATCTTTGCGAAGGACTGCTGCATTTCACCTGCCAAATTTCTTTACGACTCCTGAAAGGGCCTCTGCCAAAATGCATGCTGAGACATCTTTAAAAGCAAGCCCTTCTTCTTCCAACCTGTCTCCAGCACAGGCCCCAGTATCAGTCAGAGTATGGAAGGGATGTCTGAATCCCAGGATTTCAGAAATTCCCAGGAACAAACACATATAATGGGTGGACTGACTACACACCCTAGGCTTCCCCAAGATTTTTGGTGTTGTTTTTGTTTTTAAAGTCTGTTCTCTTTATGACCCTAGAAGCTGAGGAAATATTATTTCTAGAATAAAAAAGCTTTGAGTACTTTAGCACACTACCATTGTATACTTGGAAAGAAGTAAAATATTCCACCATCCCCACTGTGCAAGGCACAAATTGAAAAATGGGTGGTTTGGTTTTGTCACACAACAACTGAAGGTGAAACCATAATGTGCTTGTCGCTTTAGAGAGTTTGTAAATGCACTAGTAGAGATACCTGAATTCTTAAGTCTAACAATGCTGCACAGATATTTAACTGAATATAGTCTTTCTACTGAAATATAACCTCTTCTTGCCAAAACTCTGCTACTTATTTAACACATATGCTACATCGCTGTTCATGTAAAACAATGAAACAACTAAAGCAAAGAAAGTAGGTCAGATTGGAGGGCAGGAATAAAACCACCTTCCTGACTACCAAACAAATCCCTCCCTCTGAAATCCTCTCTTGCTCCTTGCCATTTGTTTGTTCAAACTTCTAACTTTGCTCCTAACCCACATTGCCAACTATAGGGATAATAATTTTCTGAAGAGACCTCATGGTTGTGCAGCAACACTTCCTAAAGGGGTTTTTGCACAGATTTCTGCCACTGCATCTCCTCTGCACCAAAATCTGATCAAGATGGGTGCAATCAGCAGAAGACTGATAAAACTTCTCTCTCCTTTTGAAAACAGCAGAGTGCTCCATGTAATAATTTATCAGTCCAGTCATAAGAACCAGTATTTTTTTAAGTATGCGACCAGAAGACACCTTTCTTTTCAGTAGCATTACAAAGTAACAGTATTTTTACTAGTGTGCTTTTTGAAGTTATAGGACTTGTTCTTTTAAAAATAAACACACTGAAAATTAGTTGATCAGTCTTAAATGAAGATATACACAAAATGCTTCAAATAGTAGAAATGATCCTTTTGCAATTATCAATTAAAACTTGCAATTCACTCTCTTAAGTGATATTAACATTTACAACTGCTAAAACATCAAAACACATTTTTATCCTGTACAGCTTAGTTCACAAGCGTTTGACTCTTGTTGATATATTGCCACTTTTAAATGTTCTTCTCATGCAACAATACAGGTGCATAGGGTACATGGTAGTCTGTAACAAAAACACCACCAAGCAATCTTCCTCTCTTAGCTGGCCAGAGTTTCATTCACATATACCAGCTGTGGATGCAGCATTTGTTATAGTGAAAGAAATGGCAAAATTATTATACGATAAAAAAATTCATGCAGACTTTACAATTTTAAAGTAAGGTGCATTCATGCATCCTTTGCAAACAAATAGTCAAACAAGTAGCCTTGGCGAGACAGAACTCTTCACAGTTTTGAACTTAGGTCTCTAAATGAATACTCCTTTCTTTCCCCTACACTGGCCCCTGGCATGTTTTATGTGAGGATATTTAATAGACCCCATCAGCTCATAGTACACAAGGCTCAGAATTGGTTGCCTTTACTGAATAGGCTGGGAAAGCTGCCTCAACAAATCTGTTCATGCTTAAGGTCTTGTCGCTGCCAACTGACGTGCTTGAAACGGCTGCCTTTCCATCCTCTGCTGTTAGTTTAACTGCACATTCACAGCAGAAAGAGCGAAAGATATACTCTACAACTATGCCAAAATGAAAAGCAAGACCACTCTTATGCCCAAAATTCAACCCCACTGATGCAAAACTACTATCTAATTTTCCCTGGCTCAAGAGTTTTGAAACAAACAAACAAAAAACAGTCCTAAATTTCATCAGTCCTCTGGAGTCTGAGGGAGTTGTGAGAACTCAAACATACTTACAAAGTTTCCTTCTATTAGCCATAACAAATGCATTTGAGCAATAAATACATTTGAGCAGAGAAAAAAAAAAAAGAAAAGAACACATAAAATAACAATAGATGCAAGGTTGACACTGGGGCAAAATTGATGAAATTGCTGGAGGATTCTGTCCTTCTATAAAGACCCTGTCATGCTGTCAAGGTCAGCTGGAGCTTGGGTTATCTGTTGCCCGAGGCTACTCTACCTTGTTTTTCATTCAGGGATCATTGTTCTTCGGGTTGTTTACGTGGATTTTATTCCACCCTTTTCTTCATGCTTTGCTCCCTTTTCAGCTTGCAGTCCCTACAGCACATACCAGAAGCCCATCCTGGTTATGCACTGAGAAATCCAGACTACTCTAATGGGAAAGAGCAGCTTGGAGTGAAAATGGAGTTTTCCTC
>JANZLQ010000056.1:30499030-30515934 GCA_026212715.1 Elanus axillaris | reverse complement strand
GGGGGGCGGAATCATCAGGTATTTAACAAATCCTTTGTGAAAAGTGAAAAAATCACTAATTAGTTTTAAGGACAGTTCATGTTCTAAACCAGGGAGGGGATGCCTTCTAAATATTTCTATCATCCTAAACAAGGTAGTTAAAAAATACACAGTTTTCCCTGTGTTGTACTGCCATTTAATGCATTACATTTATCAGTACTTCAAAGATTCATTAGAGGGAACAATATAGAGGAAGAATTATGGAGAGGTGGAGAAAATAAAGGGGAGAAAGAAAGACAGATAACACAGTGTATAATATTATGTCATACACATAGCAGAATAATTGAGGTTTTAGGGTGGAGGTTTTAGGTAAGATTTTTAAAGTAAAAGGGAAGGGGGATGGACGACTGAGAGACCAGAATCTCTCATCATGAGTGCTACAGTTATCTTTTGCATCAGTTCATTTAAACTATCACAATGCAAGCCAAAGCTTTCTTATTCCTTCCTTTAGGGTCAGTATCTCTAGAACACTTTACAGGAAACATTTGGACTGAGTTGTAACATGCAATACATTCAGCTTTCACAGGAAAAATTATGTGAAAGGGGAAGAACTGAACCCTACCATTAGCAACGCCAGCTCCCTTTGACTGAAGTGGGAGCTGGATTTGCTTCTATCAAAGCTGATTTTGGCAGAGGTACTCCCAAAGAGCCATGTAATAGGCTTCCTTATCCTTTCCTCTCTGTGGGGTTTGAGATGGTTTTTAAGCCGCTGTGTGACTTACATGCCCCTGAATGCAAGATACAGAACTAATTAAATATTTTGCCTACTTTGGAATTCAAACTGTTAATGTTGTGCAAGAAAGGGGGAAAAGAGTTTAATCTAAAAGAGCAACAATTGATGTCATTAATGTAGTTATTATTTTCTGTTTAAGTTTTGTTTCAGATATGTTTCTGTATTCTAGGGAGATTTCTTTTTTCCATTGGTCCCCAAGGTTATTACATCCTCCAGGACAATTAGAACTTGCTGGTAAAATAAGTAATGTATACAAGTCCAGGATAAAACTGCTGCATACGTTTGGAGAAAAGTGTACATAGAAGGAATCACTGTAAACATCTAAATAATCTGTTACTTAGACATGAAAGATAACCAACCAGATTGCTTGACACTTGAAATCAGATGGGATCAGCTCAAAGTTCCTCAAGCACTAAATAAGGACCAGCTAAAAAAATGGTCTACTTTGCCTAAATGGTGTACTTTTGCATCATACATATATGTTTTCAATCTATTTTTATAATGCAATAAAGTTTGTATAGCAGACTAAGTGCACATCACAGCCTTTAGTGATGGCCCTTATGTTGTAGAAAATAGCTTAGTGAAAAGGAAACACCTGGCAATTTTTTATCAGAAGAAACTTCTTTTTCTTTGAGAAAAAAAAGCTGAATTCATTCTGTGTGTATACAGAAAGTTAGTTCACTTTCACCAAAAAAAAAAAAATAGTTTCAGTAAAAGCTTTGAAAAGCACTTTCCAAACAGTGAACCTCATCAGAAATGGTTTTATGTCCCTTATATGGGATTTACAAAATTCTTTGAGTGAATAGCATTAATCAAGGTCACTACTTGATACAAGATCTGTCCCTACACCGTGTCAGTTACACAGCTTTGGGAAAAGATCTTTAAACCTTTGTAGAAAAGACTACATGGAAATAGCTGATAAACTGGTATTGATTTTCACATATCGCTCTTGTCAAAAGGATTTATTGATGTGTCAATGCATGTTGTGGCAAGGATCATAGCAGGATAGCTTTAAAGGATTTATGGTGAATCTATAGGCTTTAATACACTCTGTGGTAAATAACTAACAAGCACTGTGTATATTGATTCTTGTCATGTGGTCAATGGAATCTTTAGCCCACTAATTGTTAGTATTGATGAACAGTTCATGATCTAAATGAGCAACAGGACATCATTCCTAACCAGCATTGCTCCAAACATACTTTTCTTCACCATTTACACCCCCAGGAACAATGCTTAGTCACAGAAGTCTACATCAGGACTCTGGCTTACTAAATTCAGGTGGAGCCTTCATAGGCTTTTAGTGTTCAGATCCCTGTCTTCTACCCTGCAGTGGTTCCATGCACCTTTAAGCATCTTTAACTCAATTTAAAATAGTCACAGACAGTTACTTGTGGCTGCAACTTTCACCTGGATTATTCCTCATTAGGACCTCTAAGTGGGCAACCTACTCCAAATTCAGACACCTGCCTGTACTATTAGAGGTTTATGATTTCCAACTTCTAAAGAATTTAACATTTAGATACATGTGGGTACATAGATCAGACTCTGATTTTATGTCTGTGAAGAATTTTGGGAGAAAATAATTACTATTTGATTTGTATTGGTGTGTGCTCATTCTTGGCAGCTGAATGTCTCAGCCATGACTTTTAATTTTATTATCTGCAAACAAAGAAATAAACAATTAAAGAGTTGTAAAAAGATTTATCAAATTTACTGCTAGTGTAAAATCAATACCCAGAACTAATATAGCTGGTTAATTAATTATTAGTTAAACAACAAGTAAAATTTCCATTCATACTTATGCAGAACTAGGTAAACACAGTGTGTGTATGCAGAGCATTATTGATTCATTCCATTAGCCTTGCATCTTACGCAGAGTAATAAATATAGTTTACAATGTTTTTGAATGTCTATCAGATACCTCAGAGACCCACTAGGCTGGCTCTCAGCATCTCAGACACATGAAAAAAAAAAAAGAAACCTCTCATAAAAAAACCCAATACCCCAAACAAATTAAACAAGAAAAGAGAGTAAGCCCTAAAGCTTGAAAACTGCTCTTTAGTACACCCGTTTCTCGTCAAAAGTTTGAAAAAAAGTTGGCAACATTAAGGTTATCAGAGTTGGATTAATTTGGGCCAAAGACAGAAGAATAAATTAAAACCTGAAGATCCCTAAGAGCAAAAGCAGGGTTTTCTCTTTTGCGTATTTAGCCAACTAGGGATGCAATTTCAACCTTAAGTTTAAATACTGACAGATCATACTGGACATTTAACATTACCTTCTTTGTTTGTTTTTTTTTTATTTATTTATGTGAAACTTTAATTGCCTTTGTGTGTTTCTACAGCAGTGATTGCAAACTTTTGCCTATGCGCTGCTGATTACCATTGCCTGCAATTTGCTATGCTTTCCTAAAAGGGCAATTTGTGGCTTGTGGTGAGCACTTGAGGGGACAGTAGTAAAACAGTCTCAGCATCTAGCCTACTTTAAGGATGGTTGGCTTGAGATGGTACTTCTCTTCACACCAGACATGTACTAGCCAGTCATCAGCTTAATGACTACAGAAAAACCCAACAACTTTCTAAGTAAATATTAATTAGTTCAAAGCATAAAGCCAACCCGGTAGTCACACATACATAGAATGTACAGTCAGAAAAACCATTTCTAGCACATACCAACAAATGTTAAATTACGTAATCTTTAGAAAAATGCTTTAAATTTAAATCTATAAATGTATTTAGTGTTCGTGCTCTCTTGAGAACTTGAGCCAGTCTGTGTTACTGAACTCCCTTGGATCTTTTATTCCCAATAGCTTTTGGGTAAAATGATGCAGCACAGACTTTACTGAAGCCATAAAAAGTCAAGGGAAATATACTAAAACATTTTCTCTTGACTCAATTACAAATTTCAACAAACTTTCTGGTCCTGATTAATAACAACACTGAAGTATGTGGTTAACTTTATATATATGCCTAAATCCCATTTACTTTAGCGGATCTTAACAGCTCTCCTGTACAGGGATCCTTTTCTCAAAAAGAACCTTCATTATAGGCTAGCTACTAGCCTCATTTCTTATCCTTATAAATTCTTGCCATTATATTATAAAATTATCTTTTTGCTACATTCAGGTCATCTGTCTGAGAAGCAGTGGATATGAATATAACATACAGCCTGACTATTATATATCTAGGGTAACAATGTAAGCAGAAGGGCAGCAAAGTCAGTTCTTAAATCTTTCCAGCATCCATTAATCCAAGGTCTCATTTCAGAAACAAAAAGTTACCTTTTATATCGCACACTAACCTACTGAGCACTGATTCAGATCTGAATAAATAATTTTTTAACCTGTTCAGTCAAATTGTATTATTTAATTCATATTATACCTTCATTAAGATACAGCAATCCTTCTCATGTGATAACACATGATGAGGAAAACAGGAAGTTATTAATAAAATACCCTGTGAAGAGGAATATAACTAATAGGTTCTGTTTTGTGGGGTTAGAAGGCTTACTAATTATTGGTATTGTTCTTTACAACCTCCTGATTAGATTAATAATAAAATACCACATGGGACTTCATCATCTACTGCTCAATTCAATATTTAGCTGGCAATTTGGCTTCATCTAAATATCATTTTCAGCAGCTCCTTAGACAGCCTAATGTTACAGATAAGCAATCTAGGCACCCTTTGCAGGCAGTGTTGTGTATCCTACGTGAGAAGCAGAAAAGGGACTAGTTAAAAGTACAGAAAAGGCAGTACAGGAGATAAATATCCTGCATCTAAGATGCGGCACCCAAGCATGTAAAAAAAACCCCGTTCTTATAAGTTAATTGACAGACAGAAGTGTAGTCAGAGAAGTCAGAACAGTATATAACCTCTTCCTGAGATTTCTACAATTATATCATAGTTGTGTACAGTGCTTTACAAAAACCCGCACATTTTTTTAAAAGCATAAACTAAATAAAGAGGAAGTTGCAACAGGTGATACTTAAATGCAATGCAAAAGAAAGCGTTGTAATTAAGAAAGATTGGGAAGCTCTTTGGTACCCAAATTCTCTGTTAATTGTGATTTTTCAGTCTTTGAAGAAGTTATTTTCTTCATCTTGTTCCACCACATCAGAGTGACATTCAGCCCTATGGCACAGAATACCAAAGGGGTGGCTAAAAGGTTAAGATTAGTGGTTTAATGCTGATCAAGGGTAGCAAGGTTTGGAAAAAAGATTTAAACCTGGCAAGTAATTAATATGCCTGCTGCAGTCTAGGTCAGAACCATCAGAGCCAAAGGCAACCTCAGAAGGATGGGTTTATCCATCCCTATCTTACACTTCTCCGATTTCATTAATATTCTGTAAATTTTAATATGCACAGTTGTGCAATATTTTTAAGAATGGGAAAGGGATTGAACTGATAATATCTTGATAAAATGCAGTTGGCAATGGTGCATATGGTGTTTGCTGGGGACATCGCCCAGGCTGATCAGAGAAAAGGCACTGAAGCTCCACCATGAGATATTTTATGTGTTCGGTAACTATAAGCACTGTCACTAAAGGCTGATCTGCAAGCATCTCCTGTGTCCAATTATCACTACCCATTTTGGTAAATGACAAGCTATCAGGACAAATCTGTCTTCCAGACTCCTTCAGGGTATTTAAACATAGCACATTTCCCTGTTACAAGCTAAATCTGTGGGCATGAGCACTATAAATGCAGTTTACTGAACTTATGGCAAGACTGCCTTTCTTCTTTTGAAGAAACCAAAAACCTTTTTATGGTTTGAGCACAGTTCCTCTCTCTCTCTTTTTTTTTTTTTTTTTTTAAATGTAGAGCTTGTTTGATCCTTTCTACACAACATTGGGTCACAGAATGAAAACAGGACTTCAGAAGAATCAGGTAAATCCAGTCACTTCCAAAGTGATTGCAATTTGCAGTGATAAATGGGATTCTACCTAAATACAATTCATTTCCCCTGCAAGCAGCCCAATGTTATAACCAGGCAACAGTATTTATAGCCCTGACGGTCTCTTCAAACTACATTATGTGATGAAGTGTAACTACTCTTTGCTGGCACAACTTGGGCCCAGCTTCACACTAGTTTCTTCAGGCAGGTCTGTGAAGGATTTCTTAGATCTCACAGAGAAGAAACAGCAGATTTCCCAAAGAATCCCCAAACCTGGATGCTTTCCCCTGGGAATGCCATCTCCACTGGACAGAGGGGCTTTTCCTCTACAGAACCAGAAACCTTCCCTCTTCATTCACTCCTATTCTTACCTGGAAGAAAAGGGAAATGATAATACAAGATTTACTTCCTTAAGTACTAGACTGCTGTTGAAAAATGTGTTTTTAAACATTCCAGTGTTACAATTTCAAGTGTCAAGTTTTTTTCCCATGTTTTTAACAATTTCTAACTGTAACCTGTAATACATTCATAATTAGAGGTATGTGTGCGAAAAAAAAGATGTGTGCGAAATTCTAGCGTGCAATGAATCTTACTCCAGCCACTGGAACACACTGCCCTGAGGTGGCTGGCAGGAGCTGTAAGGCTAGTCCCAGGAGCATTCTCACTGCTGCTTTCTGCAGTGGCCACACTGGGGGAAAGATAGGGCAAAGGAGGCAATTTTCTACACAAGCCTGACTGTTCTCAATGTCTTGGTTACATCCTCCTGTGTCATTCCCCTACACCCCAACTAACAGCGCAACAGAAGACAAGCTGCATCCTAGAAAGAGTCCCCATTTGTTTTGCTGCCAGCCATGTGAGAAGCTCCTTGAGCAAGCCTTCCCTGCAAACACCAAGGCAGACATCTCAGATACCTTCTCAGGCTCCTCAAAACCACCAAGGAAGAGATTACTTCACAGTCAGAGTTCGGTCACATCAAGGGTTTTTAACTGTGTAAGTACAGTCAGGAGACTCCAGTCAAAGGCACAGATCCAGGAAGCACTACAACACGGAAGTGCTGCAAATTAAGCTACCAAACTTACTCAGGAGGCCATAGAATATCCCCAAAAGGGCATAAAACTAGCTGAAAGCTGTTAATCCCCAAAACCTCTGGGATGCCAAGTTCTGTGCCATTCCTCCTTAGCTATCCAAGCAGATTGCAATGTTTATTTTTCTTGAAGTACGTTTCCAACTGTTTTCAACTTGAAAATATTTTCCAAAAACCTCTGCCCTTGCCAGGAGCAAGCGTTTTGGTGCCTGTCAGGATTGGGGCTCAGTGCTCAGCTCCTCTCACTTTCTGATGCTTCCTCCATGAAATGGGGAGTAACTGCTTCTTCCCAGCCCTGTTAACCTTGTTTATTTAGATAGAAAACTTGTTGGGAGAGGAACTGTCTCTCACCATATGTACGTAGAGTATTTCGAACAATCAGGCCTTTGCCTCTCCAGGCATTATCAACATCTATGTAAGAAAGCCAAGTGATGATAATTCTTAGTGAAAAATGCAGGGAAAATAACCTAAAAATCACCAGAATTGACATAAAACTCTCCAGCAGATGGGGGCCTAGCACTCCCTGAGGGCCCTGCTTATGTGAAGACCAGTTACTTGTAAACATTTATAAATTCTGGCAAATATGTACAGACTTCTACAGAAGTAATTGCGTTCCTCTCCTCTTGCATCAGAGGCAGCTAGTACCATCTGAAATATACCCCATCCTTACGCCATACCTATACACGCGTATACATCTGTAAAATGAGTTCTTGTGTCTGCTGATGTGCTGGGGGCAAAGAAAAACCCCCATGAAAAGGTGGTTCCAAGAATCATTATTTTTATGGAAGTATCTATTTTGTTGTGCTTTGCCTATTTTGGTATTTGCCTGTGTAAGATGCATGAAGCAAGCATTGCAGTTGGCTCACTCAAATTACTTTAGATCTCCCAGCCAACGTAAGTCATGCTGATCATTTACTGATAGGGGCATTTTAGCTTAAAGTTTGCCTGACAAAATAATGAAAATCTGTTTTCCAGAATACAAAATGACAAGTTATAATGTCCTGCTCAAGTGTTTCAAGTCATAAGTCATTTATATTTATAAAATACAGTGGCTGCTGAATACTGCAATAAAGTAACAAAAATTAGATTCAAATTAACAGACACTGCAATAAAATCAAATAGCAAATATAACCCTGTCATGCTGAAAAGCTAAAAGATTATAGAAAGAGAATGATTAAACTTATCTTTATTGGTAACAACCCTCACTAAATAAGATCAGTCCTTTAAGCCCCATATGACAACTGCACTAGCTAAAAAGACACCCAACTCCAACAGGACCACAGTTGCAATGCACAAAAGCCAAGGAAACCCAACTGGAATGAGACACTCAGTTCCCATTTGCTGCTCTGAGTGCCCCTTGCCCTGACAGAAACCTGTGGCAATGAGGTTTTCATTAGGCAACAGGCACTGGATAACTACCTGAATAAATATGGCCTACCTGCAATGGCAGGCTGCGGCCAGAGCATGCTGACTGTATTTGTAGAGAATACAGATGGTGCACAAAAGTCACTGTATAATCTGAGAACAAAACCTCTGCCTTTGTGTATTTGGAAATATTAATCTATAATAAGGACAGCGGATAAAAGCAGCCAATGCTGCTTACGCTACCTAGTGGGGTCTGTCTGCAGGCTTTGAATCGCTGTCCCGAGGTGCCCAGCGAAGCCCTCAGCAGGCTGCAGGGCCGCATCATGGAGCTGGGCTGGCAGCCCCTCAGCCGCAGAGCCGCTGCCAGGGGTCGAGCATCTCCTGCTCAAGCACACCACAGGCTCAGCCCTTTCCAGCACTGTTAGAAACAAACTTCCCAGCACCCATCTCTGATTTCATACATTCGCCAGTCCCGCTCCTGCAGGTATGCCATCAGCACAGCACACAACCTATCAGAACAACAGGTTGTTCTTTCCATATTTGCGTTCTGAGTCCTTGCAGCACACTGGAGGCTGATGAGGGTTTGCCAAAACATTAGCTGTGATCTGGAAAGAAGCACCTTGATTAGAGAGGCACTGAAGAGCAGCGACAGGAATCCTATCATTCTGGTGTGCTGAAGTGTGAGGCCTGATGGCTGTTTCCTCTTTTCCTACCAACATGAAGAGGAAACTCACTTGGTGCTTCTAAAGGCAGTTTTGCTTAATTACACTGCCTGATCACTTTAAAGCACTGTTTGCACATACACATGGTAGAAGCTAACTGTATGAGAACAAGCTAGCTCATAAGAGCGGCTATGTAGTTGAGTTTGAATCCCTTGCAAGACAGAAGATGTTACATACATATGTTTTGAAACACGGCACTTGAGGCTGTGCTGTATACTTGCTTCGTGTCTGGGTCTCACCTGGAGAGTCCAGATTTCAGGCTTTATGTGAAACTCGGCTGTCCCTCAGACTGCTCAGAGAGCAGCCCCATCCATCCTAGAGAGAGAACAATCCCCTCAAAGCCAGGGAGAGCACCTAGTGCTGTTCCAGTTTCCATCCAGATTGTTCTGGCGAGACTCCCTTCACGAAACGTAGCCAATGCAGCTGTAAGTGTGCTAAAATCTGCATGCAACTCTTGGGTGTTACTAACCTGCCAAGGTAATGAGCTGCTGGAGTGGGAAGGCAGCAGAGGGGATGGAAGGAAAGGGAGGCAAACAACCAATACCCCCAGGGAAGGGGGGCTGTTGGAGCAGGGAGTGAAGGCCGCTTTCCTGGAAAAGATGCAGCTCCAGAGTGGATGGTTGAGCAGCTGCAGTGCTGAACAGTGAAGAATGCAGTACATGGAAAGTGCTGTAAAACCGGGAAGAAAAGGCCTGAGGAGGAGCACAGGTAGGAAGGATGGTATAAGAAGCAAGGAAAGGGCCGTGAAGGCGGGGTAGATGAGCAGGGAAGACCGACAGGAATCATACCGATTACTTATTTTATAATCAGTTACAGTTCATAGTTACAGGCTGTGCTTCTACAGGCAGGCAGTGATGGCTATCGGAAAGTTTGTACTCCAGCTATACAGTAAACAGAACCCTTGAATGGAATCACCTATAACTTATATAATTTGTTTTCTGTGTAATAATTCTCTCCTGCATGCTATTATACTAGACGCTATTTCTTCTAGTGCAGATGATTCTTGGAGTTTGCTTTCTGGACTACAAATACATTCTGCTCAGGGTCCAGAGAACAACTCTCTCTCCCTTCTCCCCACCTTCACTTTCTATTCCAAGTCAAGCCAGTATAAGTGATTCTACAAAATGAGGACGTTATATAGGAGTCAATATCACATTACATTTACATTTTACGGAGTTTTAGGAGAGGTGTACAAGAGTATTGCTCATCTCAGCTTGTTCTATTTAGGAAGGCTTAGAAAACATTGCAAATGACATGTCTACTCCGATAAAACGCTAGAGGGCTTGGATGCCATCTCGCACTTCAGCAGAACAGTAAATACAAAGAGCCCTACTATGGGAATATGAATATTCACTAGCAACAGAGCGAGGTGAATTGTTATGCAAGTGGCAATATCCACTGCATACACTAAAATTCCTCTTGCTTCACTCTAATGCACAATGTTCGTCTGCTTTTAGATGGATGTATCTGAATATACTTTGTGTCTTTAGCATTTTTATAAAGTCTGTCATGAACTGATTTAGTTTAAAAAACCACGTCTGAATACCACATTATTTGTAATATATTACATTAATCAGCTTGTTATAAACAGCTAAGAGAAGACACATTTTTCTACAAGCTTAAATACTTTTCTCAGCAGAAAGTAGTAGATGAGTTAAATACAAATAGGAAAGCTTAGTGAGGTGTAAAGTCTCATATTTGAACTACAAAACATGCAATTTTAAACTGACTTAATACTATCTTAAGTCTGATTGTTTGAGAGTCTCAATCATAATATATATTAAAGTATCTTATAGTATTAAAGGTCAGAAAATGGGGTGAGAAATTCTCTGAAAAATGTGTAAAGATGATCCATGTCTATCTCCAGCTTTGATACTCAGCACAGCTATTACCAAGCCTCCAGGAAGAATTTCAATAAAATAGCAACAAAACCCTCCACTAACAGATCTGCTAGAAAAGTGCCCACAAAAAGACATTATTTCATCACTTGGACATAGTAGGAAAGCTGAGTTTGAATTCAGCCTATGATCATTGGATGGACTTTGCAAACAAATAAACCACTGACAATGGGCTAATGGAAGAGAATAATCTGGCCAGAGGAAGTAATACAAAAAAAAAAAAAAAACCAACACAACCCATTACTAAAATGCATTATATTATTAACTGTTACCACATAGTATGACAAGGCAAATAAGGAATAATTTAACTGAAGCATTTAGCCATTTCTCCTGCTTGCAACTGTCTGCAAATAGGCTCCTATTATTATTATTACTATTACTCTTTAGAGTTGCTCAATGAACAGTGTATTGAACACATCTCAGCATAGAATGTTTGCAACTGTTCACATAGCATATTCCTTAGATAATTCACTAGATGCAATTGAACGTTTGCACTGTAGAACTGGGTGGCTAAAGCACAGGATAAAGTTATGTTCCCTGACTGGATAATATAAGCTTATAAACAATTTCCACCTACAAGAAGTTGTAAAAATAATTTTGTTTAATCTTGGCTCTATCTTCAACAATGGATTTTTACAAACCATCACTTCAATGATTCCTCAGCAACAGAATTTTTCATTGAAAATCATCACAATGTCTACATTCGGAAAAAAAAAAAGCCTACAGGCAAATTGTGGTGGACTTTAGTCTCTTTACATTTAAGTTAGCAATAAAAATAAGCCCCAAGAAGAGGCTTCAAGTGTCTTTTCGTTGTGTTAGGAGACGGCAACGAAAACACTTGCATAAATGCAGCAAGCCCCAAAAGCCACTTATGTGCCATGTTCTGCACACGGTAGCAGAGCATTCAGAATTGAGGCAGATAATATTCCACTGAGATGCATTAGAATACTTCTCAATTTAAATTTCTCAAGACCTCCATTACAGCAATAAAGCTCACCCCAGTAATTTTACCCTTCTGAATAGGCTGAACATTAACTAAATCAGAATCAAACTACTGTGTGAAACTTAGAAAATAAAAAAATAGATAAAACAAAGCTGCTATGTAGGAGCAACTTCCAATAACAAACATAACTTTTCTGTTATTCTTTCCCAAAACTAGAACTCAAATACAGGGAAAAGTAATGCTCAAGGTTTAATTAATTAAATTATTGTGGTTTTCACCTGTTGTTTCATTATGATTACTACTGTAGTCAGTATAAAGCAAGTGTCATTTGACTGAGGGGGACTGCAGTTCACGACACTGTGATATATAAACAGAGAATACTGGCATTTGATCAGTTGTTCATTAATTCATTTTATCCAGATGCTTATAATAATGCATATCTGTCTTTCTTAAAACTGCCAGCCCATTTTTACTGAGCTATTTCTGTTTCAATGAAAAATAAAAATATTGACTTTAGACCTAAATTCTGAATTGAGAATGACATTGATGGGAACGTACCACAGCAGTGCCACTATGTATCACAACAGATGTCATTGCCTATGGATGATCTGTGGAGGAGAGGGGTCTTTACTTGCCTGTTCTATTTGGCCCTGTGCCACCAACCCTTTTGGATCACGACCACACCTATTGTATGGATATGGATATGTTTTTAACAGAATGAAATGTTTAATTCTTTCTGCAGATGAATTAGCATTTATCAGATCTGTTCCAGTTAAAAGAAATCTTCACAGACTTTCAGGAGTCATCTCACTTCACAAATTTTAGAAAAACAAGTATCTTGACACTTATTTTATAGTTTGAAATTTGGTGGCTTCCATACAGGAAGGGTGCAGCAGCACAGCCAGATAAGGGGAACAGAGCTGTGCTACAATCAGCAATGTTCCAAGCTCACTTTTTCAATATTCTAAATCTCTTATAATTTCCATAGAGGTCTATACTGAGCAAATAAACCCAGAAGTAAATTCCGATACTATTTAAGAAAATGGCAAAATAGCTTCTCTTCACTACGCCTTTACTTTTAGAGATACAGCCAAGCCCTTTGGATAGCAGGTAGTTATTCTTCCTTTCTTGTGTGTGTTTTTTTTCCTGCTCTGAGCACACATGTATATGGCCCAGTACGCAGTAACACAGCAGCTTGGATGGGAAGAACTTGCTCCCGCTCTGCTACAGCCACCTTTCTGTTGGCAGAGAGGGTTGTCTACTATGGTCTGCCATTACCTTCACAGCCTGGAAACAAAATCAGTTTTGTAATTGGCAGGATCAGGTTGCAATATTTCAAAGGAAATTATCAACGCTGCAAACATTTTCCCAGCTTTGTGGCTACCAGACAGTTGTTCAATATGGTCTTTTTTTTCCCAATCTAAATAACGTATGCATCTTAATGATATGAAAAAGGCTCAGGTTAACAAAAAGTTGCACAAAACAAATTCTGTTCACTGTTAAAAGTCAGCAGACAATTATTCTCTGACGTTTTCTGTCTCCCCCATGTTAAGCTTTTTGCTATAAATTCCATCAGAATGTGCAACACGAAGTGCACTTTTGGACACGAAAATCATTATACTCTGGGAAACAAAGGTCCTATCCTGTAAGGTAATGTGAGCCAGATCCACTAAATTACTTAGATACTGATAGGAAAATTCAGGCAACAGAATTGTTAAGATTAAAATTCAGGCAATAGAATTGTAAAGTGTTGTTCTCTAAATACCCTTGAATTCCTTGGTTACTTTTAGTACAATTTATCTCAACCAGGCTCCTTCGGTGTAGCCATCTACATATGAGCTGCTTCTCTAAATTCTCTAAATTTTCTCTGGAGAGAAAGATGCTCTGAGGCTGCAATTCATCTGATCTATTTTAAATGTCCGACTGGAAGGAGATAAATTGTTTCCTATGCAAACATGTTTCTCTCCAGTGATTATAAATGGAGTCTAGAAATGTGACTCAGAGGTTGCCATCCACATATGGTTGGGTGAATCCCATTCCTCATGTTTGCCAAAATCTCCTCTTCTGCACATATTCAGAACTGTGGCCGGTGTGCTGGGAGCAGAGCTGGATGCCAGTTTTCCCTGCTTCCAGGTTAGTGCCCCATTCCCTAACCTGTGGTCTTGAGTCCCTTCTCCAACCTCATCCTGCCTGGTAAGCATGGATGTGGCTCTCTGGGCGCATTTGCCCATGATAAACAAGAAAGCTGAGGAACCTCTTCATCACCAGCACCTTATGCAAAGATGAGCAAGTAAATTGGGGCTGGAAAGAGATACATGGCTGCTCCAGGAAGCAGTTGAGCTGACAGTCCCAAACTGAAGTAAGTCTTTCCCTGCAGACGAAAGCGAAGGCAGGATTTACATCTCCTGGTTTTTCTCCTGCACTACCTTGTGGCTAGGCTGGTGAGTTCCTGTCATGGTTTAACCCCAGCCAGCAACTAAGCACCATGCAGCCGCTCACTCACTTCCCCCCCCACCTAGTGGGATGGGGGAGAGAATTGGGAAAAGAAGTAAAACTCATGGGTTGAGATAAGAACGGTTTAATAGAAGAGAAAAGAAGAAAGTAATAATGATAATGATGACACTAAAAAAATGACAACAGTAATAATAAAAGGATTGGAATGTACAAATGGTGCACAGTGCAACTGCTCACCACCTGCCAATTGACACCCAGTTAGTCCCCTAGTGTCAATCCCCACCCCCAGTTCCCCCAGTTATTCCCTGAATGTGACGTCCCATGGTATGGAATACCCCACTGGCCAGTTTGGGTCAGCTGCCCTGGC
Source organism: Elanus axillaris (assembly GCA_026212715.1). Lineage (NCBI taxonomy): Eukaryota > Metazoa > Chordata > Aves > Accipitriformes > Accipitridae > Elanus > Elanus axillaris. The sequence goes on along the minus strand of JANZLQ010000056.1, from coordinate 30,501,430 downwards.
AGCTCAACTTCTCAACTTCCCAACTTCTTGTGCCCCTCCAGCCTTCTCCCTGGCTGGGCATGAGAAGCTGAAAAATCCTTGACTTGGTCTAAACATTACTTAGCAGCAACTGAAAACATCAGTGTATAATCAACATTCCTCTCATATTGAACTCAAAACATAGCTACTAGGAAGACACTTAACTCTATCCCAGCTGGAACCAGGACAGTTCCCCACACAGTGTTCTGGCTGCTGCAAATCCCATTTCGAGAGTGTTGTTAAGCAGCACAGCTGAGCCTGTGCAACAGCTCCTCGTGTCAAATTGAGCAGCCTCTTGGGCTCCTTTCCCTTCCTACCTTGTCCTCTTCCGGCTTTGTTTGGCCATTGACCAAACAGCCCAGCCAGCAGCAGACCCAAGTTAGCACCATCATTCAGCCCTTCATCATTCCTTCACATTCCCCCCCAGTCCCCACTCAGTCCCCTCTCTCCTGACTCGGTGCTGCAGAGACACCACACAGCCATTACAGACAGCTGACCTGTTTGTCTGGCCACTTTCCAACCCAGTTCTGTGAACCGATTCCAGTTAAAACCAAAAGCCATCATTTTTCTAAGAGGCAATGGTTTTGCAGAGAGGGGTTTGAGAGCAAACAGAGAGTTAAATGGGCATAACCTCCAGCTGGGGTTAAGGAGTGATCCATTTGCTCTGGTTGTGCAGTGGCAGTCCCGAATCAAAATGGGCATCAATGTGCCTCCCTCCCAGCTGTCTCCACAAGGAAGAAGGAGTGATGGAGATGCTCAGTGCTATGTAGGATTGAGCTCAAAATAACATTACGTAGCCTGACCAATTTTGGCATATTTTTCCATCTCTATTACTAGAAACCACAAGATATCCTCCAACGATTACATACAGTTAGCATGGGAAATTACATGCTTCTTGGCAGAGCAAGTACCCTGGAAAGTTACACTGAATTTTATTTCACAGAAACGTGCCATCCATACACTTGTTAAAATTCAACTGAACTATAACTAGTTCTTGCATTAGCATTTAGGAGCAGACTTAAATTTTCAGGAAAGCATCCCTAAAAAGAGGAGAGTGTTACATGCTATTTCAAATGTTAAAAAATATGGTTGAATTAAAAAAAAACTGTGCTGATAAATATAAATTTGTTAAGTCTTAATTCCAAAATGGGCAGAATTATGCAGCTTTGAATGAAATATGGTCACCTCAGCTTTCTTGGATGACTTATTTTAGATTATTACAGGCTACTTAGACTCTGCTCTACTGTGATTTTTTTATCTAGCACAAAAACATATTGTTAGCTATATTTATGAAAGGTTGTATACATATGCATATATACATATATATATACACACATGCATATCTCTTTATATCGCTCAATCAAAAACTGAAAATTTAACTCTTTGGACTATATTTTTAGTTGTACCAACTGTAAAGCTTCAACTTTCTGGATGACAATTAACCACATAATGTACAAACTCAAATGAGATACACAATTATTAGAAAGCAGAACAGTTTTGAAAGTTTTCTCAAATAAGACTAGTTTGGATTTAGATGTAAACAACCATGCTAACTTTTATTCTCTGTTTTTAAATATTTTCAAAACTACATTGTTAGCTACAGTTGCTGATATAATGCTCCAAGTGTATCAAGTTTCTCATCTTCCACTTAAGACTGAAATAGTTTCCAACTGGGAATCCTTCTATGGGATAGTAATTTTTGTTTCTTAAATGGTGTGGTAGAAGCAAGAACAACAACAAAAAAATTTTTTTTTTTTTTTTACAAATTTTTAGCTGATGTGAGATCACTGGAGGCCTGGGAAATTCCCAGGGAATCTATATGATTTGGCAGGTCTCTGGCTACAACAGGAAAGCCTGGACAGATTTATAATGCAAAATTTTGCACATTTTCTCTGGCAGTGAACACAGGATTTAAGCATTCTCTATCATCACAGAATCCATGAAAAGAAAAATGAAAAACAATTAATGGAAATTCCTTTAAAAGAACAACACAACTAAAAAATCTTTGCATTTGACACAAAAAAATCAAATTAGTCTTCTATTTTCACCAGTTACTTTACCTGAAATCTTTCCCTGATCTGGAAAGTTACACAAATGCTTCTTCTGGCTTAAGGAAAAAAAGGCATGAGGGGCAACAGGGATAAGCCCAAAGAAAAAAGTCACCATCTTCAGTGATAGCAATGGCTTACACCTGCTAACAGTGCTTCTTGGGAACTGCAGCTTCTCCCTGCTCCTCAAGCTTTGCAGGCACTAATTTTGTATGTTATGAGTCACAGAGATGAAAAGTGTGGGCACTGCTCTGTAGCAGAGCATGCAGTGGAGCCAGTGTTTTATTCTGCCTAATTCAGCCTACCTCCTAGGAACTAAACATAAGGGGGGGTG
>JANZLQ010000056.1:30464643-30493380 GCA_026212715.1 Elanus axillaris | reverse complement strand
GGGGGGGGTGTTTCCTAAACAGTATCTTGAAGTACCAACTATTTCACTTTTTTTCATCAAGATTTATGTTACTGACTCAGTTTTACTGAAGCACAGAATTCTATCACTTCACTGGAAAAGAGCTGAGGTATTTATCAGTTAACAAAATGCCTCATACACAGGTCCAGGAGACTGTGTAAACAGAGTTTACAGAAACCTAATAGGCATATTGGTTTTAAACAAGCTCAGAGAAGAGACACAGATGGTGCCATAGACTAAACCTAAAAAGATACAGGGAAGGAACAAGCAATGCATGCTATATACACTTATTTTTGGGTAGTGCTGGGGTTTTTTTTCCCCTCCAATTATTTGTAGAGGACATATAAAGCTAAAAAATTGTGTTAGAGTATGTGTAAAGACACATACTCTTTTTAACAGCGTTGATGAATTATTGTCCAAGGCTCAAGGGGCCAGTTGAACTTTGTTTCTTGTTTTATAGGACTGAAGCATGGGAAGAATCCATGTGATTCAATAGTGTTTCAATATTTTACTGTTGAATTGCAATATATGATGAGGACTGCTGCTCTGAGTAGGGGAGAGATCCAACACTTCAAGAATATAACAGATCCAACATTCGACATATTCCTTTAATGTGTGAAAAACTGCCTTCTTAGTGAGAACAGATTCAATATTTCAGAGCAGTATGAACATTATGGCCAAGATATTTAAATCTGACTGCTGATACTTACATTACTAAATCTGAATTAGACACTTGAAATGAAAGTAGCATGATTAAAAAAAAGAAAGAAAACACAGCAGAACACTAACCAAACCAATTAACAAGATCCACAGGTGGCCTAGAGGAGGAAGGTAAAAGCCAAGAGACATGTAGAGCAACGGACCTACAACTCTGATCAACAGGCTGAAGACACAAGTAGGGATGCCTGAGAGTGACCACTAGGATAAAATTCCTATAAAACACAGTTTTCTCCTGTTTTTTCTTCGGCATTCTAGATTGCTTAACAAAGGATCATGTCAATATTACATGGGCGATGTTATGTCATCTCCTCCATCTTCTCTCATTTGAAGGGAGGATAACAACAAAATCAGACAAAGTTAGAATAAAATATGCTCTTACCAGGTATATTTATATATAACATATGTAATATGTATTTGGGGAGATACTAGATAAACTTGGAAAAAAGCAGTTATGGTCTGGAAATCTCAGACTGAATCTTAAGTATGAAAAAATAGGGCCATGAGAGCAAGAGGAGTTATCAGAAGTATTTATTCTTTCTCCAGGTTCCAAAGCAGTGCTTTTTACCTAATGGATTGTTACCTCCTTGTAAAGATGTTTTCTTATTTTTTGGTAACTAACCTCTGTTCATCACAATGCTAGGGAGCCTTCATCTTACAGTGCTCTTACAGCAGAAGCACCTGTAAGAAATCCCTTTAAGGAACCCTGTTTTCAAACCCAGTGCTCTAAACCTAGGCCATTCTTGCTACATTACCTGGTGTTCAGACCCAGAAAACGAGCTACCACCATCTAGCATGTGTCTGTGCATCAGTCAGTAACTGACTGGGTGCGTGCTGTTAGCCTACCACGAATTCAAGGTAAGGCACATTATGGAAACTGCTAACACAAAGCATTTAAGCTGATGTATTTTATTCCATATTGTGCAGGTTTGGAGTATGCAGTGCCAGGATGAGTTTCTCTAAGCTCTCTGTCTGCTAAAACTGTCATTCAGCCCTAAAGGAGGAAGCTGAATTCAAAATGCTCCTATATGATGGGTCCTTTTCTTATTTCAATTGGTCAGCTATGTATTCCCTATTTAATCATACAAGCGTAGCATCAGCATTTATCAACTCTGTTGACACAGATAAGATAAACATGTTTAATAGCCACACACGCAGAATTTTCTCCATTCTTTGTATGTTTTAGGAAACTAATTTTAAAACTAACAAAAAATTATTTATCATCCCAAGCTAGCAGAAACGGTTTTGCCACATATTCCCCACATCCAAATGAACAGGTGTTGTTCCACCTGGAAAATGCTGAGTGATGATTAGTGGTCAGGCTACTGTACCCTAGTATTTATGGAAATTATGACAGCTCTCAAGAGAGGAAAGTCCTGTGGGAATGGAGTGTAGGAACAGCCCACCACAGGGAGAAGGGGTAAGCTGGATCATGCCCAAGAAAAAAAACTTGGACTAACATCTCTGTGTAGCGTTATTTTAAATATGCATGCTAATAAATACAATAGACTATAGAAAACATGTATGCATATGTGAGGGAATTATGTGAAGGAATTATATTTATTATTTGAGTGAGCTTCAGTTTGCACTCAATTCTGTGAACATAAGTAAACATTTGCTGAAATTACTAAAGCATGAGAGCTGTTTTCTGGATCATCCTCCTGAACTAATAAGCCAAAGCTAATATGTAGGTAGGAAAAAAAACTGTCTAGATTGTGTTATTCAGTGTAGCAAGTAACTGCCTGTAACTAAGCCACGTGAAGTTCTTGGTACTTCTATTCTTGGTCTCCAAGGCCAAAAGGATCAAGGCAGCAGCTCAGTCAGCAGGTAATGGCCAACATTTTTTTCCACCACATGAAAATAGAGTGGTTAGAAGACACTTCTTTTTTCTACCGTCAGCAGTTTTGCCCAAAATACTGCGCAAGTTAGTTCACACTCCCGTAAGAGTTCTCTGCTATCACAGCCACACACAGATTTCCATACTAAGATAAGCTGTTCTAGAGCTGTATAAATCAGCTTCCCATTTCTTTCATGCTATCACTTAGAGTTATGGAGGTGGAAAAGGGCTGGCTTAAAAACTCTCTGTTGCCAGATGTGTCTCATCAGCACCAGGGAGTTTCAAGTTGGAACAGTACAGAGTTCAAAAGAAAATGTAGAAAATATAACCAAAATTTGGGTGTGTGGTTAAATTAAACAATTGCAAATGAATGTCAGATGAGGGGTTTTGCCAGCCAACCAGGCTGTTATGGTCATTGAGGGGAGACTATCACAGGGACTTATGTGGAAAGAATTGCCTCTGATATTCTACCTACCCTTTACAGAAGAACAAATATATGAACCAAATCCAAAGTCGAAAGGAAAATGGGAGAATGGAGTTGAGTCTAGCTAGCAAAACTGAGACAGAAGATACCCACAGAAAAATATCTCTTAGATATGCTGGACAGAGGTCTCCAGAATAGCGCAAATCTCAGCAAAGGTGAGACATGACACCACCACATGGACAGCTGCAAGAAGGAAGGCTTTTCATTGTCTGGCAGCTTTAGAAGCCCAGTAAGAGGTGGATTCCCATATTTTCTCATCTCTTTTGATATCAAACTAAACATTTTTTTTCAGTCTGAATCAAAAGCTCTGAACTGCAAGATGAAGGAGATTATAGGAGCTATTCTGACTGCTGTATTCATAGTACAGGTGAATTGTTGTGCAAGTTTCCAGGATCTAACTCCTGGTCAGTGTGTCAAAGCTGTTCTTGTGAAAGTTGTTCTCTTTCCCAATGGAATTCAGGAAATTGAAACTCTAGCAGAAAATAAGAGGAACACAAAAGCCTTAATCATCCTCTTCTTTCCAGAACTCCCAAAACATGTAAATTTGAAGTATTTTCAAAACCAAAGCAGTGCCAAAGACATCCAGTTTGGAAACCACTCTGTAGTCAAGGGGAAAAGGAAATGAAACACGGAAAGGGAAGGGGATGTAGAAAGACAACATGGGTTCAGTAAAGGACCTATCAATCACCAGCTAGCACTGGGGCATCCTGTGTATTGACAGATACTAAGGACATCAGCTTTTGTGAACCAAAGGTGAGAGAAACCAAGGAAGGATTAAAAAATAAATGGAGAAACAAGAGGGAAAGAGAGAGCTCTCTAAGGCCAGGCACTTTTCTTCCAGTAAGAAATAAGGTAGATCTGGAGGAATCCCTACAAAAACTGAGAAAGCAAAGGGCTCATGAGGCCACACATAAAGCAGCATACACTGGTAAATTGGTTATGCATGAGGGAGTCTCTCAAAAACTAACACAGTTCTCAGATTTAACCCAATAGTAAATTTTGGCCCGTGGTATTTTTAGCTCTCTGCTGTTTGCTGTTCTAACAACAACGTGCCTGTAGTTCTGACAGCAACTCATACTGTAAATACTGCATTAAGAATCCTGCAGAATTACTGACCATAGTGGAAATGTCATGCCTAATGCTGTGCTGTTACACTTAGTTGTGCCACTCTTGCTGTCTGTATGGAGGGTCAGTGTGGACACAGTGCATAGAAATATCTTCTCAAAGAAGAAATGCAACCCCCCTGCATTTCACACACTCTGAAAAGCCTAACAAAACTTAATGCTTGAGGATGTGGCGTTCCTCTGATCTGACCATGCAACCAGCACATCTGATATGTTCGAACCACTGTTGTATCCTGCCCTAACAAGGCAAATCCATCCAGCACCCTGCAGTCCTCCAGCTCTGAGCCTCTCAGCACCACCCTGTCTATCTTCTGCTACTTCCCTTCTGCCATCAAGCCCATCTCAGGGGAGTAAAGGATGAAATCTCTCAGAGCTCTTAGGCAAAGCGTACATGGACACTGCTAAAATGTTTTTGAGCTAGCTAAATAAATAAATAAAACCTTTGGCCAGGAGCATATTCTCAGCAGTGGATTTTTTAATTTATTTTTTTCCTCACAAATATTTTCCAGAGTTGCTTTCTGGCAGCATGACCTGCCTACTAGAATGACCCTGCTAAAGTCACTGCCTTTGGGAGAAGTTACTAGACAGCACCCAATTGCAGCAAAAGATGGGGCCTGACAGCTACATGACCTCCACCATGCCCATTTGGCCATACAGTTCAGTGTATGACTCACTCTCCACTAGTTTGGGAGAGAGAACTAACTCCCCTTCCTTGCTATTAGGCTTTTCACATAGTTCTCAGCACTATAGCCCATTCCTATGGGGCTTCGTAAGAGAAAGATACATGACCTCTTGGTACTGCAACAAATCCTTCTCAGCAGATCTGACATAGCCTTTTAGAGCTCCTCTATCTGATCATGTCATCAAGCCTCTTCCTTATCGGTCTGCTTCATGCAACATCTCACCTATTCCCAGCCTCACTGCTGCAACCAGCCACTTAGAGCCTTCCTTTCCTCTTTTGAGTTGTGCCAATGACCAGGAAGGGAAGCTGGCAAGCGAGCATGCAACCACCACAAGGCAGGAAGAAAGCAACAATGGGTATCAAATCCACCCATCCAGCTAAGTTACAAAACCATATTGTTAACCATCCTGGCTCCCTGACCCTGTTTAAGTTCCCTTACGAGGAAAGGCCAAACTAACTGTTTCCATCCTTGGCAGGGAAGGAAGAGAGAGATACTATTGTTGTTCTGACACTTGGGAAGTGCTCAGGTACAATGGCAATGAGTGTTAATACAAGATCCTAGACAGGCAGATTAGGACATTCTCCAAAAATGTTTCACTGTAAGAGAGAGAAAGAGTCCTGCCCATCAATGAGCTCTTCTCGGGGGCACCAAAATAGTTGGACACACTGAAGGAAGAAGCATGTAATTCATATGTTAAAGATTCACTGCTAGATTTGAGTTTCACTCTTTCCATTCATCTAGTCATCCAGCTTAATGCTTATTTTTGCTGATCCCAGCTGAAACAATGAATTGTTTTATGAACGTAGAGGCACAGAAAGGGGAAAGTCTTCTAAAAGCTCAAGTACAATAAAAACTACAGCAAAAATTATCTTCACTACAGCAATCTGTGCTGAAAAACCCTGCTTAGGACCCAGATTTACAATGAAGTCAGGCACCGTGACACACCTGTGTGAGGGTGCAGAGCTTCACATAGGTGAAGGTCTATGAGAACATAATACACAACTGCATCCCAAAATGATCTTTCAAAAAATTTTTATAGTAGAGAATGTTTGAGGTCTAAATTTTCTATCTAAATGTAACCTTCTGGATGGGAGCAATATGAAGGATGGTTGGAAGGAAAACAGCAGAATTTACTCACTTCCTTCATACTCTTATCTGAGGAGATCAGTTTTTCTTAAAATTTCATGCAATGTAGAGAGCTTGCATGCTTGTGCTATCTTGTGACACTCTAAAACACAAAACTGCAAAGCCTCTTCTGACATGCCAGCCTGTGAGAGCACTGACATGTGAGAAAGTGTTCAGTCTAGAGATGCTCTTTCTGAGTTTCTATGCAGATCTCCTTCACTATCTTTGAGAATTTAAACAGATAATGTCTGGCAGTTCAACTCAGGCATCCAGGCCTTTTTTCCTTTTCTTTCTTTTTTTTTTTTTTTTTTGGTGGGGGTGACGATGATCTTTTTAAGGCTTTGTTTAATATTTTTATCAATTAGCAAACAAACTTGGAAGCTGCAGTCAGAGCTAATGAACTTCAATGGATCTCTGTTGAGGTCTCTGAGCCTGTATATTAGGAAACAAGGAGAGGACAATGAATCAGTTTATTTATAATCCAGATACTGCACAATGGAGTCAGTGTTTAGAAAATGACAAGGAAACCAAACAATGCATCATTTTTTACTTTTTTTATATGCAGACACCTACAAATTTTTAACAGAAGATATGCTAACCCCTGTAAGGCAAGTAAAAGGCAGCCAACAGGGAGTCTGCTCTTCCTAGTTACCTTTTATGAAGCCCTCACAAGTAGTCCTGCAGGTCAACCACTCCCAGAAAACCCCTCCCAGAAATCGCCACAAACAGATTTTGGGAAAAAAAAAAAAAAGAAAAAAAAAAAAGGATTAATATATTTTCACTACCAGGTAGAAAACACTATGCAAATTTGAACAATACATAATAAACAGTGCTAGGTATATCAGACCTTTTTTTTAAAAAAAAAGGGTTCTTCTATTTATAGCACTACTGGCAAGGAATTCTGGTTTCTTGCTTTTTCATTTTTTATATAGCTGACAGCATTATTTTTAACTACAATTTTGAATATGAATCTTAGACAAAATCAGATGGGGAGTGTGGATGGAAAAGTGACAACAGAATTTTCCAGGGTTTTGGTTTTGCACGTTTTCAAGTGCTCTACACTCTCCTAAGTGATACTGGATTCAACTACGAGAAATTCACAGGACCTAAACCCATACTTTTTATGGAATATGTATTCAGTTGCTCCTTTTGGCAATATTCTCCTGTTGAGAACGCACTGCTTATTCTATTTTAGTAAGTAGAATTACCACTTTTTGGCTGCAGACCATCCTAGAAGTTTACAATGTTTCGCTTTCTTTCATACCTACATTATTTTCTTACATACTGGGAGGCCAGAGGAGGATCCTGCAATATCAACTCCTTTTACAGCTATAAGATATCGGGTATATTTATAGAGTCTGTCCTTCACCTTCTCCTCCCTGTATTAGAGCTCACAGAAAATGGTCAAGTAACCTATTTCAAGCCATGTATCAGTTTTGGCCTTTGTACAAACATGATGGTCACACAGGCCAACTGTACACACTCATCGCTAAAGTAGGTTCCTCAAAAACCAAGAGTTTACTCTACTGATCATCACCAGATGACCCTTCTTAACCCATCTGTTAAGTCTGGAGGAAGGTTCTTCTATGAAGGAAAAAAAAAAAAAAAGATATTTACTTAAAGCAATCCTTAGCATTACAAAGAGAACATCAAAGCTGACTAATCTAAATAGCATCTATCAACTGTCTTTACTCTTAGTGTCTAACAAAAATAAGAGCCTCTGGGCTGTTCTAAAACCAAAGCTGTTACTTTGCCAATATTTTCCTTACTCTGCTAGCTGGCCCACAGTATTACCGAGTTTGAATCTGTTTTTTCATGGTGTTCCCAGGAACTGAGCATGAGAGTTTATGCCCGTCTATCCTTTCCTGATCTTTCTTTCCAGGCAGGCTGGCCAAGCAACGCAGAAGAGATGGCACATGATCTCCATGTTTGTGCCCACATGGCCAGGACAATTAAAGCTAGCTTTAGGGTCTACTTCAGTTCTCAGAGCTTTGCTGGCATTCCTGTAAGTGAAATGACGCTGGCTAGTTTACACAGCTATCATGTATGATGCCTAAAATTTAAAAATGTGTTCATTTACTAAACCAACAGTTATGGAAAGGATTTCCAAAAAGAAAAAAAAAAAGGGAACTTCACAGCTATTTTAGAGTTTCATCTTTGTTCAGAGTTTGCAAATAAAAGTCTAGATTTATTGCTACCATAAAAGCAAACAGACAGTTGAGTAAATATTTTGCGTTTTCCACACTGGAATACACAACCTCTTTTTTATCAGTGCATATTATTGATTAAAAAGTAGCATCAGTTGTGTGGACACCGATATTAGCTATTGGTGAAGCATTTAGGCTTGATGACACTATTTCCCCCCCACACCCTTTCATATTTTTTTTTTCTCTCCAGTTAAGCAGCTTTTCTCCTCTGAAGATCACTAGATCACCAGATAGCAATCCACTCATAAGCACAGTCTAAAGATGCCCTAGATAAAAGATTTGGGTTATGATTCACAATGTGTGCAATGAATGTACTATTCAGGACATTCTTGACTGATATCACCGTACTGCATATATTCATTTGCAACATGGATATATGGAGATTATGATGATTTTCAGAATAATACTGAAAGAAATTTCTTACTTTGTTATTATTAAAAAAAACTATGACAAAATTGACATCAAAGTTGGAAAATTCAGAATTGTGAATATATTGGTCTTTTGGGTGCTGCTCCAGAAAGCCTAAGAAATGATCCAGAGAAGTACAATATTCATTACTGAACTTCACTAGGAAAAACGCAGCACCATATTAACAATCTTTTCACGGCCAGAGGACAAGAGTTAGGTCAGAGCATGGCACTGAGGAGGTGTGAAAGCAGGGCAAGAAAGAAAGGTGCTGCTCAACAAATGGAAGACAAGCAGCATGGCTCATACAAAAAGGAGAGTGACCAAGAGGGACACAGATGGCCTAGACATATTTTTAATAGCTGAATCAGAAAACAGGTGAGACTTCAACAAATGAATCTTCTGGTCACAGCCAGATTGTCTCCAATGGTCTTGTCCATTAAACTTTAATATGATCTGTGTTAGAGCACAGCAAGTTACAGGTACTGATTCAGTCTCCCTGGCACACGAGCCAAAGGTTTCAGAATGGACTGAATCAACTGCCAGGTCTGTCCCCCATTCATCCAGGAAAATCTGCACTCACAGGAAGGGCAGTAAGCAGGTAAATCTTTATTTCATTTGCATATACAACAGTTTGCTAGTTCAACGCGGGGGAAGAAATGCAAAGGTGACATTTCAGCCAGGCACTTGGAGTGAGTATCAATCTAACTTTGCATTCGGTCACATAATTTGTTAAAATATGGTAGAAGATACATCATTATTAACATGTTCATTGGGTCTGGATTAGAACTGCAAGAATTATTTGAGGACAGGAAAGAAGTCTTTTGATAGGCCTTGTAGATCTAGACTGTAAAGTACCAATTGGGTAAGAGAATTTATATTTAAATTAAGGATTGAAACTACCATTTTGGACTTTCTTTTCCATTCCAAACCCAAACCAAAACAAAAAAACATCTCTGCTCTGCAAATGAATTCTTATAAATCTAGAATCATTCCAAGTGATCACATTGGGATGACATGCTATAGCAAAAACAGAAACAAAGGGAATGTCACAGAGATGGAAAAGTCACTGCAGTCTTTTCCTCAACTCACAAGCAGAATTTTAACAAGGAGCTTTTACAAGCCTTTAGTACCCCTTTCTAGATCACAGACAGTTGAAGTCAGGTCTGTGGTACTGTTTGTCAGGGATTTCTCCCCCCCCCCCTTTTTTTTAAACCAATTGCATTGTGATATGAAACTATAACATTTTGCAAACCATAACAACAAAGACCTAAAACATATTTTGATTAAGATGTACTAATATGCCTTCAACATTTAATTACTGACACTTCATTAAAAAAAATGCCAACAGTTCAAGGAGAGGTTAGTTAATGTCATAGATTGACAGCTCCAAGTACAACCTCAAAATCAATAATTTTTAAACTGGACTAGTCACAGAGGTTAATGATTTCCCTGAATTTTCCTTGAATCACATCTCAAGAATACACAGCTCATTGGCCCTCTCCTTTTTAAAAGCAACTGGGTATTGCAGCATGGTTAGCCATTGCTCCTACACATAGAAGAAGAAAAAAGCCTTCAAGGACAGTTTAAACAGTAAAAGTGTGATCCTAACAGAAGTATTTAGGTCTTAGTCTTAATAGAAGCTATACTTTGTTACATGGCATACAGTAGACTGAGGAATAGCACAATAATTATGAAACTATTACTTGAAATATTAATACATTATTTTTTTATGGTTTCAGTAGAAATTGGTAGGCCATGATTGAAAAACCATTACAAATACAGATATTTAAAAGGGATCAAGCTGTGGGAAATGCATTTGAGAGAGAAGTAATGCCAAAAAAATCCTAGACACTACAAATTTATGTATACCTAACTAAACATTACCAATTTTTACATAGAGGACTATGTACAGTGAAGATGGTAACAGAAATACTTAAGAAAAGTGATTCTAAAATGGGAACTTACAAAGGGAATATGACAGGTATAAAACTTTACATGAAATTTGGTGCTTGACTTCAGAAAAAAAGCCCATCCAAACTCAGATCAACCAAAGCCAACTAATGAAAAGTGAAAATATTCAGCTCGGAAAATACAATAATTCAGATCTCTAACCTGTATTTTTTATGCTTTTATATTGTATTTATTTCATTAGTTGTATTCCAGTAAATTAATTTTTGATTTTCAAAAGCATTGTAGTGTTTTTTGATTAAGGGAGTTCCTTCAGACTCCCTGCAGAAGCATTAAAATTTAACCATTTCTTGTTACTAAGCTAAAGAGAAGTTGGCCTAATTAATATTGGTAATCGATTATAATTGATTAATTAGTTAACAAGACACTGGTGCTGATGTTGGCTCCAAAGATTTACTTAAAAACTGAACACAAAGCATGAAAGTTATTTAGGCTTTTCTAAGACATTTGTTCTGTTTTATTGTTTTTCTGTTGTGAACCACTGCACTTAAAATATGCAAGATGCCTAATGGAAGAACAACTTTACAGCCAAAGATATGACAAGACTGGGGAGCAAGTTGAGATGTAATTTGTAAGGATGTGGTGCATGTTCCCAGTATGAGAAACAACTTGGGGACACAACATGATGGAGGAGAGAAGAGGGCACCACTCAGACACACTAACTGAAGGCATCATTTGGAGGAACTTCAAAGCAATCTATGAGACTCTGCAGACATCACCATCTGCCACATACTTCTAAAGACTTGAGCTCTCAAGGGCTCTCTTCCTGCAAGACATGAACATCTTCACAGAAGAGATTAGAGATACATCATGAACTATCTTATCCTGACCATTTATCATGATAAACCTGCCAAGTGCATTAAATTTGCATAAAACGTTGTGGTTGCCTTTAATAAGCTACCTATTGCTCGATTTCTCAGTGACAAAAAATGAATTGAAATACATTTAGTAAGAGTGCTGCAACTAATCGTTGAGCGAACAGTCTTTCACTGAATTGCCATGCTACTATCTAGTTCCAAGAGATTGCAAATGTGCTTTTTCATTCATACCATAAGTTTAGGTTGTCAGCTATTACAACATTGTGCACCTCTCTAAATGAACAAGAAATGCCAATTTTAACTTATTGAAAAAATATAGTCTGTCTTACAATGTCACTTAAAAGGAAAAATCCACAATGAATGATAATCAGTGGTGGAATCATCTGTAGTCATTGCAGTTCCCTGTATCAGCAATGGAGGTTCTGGGTGAAACTTCAACTAATTTCACTTTTCTTTAACTTTTTATGCTGACATATCTAATGTTTTCATGAGTACATTGTGACAACACCCAAAGTAAAATCCTGAAGGATACTGAAATATTTGTAATCTAGTGAACATTTGTGGATAAATAATATATTAGCTTTTTCACTGAGATATTACTTCAGTATAATTTTTTAGATAGATCATAGGCAAGTTTTAAATGCAGCTCATCAAGGTAATAGAACTAACTAAATTGTCTTCACTACAGGGTATTATCCAATCTTTAATTTCCATGTCAGGTCACAACAAATTTCAAATTGTCCTTTTAAAGGCACTGTATGCTGCATCAGCAAACCCTTCTGCCTTTACTGTTCCCTTTGGGTTAGTACTGCCTATAAAAATGGTATTTAAACATTCGTTCTGTTCATGGTCAGTCAAACTGGTACATTTGCTGGCAAGTCACTTCTGAAAACCTCTCCCTTCCTAAAGCTGACTTTTACCATTTACTGTATTATTCTCCTATTTTCCTGAATCCAAATGTAAAGAATGGAAAATTCTGGTAAAACTCACTATGGGAAGCATACCTGGAATGCACCAATTATCTGCAAGTGTGCATCCTTTTTCCTTCCTCTTCCTCCAAAATGACATGGATTCCAGTTATTTCTTTCCAGCTACTGTGTTCAAAGTCTCCAGTAAAATCAGCAAGCCATAGACAAAATCCCAAATATATTTTACAAGAGGGTTTCTGTGGGATGGAAGGGACTCGGCCTCAGCCGAAGGACTGCTACCTGGTAACGAGCTCCTCTTTCCACCAGCCACTATAAATAGGATTTACAATCTTCCTCCAAAATGACTGTAATACTCTAGGTTAATATATGAGATCTCACCCCCTCTAGTGACTGGTCCCAGTGAGAATAGGATACAGTTACTGATCGTTACCACGAGCCATTCCTTCAGCTTTTGCTTTTGATGCCGAGAAGAACCCCAGGTGCTGTGCGCGCTGCTGACCCAAGCGTCCATCTGCGCGCCGGCCGCGCTGCCATACTGCCTGCGCTCTGCTGGAGGCTCCTCCAGTGGGAACCCCGCCAGGGTCTTCTCCTTCCCTAAGGGCCATCCGCAAGTACTTGATTAACGAGACCACCTGAATGTATTGGCTGAAAGAGGAGCAAGGCAGAGAAGTATATTTTCAAAGCAGTGGCACGAGCCCCCAGTCTGGAAAATTTAGGCCCCAACACAACTGTTGCCTCATTCAGACATGGCCGTTCCCTTCCAGGTGCAGGGCTGCCTTGTAGAAAACCTGACAGCACGCCAGCGCAGACCTTGCCTTAACTGACCTCCGAAAAGGCCCAGCAGCAGCACTGCCTGTTGCCCAACTGTCTGTCCTTAACAACGTATTTACAGTCTGCCCAGTACTGTGGTTACAGAGCACCTCGGAGGATTTAATCCCCTTGTCCTGCACCCCACTGTCTCCACAGGCCCCGGAGAACACAGAGGAGCTGACGAGAATTAGCGGAGTTTGTGGAAATTCGGCCGACTTCTGATGAGGCCTGGGCTATTGGTCTAACCGCCTCCTTCCCCCTCCAAAAATACTACATGATTACAAAGGCAAGCTAATAATAAAAAACATTGTCCTTCTACAAGGGTGCAAGTAGGGGATTATTTGAAAGTGTGGTAGTGAGAAAATTTCAGGCCATCACTTTCACTGAAGACTCCAACAAGGTTGCACCTCAAAGGCACGGTGTATAGAAAGCAGGTAAATGCAACTGTGAAGCATTTTCTGTGAGAAACCACAAGAGAACTGAAGAATCTGTTATCTTTGGGAAGAACCTGGTAAAGTCTTTCTATCACCGCAATAAATAAATACATTAACGTTCACCACAGTCATTGCTTTCCTTGCAATTCCTCTACAGTTACACGGTGAGGTCCCAGCTTTTTAGCCCAAATCACTTTACCATGCAACTGTTTGTGTTGTGAGAGCTTGCTTTAATGGATTCATGCTCAAAGCATAAAAGGCAAGCAGCGATACACATTTCAATATTTAAAAGCATAAATAAAAATGTTAATAGATCCCAGATGTTTCATTTCCTTCAGCCCTTGTCAATGATTGAGTTGCTGCTGATGTAGATGATTTTTTAAGATCAGTGGTCAGTTTGAAGCTGAAAAAGTTTTAGATGTCTGGGAATTTCAAATGCAATTCCTAGAAATAAATAAATCATTAAGTAGATGCAAGGGAGACAACTATGACTGCTGTTATTTTGTAAAATTATTTTATGGCCTGAAATGCACCCACAAGTTTTAAATGCAACTGAGTATGAAACAGACAGTAACATTTTATCAACATATATAAAACCTTGTAGAGAAAATTATTTCAATCTCATTTTCTTAGCAAAAGAACTCCAAAGGTTCATACAAGTAACAAACTGAAGGAATCCATACTTTAAGGTAGATACACAGTGCTGGTGCTCTTGAAGCTAATGAAGAATGTGCTATTTTTTTTCAGCAGAACTCAGATTTGCTAGCTGCATCCATTTGTCACTTACTAAAGCAGCAAGTTATCGTTTACTATACCAAACAAATAAAGCACTATACAGAAAGCACATCTACAAAAAAAACACACTGCTGGGCCAAGTAACTGAGGCCATACCGCCAAGCACACAAGTTTGCAACTATAATAAGCGGCTCGATTCTTTTGCTCTGATTTTTACTGGGAGAAGTCCTTAGTCTCCTAAATGAAAGCAATAGGGAAGGGCGGGGGCGGGGCTTGAAGCCCACATTTAGCTTGCACAGACCCATGATGTGTGCACTTGACGTCATAAAAATGCTGTAAGTCTGCCAGGTCAGCAGCCACAAACCCCACATGCTGCCAGTCGCAGTCTGAGCAGATACTAAAAGGCTATGAATTTCATTTAATCATCTCCTTTTCCGTTCCCAGTAAAGCAGTAGAGGCTAGCAGCTGCTGGAGAAAAACGTTGAAAAATATTAACTATGAATGTCCAGGATTTGGTTTTGATTGATATTAAAACCAAACAAAGAATAAACCTAATAACAAATCTTGCAAAATTTGTTATTTATTAATACAGCTAACAATGTAGGCTTCAGAGTTCACTTTCAAGGAGTCTGTGCATAAGCTCAGCTAAATGATGTACATACAGCCTGCCAGATCTACCTACTATTCTCCTAATTTATGGGCCATACATTTCTCTCGAGCTAAATTTCTGATTGAGAAAAACTTCACCCCCTTTCTGTTATTTGTTTTGCTACACAATTCCTTAATAGCGAGTGCTGCTTGTTCTTAACCATGCTTTCTACTATACCTTTGGCATTTGTGAAATAGTAAGTGCAAACATAATCTAAGCCCCTGAACACGCAGTTTTATCACACAGTCAACTATGGACAACAGTTAAAAGCTGAATATGCCCTTCTAGTCCTTTTAAGGTGTCTCAAATTCATCTCTAAGAACTAAGTCACCTAAAACAGCTAAACCCATCACAATAGGTAGGTTCCACAAAACAAATTTTTGCTGTACCAGCTTCTGCACCTTCTAGTGCCTTCATACACAGGCCCAAATGCTCATTTCATTGACGTAAACAGGAAAGCTTTGCATAGTATGAGGAGCTGCAGTTACAAGATCAGGCTGAAACAAACCTAGGAAGCTTGTTATAGAGAAAAAGATTTTTTTTTGATTTTTTTTTAAAAAATCACAACAGCATTGTTGGCCCACAAACTAAGTTATTTGCAATTGTGCATCTGTGTGCCATCAATCTCTAAGGAAGAGAAAGACTGCTGGGCTGAGCTCTCAATTTATGTTTCTCAGTTGACTCTTATAATCACACCCAGTGTTCTCAAGCTTAGTGCAGCTATTCTGGTAACAAAATTTGCACACTAGGTGGGTTTATCCAAGTTCCCATGGTCCTAATAGTTTCATATACTTCTGTCATGGTTTAACCCCAGCTGGTAACTAAGCACCACGATTTCCTAATGATAATCTTGAAAATTATATAGGTAATTATGTTTCTAAAAAGCCACCTTCGGCAAAATTGCAAGAGTTCTTTCCTCTCAACAGGAAAAATATTTTAATAAAGTAGCTAGTGTACACCTATAAAAATGTTGAGAAAAAGCTATTGAAAAAAATCCACCCTTTTTTTGATACTGCCTTTAGATGTGGCATTAAACAAAGCTAAGGGAATTATGGAGTCCACAGATGATGAAAGGTCCCAAAATAGGATGGGCACTGAGCAGGACAAGGGTCCCTTGGTCCTACAATACTGCAATCCGGATGAGGCATTAATATTCATATTCTAGACTGCAATTAGAAAGAAGGCTCTAGCTCCTGTGCAGGGGTGGGCCTAACCCAGCAGAGGTGCAGTGAACTGCTTTGCTTCCTTATTGAAATTCTGTCCATCTAATTGATACTGCAGAAGGCAGTAGTGTAATGAAAGAGATCAGAGATCATTTCAGTAGTTTTACCCATCTATGCTCCCCTGGTCCTGACCAACCTATAACCTTGCACAGGACTCCACTCATTCCAACTTCAAGCAGTTGCAGGAATGAATAAGTTTCTATAATATGGTAATCATTAAAACATTGCTATTAGATCACCATTCAGATATCAAGACTGTGACTACCTTAATTTGTGCAACACCAAAAATGTTTTAGTTTTGCTTAAGGTAGCCCAGTTTCTTTCAAAATGACAATTTAAACAGCACCTTTCCCTCAGAACCAGAATAAAATATTTATAACTACCTCATTTATTTGCAAGTAAATACAGGTAACGTCTGTTAAAAAGCAAAATCCATTAGACTCTGGATGGTTTTGGTACTGTAAGTAGTCTCCAAAAGGCAACAGATGTGGGGATGGGGGAGGGGGGGGTTGATTTTGTCTTTTTAATATTCAAAGTGGGTCTGTTCTCACTGGCTAATTAAATCAGTAGAGTGCAAACAATAAAAGAAAAAAATAAGTGTTGCCTTTCTTCCCTAGAACAACCTCTGTGGTTCATCTCTATACTTATTAATTGCAAGACTTTACAATATTGCCTCCCCAAATCCTCATGAAATAAAGTACATATTCCACAGCACCAGTTCCCATTGCGGAGAATATGCTTCTCCCATGGAATTTAAGATAAGACGGTCTTTCCACTGTGACAAGAAAATGGACTTGGAATGAGCTGCTTTGATCGACATGAAACTACTGAAGAATTACACTTTAAAAAGTAATAGATTTAGTAACAGTATCAGATGTACAAATCAACCGGCAGAATGGTGCCCTAAAATATATTTGTACTTGCTTGGCAAAGCCAGTAGGTTTGCACGGGTATGCAGAATTATTTGAGAAGTACCAAAATGTGTTAATAACATCAAACAGTCATCTTCCAAGAACCTAGAGTATTACGGTATTTTCTAGTCAGATAATTCTTTGTAGTGCATAAATACATGTAATATCAATTAAAACATTTTGATTTGTGAAATCAAAATGAATGTGTTAGATTTAGATTTGGTTTTGAAAGAATTTTAAGTACTACCACTTCCTTTTAGCCTTTAGTTAGTTGCATTAGCACAGTATTAAAAACAGGCTGCAGATACAGACCAGAACTCCACTGTGCTAGCACTGTTTAAGAACAGAGAAGGTGGTCCCACCCCCAAGAATCTTATAATAAATATAACATTACACATCATGAAGACAGGGTTGTGTATAAGCATCAGTAGCCACCTAACTTTAAGAACATAAAGCTCAGCAAAGGATCAAAATACCTATGCATTAAATAAGGTACATTGCATGCACAGAGCCCTGTGCTGCTACCACTTCCCACACCAGCAAGTTAAATGCAAGTTTGGGCTTGTATATCTACACATTATGTTTAAGTGATGGCACTGTGGACATACCTGAAGAAAAGGGACAATAGAGGGATGCCGACCCCTTGCATCGTAAGGGAGTGTATTCAGCAGTAAGTCACTATTTGGCAACAGAAGGCAACTATTTCAGCCCAGATGTTGCTAAGTTTTTGAAAGCTTCAGAGCCAAGGAAAGTGTTACGGGACAGAATGCAAGAGTTTACAGGAAAATCCTCTCAAATGCTCAGGATCACCATGGAAGGAAACCTGGATGTGCTTGTTTGAAGATGTAACGAGGGACAATCAAGAGAATTTTGTCAGGTACTGTGAGGCCCTGAGCCGTTACAGATGCAAAGTTCCTTTTCGGCTCCATGCATTATTGGCCCCATTTTAAATTTACTGAGAATTTCTCAGCAAATTACAGCTTCATTGTAGTTCATGAATTATCCACAGCTGAAACACAGGTCTATTTAACCCCAAACTCAGGGTTTTATGGAGTTGCGTGCCCATTGCCAAATGCTTACTATATCTTAGTTACTTTTAATTCTGCTACCGTTTGAACGTACTCAGTACCAAAAAGTACTTTACTCTCTTCAAGCATTCTTTTGGTTAACCAAATTAATGGTTCCAAACAAATTAAATTTTTACTCTGTACTGCAGACAAAACAGTGTTTCTTTATGTAATCTGAATGATGAGCAAACACCAAAGCACTGGAGATAATAGCAGCAGGTCAGCCTTAGTGAAACGATGCCCCATCTTACAACACTTCGCAGTAAAATACATAATACAAGGACCTCGAAAAGAAATGAGCCCACTACCACTTAATTTAACTGTATCTCGAAAACATAGTGAAGTAACCCAGCAAAGAGATTTCTGTTGACAGTTGTATGAGAGGGCATTTATCAATACCCATTAACCTCTGGTTTTTACCTGTTAGTTTTCTAAAAGATGCTTGTGTTGCTTCATAAGCCACAAGGTGTCACAGTGGCTCAACTGGTAGGATTCTTGTCAGTCTAGACACACAGGTTGTGGCTTCAGGTTACATACCAGTACTAACACTGCTCTGTACGAGGAAGCCTGTGCTACGCTGCGTATTTAGAAGTGCAGCCCTTTGGATGAAACTATCAGTCAAGGTGTAACTCGGTTGCTTCAGGATGCTCTTGATGTGGGTGTTAAATAATCTTACAGCACCGTCAGAGAAGAGATGAACTTGGTGCACTGGCATCTTGACCGATCTTTTTACTTTGCATTATTAACCCTGACAGAGTGTTAAGAGGTACTGAAAAGAGCTGAGCTAATCATTCACATCAAATAATAAATTTTATGAATTCCACTTCGTTCTACCCAGGGCTTCTAGGAATTAATAATAATTTATTTCACTGTATTAATTATTCAAATTTAAGACACATTTTTGCTCGTCTTTCATAACAAGCAGTGTGCTGTAAGCATGTAATATTCTGCTAAGACTATATGCTGTGATTGGTCATATATTGTGTGTTGCTGTTTCTCATCCTTGACTGGATGAGCACAGATGGAGCTAGAGCTTAAAATGCCAGGAAGCTTTGAATTTTTTCACCAATTCTTTCTTATTACATTTTTCTAAAGTAACTGCACGGTAAGCAGCATCCTGTCCCATGAAAAAAATATGCACACACATCATATTTACTGACCTGTAATTTTCCCATTGCCACCAGTCATTGCCATTAATTTGTTTTACATTCATACACCAGTCAGTCCTCACTGCAAAGGAATCAGAGGTTCTTCTCCGGTGTATCTAATTTCTAAGTATCATGGTTCTATCTGGGAGGCTTTGGAAACTCAAAACAGGAAACACTGCCTCTCAGCTTAGCCCATATAAAATAAGCAACTTCTTTGCAGAATGCTTAACAAATTGAAATTTGCATTCTGCAATTATTTGTAAGAAAAAAACTGCACTGAGCAAACATTTACAGAAACACATAAAGAGCACAAGCATAGCCAAAGCAAATTCACTGTTAAACTCAAGTGAATAGTCATAGAAATTTTGCGTGTACTATTTGTTGCACTCAGGTAATGAACCTTTACCCAGTGTGTTGGCTTTTCATGTCCCATTATTCATGCCAACATATTCATTAAAACGGGTCTGTGCTTTTTAACATAATCAGCAATGTGCATAGGTGTGGCCTTCAAAGAGTTATTACCATAGTTTACAGGCATGCTGTTCGTAAATACAAGCAGAACTCCAGTCAGTGCAAAATGCCAAGCTTCCCACAACACATATGGTAATTTTTGCTCTGTAAAATGGATAGATGCGCTATATAACGCATAATTGCATCACATTATATCTGAACTTCTAATTGCTTAAAATGATACTTCAAATCACATCAACGACATTATTACCTAATTACCCTAAGGGTTAACTGATCCTCCAGTGATTAAGTCTAGGTAGAAGTGGTAGAGCTATTGTATCGCCTTCATCCACTACAGCAATTGGTACGGTTGCAAACGCACATATAGATTCTATATCCTGTCAATGTCTTTAACATCTTGGTGCGGCAAAGAAGAACGGTGGAGAAATGCTGGCCAAGTACCAAAAGGAAGGAGGGTCCCTTCTGCAAGATGCTGAGCAACCTCAGAAGATTTTTCATTTGCTCTAAAAGAACTATTTTACAGCAGTTCTTTTCCTTTCTAATCACAATAACATTATTGTAATGTGAAATGGAGTAACGTGGTAACATTTTTGGTACCTAAAGTGGATACAAGTATTATGGAAGATGGTGACACTGATCTGAAAAGGCAAGTTACTATCTGAATATGGGGGACGGAGTAGAACAGGCAGTTGTAGGCCTTCCTCCACCGCTGCATAACCCATGTGCGAAACTTTTGTAAACTGCATGAAGAAAACATAGCATTCTAGGTGCAGGGCATTTCATATTCCCTTTTTCCAACTGCAAAATACTATCCTGTTTGCAAACCTAGCAGCAAAGCAGGTTTCATGCCTGCCTTAGTCCGTAGAAGAGGAGATGGTTAGGTGCTGCTGACTGCCTTCCTGAGGGATGAAGTATGCTGCGGGTGCTTCAGCTTAAACAAGAATAAACCAAAAAAGTATTTAGTTTCTTGTTTTCAGAGCATTTTCCTCTCTCCATGTGACTCCTGTATTTAAAGATTTAGGATATTTCTTTTTGTATAATGCGGTCATTAATATTTTAGAAGTCTCTTTGTAACTTGCTCTAGGACAGATGGCATTTCTTTCTCCGATACAATCTTCTGCTAATGGCTGAAGCAAAACTACACAACTGGAACAAGAATCACAAGAAGGTACATGAAATACTTTAAATGTGCAATGTACTGGAAGTCATAATTTTCTCAATTTACTGCTTTAGAAAATAACCTAATAAAAAATGTAGTTAGAAAAAACAAATATTTAAAGTCCAAAAGAAGAATAACAATAGCCTGCTGCACACGTGATATAAGACTGCAGATAATAATACTTAAACAGGGACAGCTGTTTTTTTCCAGGTATTCCGTTTTTGAAGAATGATCTACGATTAGGTTTATTCTTGGGTCTGCCTTAATCAGGGATTTCCAAATATGATCACTTTTATACACACATTAATGTTTCATTTGCCCTCTGAATGCAACAGATCATTCAGCTAGCCTGTGTAATTATTCTGGATCACGAAGGATGCTCCAGCCTGCAGCTAGGAGTTCTGTAAAATGGACAGGATCTGGACAGATACTGAATCTGCTGTATGTGAGTAATCTGATGGCAGAACTATACCCAGAGATTAGATTTCCCCTTTCCCTTTTTAAACACACACACAAATGGTACAGACAGACTTGAGTGTTTCTGCTCAGCTAACTAGGCTTGGCAAGCTGACTTTGTGGCTTAGAATCAGGAGAAATGGGTATCAGCAGGTGTTGCAGATCACATGCGATAAGATATTACACCAATGTTCTAATTTATTAGTTGCTTGGAAGGATGCAAAGACCTAACTATTTAGTTTGCAGGTAACCAGGCAGTAGATTTTTAAGTACATTTAGAAACCTGCGTAAAGTTATAGCTTTACTGGGTCAGTTGTGAGTTTGTGACTCTGCCCTGGCCAAGTACCTGGATGTGAATATTGACAACAGAAAAACCTTAAGGAGAAGTTCTAGTTTGATACTTAGATTTTGGCTGTAGTTATGAGAGTTATTCATAAAGAAGAAGTCTGCTACGCTCAAGTCTCATGCTTCAAGTCTGTGTGATGGAGACAGGAACACCACCCTAGCAATAAGCTTCATCATGAGTATGTCTTCTTGACAACAGTGTATGAACAGCAAGGTGTTTATACCAAGGCAACCTAAGTCTCATGGAGAGGACAGCCTGCTCCTGTAAAATTTATGGTCTTTACAAAGACTCTACCAACACTCGAGTCCTGAAGAGGTGATAGGCTTAGAAAGTCACCAAGTACTAGTTCACGTTTAGTTCTGCAAAGGTCTCATTTTTCAATGTCAGTGATTTTTCACCAGCCCCATAAGGCATGAAAGTGCCAGAGGTGTCTCCAGAAGCACCAGCTGTTCCCGTACTAAGGTTTAAGGTCCGCAGGTAGTTCTAGTTGATCCCCAGTTACCTCAGGAGTACCAAGTGTAGTGTTCAGCTTAGATCAGTAACTGCCCGGCTTTAGTTTAGGAGGGCATGGCTGTCCACCACAAGGTAATAGAAATAGAAACACTATTGTGAGCATAAGTGCTTTCTTCTGAAATGCTAACAGTAACCAAACACAGAATGACTGTACTGGGCAAAAGAAACACACAAGCCTAGGGAGAAGTTTTCCGCCGGGGTCCAGAGATGTTTCTTTCACTACTATTTTTACCTAATGGATAAGACAATTGAGACCAACAAGGCCAACAGGCCCTGCCCTACCACAGCCTTTTGTGGAGACTAATCATCAGTCACTTTGGGGCAGCCTTGTCCCTGTGAGGATCACCTCTCTGAGGCTTCAAGTAGCCCAGAAACAACTTTTGGAAAAGAGCACCCAGCAAAACTGAGGATATATGCTGGCCTGTTTACACAGTACAGTGCAGGAAAGAAAGCTCTTCTTGGGGAGGAAGCAACCGAACAAAGTATCAGCATGGTTGGAATGCCTGTTTACAGCAGATATGCAACTTTTGGCAAAAAGACACAAAAACATACCAATTGAGGTGAGGGGTCCAGCTAAAAATGTTGCAATGAGTTTAACAATCTACCCATACCCTTTTTTCTGTAAACAAAGAAAATATATATACCAAAAACAAATGATTTTTTTTTATCTGATCTTGCAATCCTGCTGCAGGCAAAACTCCAGCTTAAATAAGAGCACAGGACTGGGCCCTTGTTATGATCTTTATTTTGTTCCTTCTCACCATCCAGAGGCTTCTATTTTTGCGACTGGATCTGTATAGTAAATCTTGGAAAGGCTAAGTTTTTTAAAGTGGATTTACAGTTTGAAGAGTAAAGAATGAAAAAGAGAAAAGGAAGGGTTGAAAAGGTTTCTTTATAGAAAATGATCTAGTAAGCATCAGTGATTTGCAGACGAGATCCATTTTTACACTTTCACACTGACTCTCTCTCCCCCCTCACCAGCCCCTGCCCCCAAAAGCTCCCTGTTCCTTACGCGTGCAGTTTACATTCTATATTATAACTTTAGGAGGAAAAAAAGCAGCAAGACTTCCCTGATTGTAAGCTAAGGATCAGCATGGAAAGGAAGTAGAGTCTCTTTTTCTCCCCCAGCCTCATAAGAATTGTTAGTTTGTAACAATTTTAATTGAAAACAGCTGCAACTGAAATTTTTAAAAGGGATGAAAAAACTGTATGAAATAAAAGACAATCAGTAAAACCAGCCTTGAATCTATTCTGAAGTCAGTGTCTGCCTAAAGGAGTTCAAGGATTTTCTTCTAAAACTGACCTTTTAGTTTCAGCAAAGCATGGTTTGTAAGTAATCCTTTAAAATACTTTACTCATATTCCTAGAATTGCTAAGTATTAGTATATTTGTGGGTGAAAGAATATTTCTTCAAAAATACTTTGAGACAGAAGTTTATGTGTTTTCCCCTCAACAAAACAAACTCATTGGACAAACTCAGACTTATGTACACAATATGAGAGATCTGTTTGCGATACTAAGTTGCTATGTGAACAAATGTGATGTCACAACATAGATTTTTATGACTAATCTATTAAAAATGCATCAGGAAGAAGAAGAAAATATTTCATCAGACAGCAATGTGAGGAAGTAAAATAGGAGACTTCCATTAAACTGCAGAAATTTTGTCTTGCTTTGATTTGCTTTAAATATTTGGTTGAATATGAATGTCTGTGTAAGCTTCCAGTTCATTTAGTAGCTTTTAAATAATCATAACATCCTCCTTTATTTTCCTTCTAATTTTCTTTACATTTTCTTCCATCATGAAATCTCTACTTTTGTTAAATTTACTATACAGTTTAATAGGGTTTTAATATGATTTGATTAAGCTGATTGTCTTTAAAACAAATATGTTACTAATCAAGTTCTCTAGTCACCCTTAAAACACTGCTCTCAGCCAGAAGGAAAGCTGTGTTTTGCATATAATGGTGATGTAAAGCATAATGTCTTCTAGTGACAGAGAGATACAGGTGAATTTAATATGTTGTGATACACAAAAGTTCTAACAATATAGGGGACTAAACCAGGTGAAAAGCTTGATATATTTCTTTTATTTTTGGCAATAAAGCAACACCTCAAACTTTGGACTGTCAGCAACTTTAAGTGATCTATCTGCAGCACACTGTAATGTTAGTGAAAAATAATTATATACAAGATATAATCACCTTTTGTTTTCTTTTAAGTGTGAGCAATTTCAAATGATTAAAAATGAGAACAGAAAAGGATTTACAACATCAAAGAGGAAAAGGCTTTTTTTTTAAACATTGAGTTTTACAAAAAACAGATAAAATATTTAAGCTAATTTACCTATGTTGTGTATCACTACCTGGAACTTCAGAAACTGCTGATTATGCCACAACAGGATTGCTTTCTTGAAATGTTAAACTAGCACAGATATAAAAATATTAAGATAAACTGAGTTTGAGTGAATGGTAATGAAATACTTAAAACCACACACAGAGCAAGGAAACAGCTGCATTTTGGTTAACCAGAAAGTTAATCAACTACGATAGAAGTAAATAAGATTTATCTTTATATCTGCCAGAGATTATTAAACATTTAAATATTCATTTTACTGCTTTTAATCAGGATTGTTGGTGCATTACAAAATGGCACTAGATGCTCCCAAAGTATTATTAAGAAAGCATGTATTAATTTCCACTTAGAAAAAAGTATTTCCAGATTAGATTTCTTTGAACAAGTTTTAAGGAAGATAAGGTGTTCCTGTACACTAGTTAGTAACTCAGACTCCCTAATTTACTTTAGATCACATAAGAATTAGCTAGGTGGTGGACTTTTGCCAGTACTTACATCATAAAACCACCCCCTGCCTGGGTGTGATTGGAATTCTTCGCCTAAGACTGACCCTGAATTTAAAAAGGCAGTTGTAGGTTCTGCCTGAGGAGCCCATAAAGTTGTGAGAAGTTTGGAGAGCAAAAGTTTGCACATCTAGCACAGGCTAGAGCTGCTAATTCTCTACTTTCATGACTGCCATTTCTTCCTAAAGAAAACAAGGACAACAAAGATAGCCATCCTGCATCTAAATGACCTTTTTTTATCACTCTGTATTTTGTCTGCTTAATACACTGAGCACATCCTTCACACCGACTATTTTTCCCTTCCACCCAATGCCGACACAAACCGGACTGGAAGCAGTGGATTTCTCAGGGAGGGTCCCCAAGTGCAGAGCCACTTTGACGGCACTTCCACGTCCCCCAACATACCGTAGACCCTGCTGCTGGGAGAGCAGGAGTAAAAGTGGCATTTACCGGTGGATTCCCTAATGGTGTCTCCAGCAGCCCATTGCTTTTTTTGAGTCATTTCTCTCCTACTTGCAAGCTCTGGAGAGCAGCTACAGGAATGCACTACAAAGGTGGGCTCTACAGATGGAGGCGAGAACACAGAGAGACATGACATACAGATACTCCTTTCACAGGCTCTCCATCCATCCTCTGTGCAACTTAATTGAATTATGTACATTTTGCTCTGCCTTGGAACTTCCACCAGAGAATCTGACTCTAAAGGGTTATGAAGCACATTTTTATTTTGTAGGAAAACAGGAAAATCCCAAAGGCTTTCCAAGGATATATTTGGGATAAGAGCTGTAGGTTCCCATTTTTTTAATGCATCCTTACTTGCCACTGGCTCTCTCCAGAAGTTGGGTCCAAGTGGAATCTGCCAGCTGGCTACCCCCAGTCTTTTGGAGAGTTTCTTTGTAATTCCTTTCTCCCTAAGCTGCTTTGCTTGTGCTCACCTACCCCCTGGGGCTCACAGAGTACAAGCAGCCTCCTTCAGAGACCAGTGCCTACATTATTCCAAAGACTGCCTGAAGAGAAACGTTCATGCAGCAAGCCTGTATCACCCACAGCACAAGCACATTCCTTCCATGCCATACAGGGCTCCATCGGTCTGGATTCAAAAAATTCAGAGCTAGTTACACATGCTCTAGAAGGCTTCAGCTACCAATCCCAAACATGCTTGGAAGCGCGTAAAATTAATGTGAAACTTCCACTCCCAACCTGCCCCAGAAGCCAGCGCGATTCTTTACAGGCTGTCCACACCTAATCACTGCAAGTGTCCCAGGAAACTAACTAACTTTTTTTTTTTTTTTTTTATTAAGGAAGGTGTTTTAATTAGAGGACGAATGAGATGAGCTGAAGCTAGCTAGAAAATGCATTTCATCCGACAACAATGCTTACAGCACAGAGCTCAGAAATTAAAAAACAGAGAACCAGAATGTAATCACTGAACAATCCTAGGCAAAAGTATTTTTACTTGGACCAAATAAAAGAAATACAGGAGCATAAGGCCTTCATTAACTAGAGCACTGTCTGTCAAAGTAAAATGCTGCTGAAACCTATGGCAGTAGTAGCAAGGAAGAGAGCAGGTTATGGCTGTTTGCCCACAGGAGTGAGTCCATGTGAGTGTGCACAGCAAAAACTGCAACTGAATGCGCTGAAGTCTAACCCAGCACACCTCAGCAACGCAGGAGGGGGAAGCTGTTTTACAAGTCCCTCAAAAACTTTTCTAGTGCAACACTTGTAAAGGAGCTGCAGTCAGAAACCGGTCAATTTTTCAAAGTACCACTAAAATATTATGTAAAACAGCTAAATTAACACTGACAGCTTTTCAGAACAGCTTGTATATAAAACCCCGAAGGAATCACTTAATGATACATATTTGTTCTTTTCACTTGAAAAAGTCTAGAAATTATTCCATTAATATGTACAGGAATGTAAGGAACCGAGTTGCAAGACACTGACAATGAACAGTATCAAATAACCCCCCCAAGCCCCCTCATTCTATCTAAATGGGAGTGACCCTCCACAGCCAACAACTTGGGGCAAAACTGGCAAACAGTTGCCACAATTTTGGGAGCAATGAGCTGCTTGGAGTTTTCAGCCAACACCAAGTGTATTTACTTATTACTCCACAGCAATGTTTTAAGACCAGCACTGGTAACAGTGTTGGAAAAGCAGTTACCCCATAGCAGTTACCCAATCAGAAAGCAGGTCACATCTCGTTAGCTGTATCATATACATTAAACGTCACAGATTCTCCATGGCTTAGCTGACAATTCAGGCATGTGTGTTTTATTTTATGATAACCTCATGTTCTCTTAAAGAATTACAATATAACAAACAGATCAGCCTGAGCTCCTTTACCATGCTTCATGCCACGAATTTGGCTGATATTTCCCTCTATATAAAGCCATCCACTACAACAGATTAAGACTTTCAAAAAGTGCTTTCAGGGCACCGCTAGTAAACTACTATGAAAAATTGCAGCACTATGACTGTTTGCGGCACAAACACAGACACATGGGCAGAGATGCAGCCTGATTCAGTCCACACACTCCTCACTTCAACAGACTAAAAAGTGTGCTTTATTTAACCGCGTAAATAACAAGATGCAGCCTCCACTGTTTTTTTTCTTTAAGTGACAAAAGTATTTCCCCTTCCCATTCAGCATATTCTTTGTGGTGGCTGATCTGGGTATAGAAGCCAGGGTGTA
Source organism: Elanus axillaris (assembly GCA_026212715.1). Taxonomy (NCBI): domain Eukaryota; kingdom Metazoa; phylum Chordata; class Aves; order Accipitriformes; family Accipitridae; genus Elanus; species Elanus axillaris. The sequence continues at coordinate 30,465,587 of JANZLQ010000056.1, read as the reverse complement.
TAAACCACTAGCAGATTATACAAAGCACAACCAACAGTGAATGTAGTTTACATTATTGGGCACTTTTGACAGCTATATGATAAAGTCGTGAACTGATCATCCCTCTCGCTAAAAGCAACAGCATTCTAAATGTAAACACGAATTTCTCTCATCGGTCGTCCTGAACATGTGTTCCTTAAGTGCAGCCTAGGAATAAGTTTTTAAAACTCTGCTCCTGTTTTCTGTTACCAATCATTTTTAATTTTGACGAGTTTACAAAACGAGAGAAAGGTTTGTCTCTCCCCCTAAACCTGCAACGTTTCTAAATGAGTTTTGTGCAAAAGCTCAAGCGATACCTTGCAGTATTAGAGCTGCAAATGCCAGCAGGACAGATCCTGAGCAAACAACACGCCAAGGCAAAGAAATTTCCTGAGACCAGCATCATAATCAATCCTGAAGTGCTGTACTGTAATTTCAAGATTTCAGCCTAAGCTGGTATCTCCTCAAAGAGTTGCTCTGCGTGGAAACATAATGAGGGATTACCCAATTAAACTACTAAATTAATTAGGGTTCGTGCCTGCATACACTGTACTGTCTAGTGGGACGCTTCAGCTGGAATTCGGGCTGAAGCCTACCACGGTCCATGCACAGGAAAACAAGGCTGAGGGACTTACCTCCGTCCGCGACTGCAGCCTCTTGTTCATTTCATATATTCGGTACTCTGGTTGCACCATGTATGGTGTGTGTCTCCTATAAAATGGGCCAAAAGGAGAAGAATAGAAAGGGTCATGTGGTGTGCTGGACATCTTGCCTGCTTGCAGAGATTCAAGCTACACAGAGTATCATCAACATCCATACAGAGCACATGGGCTGTGTGTTCTTCACAGTACAAAGTAGCAGCGTGCACACACACACACATCCAGGCTGCACGCACTGGCTGGGAACTGCTGTGGGAGCCCTCTATA
>JANZLQ010000056.1:30439337-30463585 GCA_026212715.1 Elanus axillaris | reverse complement strand
GGGAGGGGGGGTCCGAGGGAGGAGGGGAGGGCGGAGAGGAGGTAGTCACCCCTCGGAGGTGAAGGATGAACTTTATCTGTGGAATCATACTTGCAGGAAAGTGCTGGGAGCGGATACCACGTGAACGAAAAGTCCTCAAAATATAGAGGAAACAAAATGGGCTCATCCACTACATGGGAAAGTGCCAGGCTGAAGAGGGGAGCCTTCAAATTACCTGTACAAAAAAGCCCTTGAAGCACAGACTGTGTCTTTGTACACAGCTGTAACGTATCGGGCATTATTTACAGTACTGAATAAATGTAAAACCAACAATAAACAGCACTGAATTAATCTCTGATGTAAATTCATTCAAGCAAATGGAACCACTCTAGGAACAGATTTAACTAATATGATTAAGAGAATAACAATCAGCTGCAATCACAGCGGTTCTCAGCCGGAGTGCTTCGCAGGAACGCTGCGGGATCACCCATTTCACAGATGGGGAAATCAAGGCACGCGCCATTACGTTTTCTAAATTTATGTCATAGTCCCACCACGTAGTTGAGTGTGATATGGCTTCACCCACTGCCAAAAAATTAATTTGACTCTGACTGAGCGTAGGAATATTTTAAGACAGATTTGAAAAATTCCAGTTTCACCGGCACTCGGCTAAATCTGGAAAATCTGAGTTCTCTCTTCAGGGTGAAATACAAAAGTTCATCGTTCTGTTCTAGTGACCACTGATTGGGATCACAATTTGTCTTTGATGTACCAGTCGCTGTTCAGCAAAACTATTTCTCTACGCTCTTGTGGAATAACAGTTTCCATAAGAAGTGACGTATTGAGCTGTTTTATAGACTTCCCACAGCTTCTGTCACTAAACACAGAGCCAACAGATAATACATGGGGTATTTTGCTTCTCTCTTTAAATGCTCCCCAGCTATGTAGCAATGCTGTGCTGTCGTTCTGGTACCATCACAGGAGGTGCTGAGTATAATAAACAGCATGTACAACGTTTGGCTCAATAGTGCTGCAATGACAGCAACAGTCCTCTGCCAGCGTTCACTGGCCGCATAAGAAACCTCTAACATGGCTGTGTATCCAGGAGAAAACTTCCCTGCATCTACCTTTTACTCTATAACAGATCCCAGCAAGGCTACCTTAAACCAAAGTGACCAGAAAAATTACAGAGTTACAGCACTAATATACACAATTTTTATGGCTGAAGTACCACCTACTTAAATAAATGTCAAAAAAAAAAAAAAATCAACCCACCAAACTGTGGATTTTACTTTGTTTACAAAGCAGATGCGAAGAAAAATCTATTTGCCCGAGAAGGGACACATTGCTTCTTGTAGTTAAAATGGTGGAATTCTGCATAGCTTGAAAACTGTAGCTGTTTTAAGGACTTTTTGATTAGGCTAAAATTCATTGTTTCAAGAAGTTAAACATGGCAATAATATTAATATTTCTCATTTTGGCTGAGGTGGGGGGAAAGGAAGAGGTTGCTTTAAAATAAAAAAAAAGACAAACTCCGAGTCCTGAAAGTGAATGAGCGGTACGATTTGCCTTCATGATTGGGAACCCCAGATACTCCCCCCACACCCCATATAAGAGCTTCTGTGTACGGGTCTAGCGCAAAGCAAAAATATGCAGTGATATTTTAATAATTCCCATTGATTAACTGGCAAATTATCGCACACCTACAGCCCACCGGCAAGAACCAAGTCCCAGGGTAGGAACCTGCTAATTACAGGCTCCGGCAGCACTTCCAGTTGCCTCTTATCATCTAGACCAGTGTGACGCACAGAAGAGTAAAACACAAGGCAGAATCAAAGGAAAATAAAGTTACAGGGATCCTGACAGTGTCATCTTGATTCCCACTTGGATCTGCCACCTTTAAAGTTCCGTGTGCTCTCTGGGAGTGCCGGTTAGGGGCCCTGCAGCCAGCCCCGCTGCCTGGGCAGCTCCAAACCCCCGCACCACGGGCATCAAGCTGTTACCCAAAGCAGCTCTGGGGTCAGAGGCAAACATCTGGCCCAAGATGTAGGACAATCAATAAATTCCTTAATCTAGAAAATGAGTTTAATGTGAGCAGAGGAAAAAAGAAGTGGAGGAAAACAAGACAAAGAGACTAGTTGGTCTTCCCAAATCCGAAAATGAATGTATTCCTGTGCCCGCCTGTGCACAGCTACAAACAGATGAGAAAACAGTGTGTGCGGAGCTGGATTTACACGGGTGTACGCACGTGTACGCGCCTCAAAGCGGACAGCCCTACCCCACCTCTCCGCGCCCAGAGAGGAAGGACTGTGACCACCCCAGTCACCCCGTCCCCAGACCTGCGCACCGCCGAGGGTCTCCTGGCCCCCGCCCCGGCACAGCACCTGGGCAGGAAAGGAGACGACGGCCCACCGGGATGCGGGCCTGCGATTCCCAGCTGAGGAAGGGGAGCTGGGTAGAAGTCTGCCATCAGACCCCACCAGTGGAGAGCAAGCCATGGTTCATGTCCCTCAGGCCCTGCACTAACCACACTGACCCCTGACAGCCCAAGGAGCCTCAAGACATGGTGTGCTGAGCTGGCTCATGTCTGGGTGCTGGATTGCCCTCTCCTGGGCGGAAACAGAAGGACCCACGAAAGTCAAGGACTCCATTCTGACAGCTCGGGAGGACACCTTCCCTTCATTTCAGGGGGAAGCATGGATTTGGTGGACCAGAAGGGCGCGGGCCATCTTCCTCTGTGCCCACCAGCACGAAACCCGCAGTGCCTATGAGTAGCTGAGATGATAGAAGGTAGATAGAAGATAGAAGGTCCAAAAACCAGACGCAGAAACTTCCTCCAGGACACAAGCAGGGAGTGACAAGGGATGAACCAGAGCAGTCTGTTCATCTCTGTCCACTGTTTGTGCCCTCACACACGGTCAGGTGCTGCCTTCCCGTAGAGACTACTACCGGAGCCCCTGGCACAGCCTGCATGGCAAGGGCACCCACGCCACGCCACACCACACCGCGCCACACCACGCCATGCCATGCCCAACACCACACCACGCCATGCCACGCCGTGCCACGCCACAGTGTGCCACGCCACGCCTGTGCCACGCCACGCCATGCCACGCCACAGTGCGCCACGCCACGCCATGCCATGCCCAACACCGCACCACGCCATGCCACGCCATGGCACGCCACAGCATCGACAGCCCCGTGACACAGCGCTGCCAAAAGCACCATGCGCAACTGAGGCACCGTCCTCACTTTGCCAAGCTGACAGTTGAAGCAGCTCTGAAGGCTGCACTATTTTTAATAACCACTTAGTAATAATAATAATGCAGAAAAGAGATAGAGCTGTAAATAGGTGTAATTGCTGTATTTATCCCTGGTATGCGTTGACTGTTCAGTCTCTGTCAGTAATCAGGTTTACAAGGATATATTTAAGGTGGTTTGTAGCTGTTGAAAAGACAGGAAAGCAGAGACTGATCTTGGTTAAAGATACACAGCAAATGAAGAGCTAAAAACCAGAGGTACTTGAAATGAGATTTCTTGAGAATACTCAAGTAAACATGAATTTCTTGAAAAAAATAACAAAACTACCTTTTCAAACTGTCCTTTGTTTATACAAAAGCCAGATAACATTGAAGACTTTTGGTGGAGTGACCTTAGGTAAAAGAACAAAACTGTTTTGCTGTGGATGCTCATGAGTGACTAAATGAAATTTGCTTATCAAAAGTTGGGATGCACAATGAAGTGCCACCAGCAATACCCCATCATCTGTAATATACACTCGGTTGCTGAGCTCAAACACAGGATTTTGACAGGTTTCAGATCTGAATACTGCCATTAATTTCTACATCCATAGAATAGAGTGTACCAGATGCTTGCAATTTATAAGAAATCTAGAAGCTGTAATTTGTTTGCATTAAATATTAATATATTGAAATAAAAAACATATTCCGGAAAACACCGTCCTTTCACAGACAGTTTGTGGACAGGAAACTAAATAAGTATGTTTAATCCATTGTTAAAAATACTTGCTGGGCTCAGCAGACACTTCCAGGATTTTTCCATGTAGACTACTGTTTTTTTCATTGTGATAATTGCCCTTTTCTGTCATTAATAAATGACACGATTATTTTTATCAGAAAGGTTTTTAAAAAATCTGTGAGTGGGGCCCACTAAAACGACTGTGTTTCACAGTTTACGGTGCAGCAAGAAGGGTTCACAGCTTTTAGATGCTTCAGGCTTTTTGCAAACCTAAACCTACCTTGCATAAATTACATATAATGATAATTCAATACATATGACAATTCTAAGAATTCTCTTCACCTATTTAACGCTAGTAAATTAAAGTTACAGCTCCAGCACTCACCAATGATGCTCAAAGTACCTCTGAATGGATGATAACACAAAAGGGATTTAAAATATTTTTTAGTTCTGCAGTGTATACAACATCTTTGTTCCCTGTCAAAATGGATTTAAATTTTGTCTTGGAACTTTATGAATGCTCAGCTGAATGCAGTCTTTGAGGAGCCTGCCCACCTCTGACCAAGCAGTCTGCCTGCTATACCCATACAGACCGAGCTGGGGAAGAAAACATGAGACAAACTCGAAGTGGTGTGAACTACACCTTGGTGTTACAGTGATGGGCCCTCTGAAGATACCAAGGTATAGCAGACAAATTGACTTGCCAACTCTCCAGTTAAGCTGTGGTAAGCCAGCGTTCAGTGAGTTTTAAGTGTCCTCCCTTTGTGCCTAATGCAGAAGGGATGCTGGTCTGCAGGAGCTCCCAGCTGCAGAGTCTGGCTCTTCAGCTCACAAGAGACTTAAGCTTTAAGCACTAGGGGCTTCATTTTGCTCCTCACGCTGCTGTCGGCTGGCACCCTGAGTGGACAGTATACTTGGGAGGCCTCCACATAGCCCTGCATCACACCTGGGCACTGTAACTACAAAGTACATCGTGACCATGCCAGAGAGGACTCTTGTCAAGGGAAATAGCTCCATGAAGCGCTGGGAGGAGAGGATGAGGTCCCAGGTGTGAAATATTCAGCCCTTGACCTCCAGGGGAGCTTCCCTGGGCTGCAATAACTTCAAGATACCAAAGAACACCTGCCCTTGGCAGAACCAGATCATCTTCCAGACTAGTAAAAAGCTGAAGAGATTTTATATGCCTTGGTTTTGCTGCATCTCTGAGGACACCACGTAGGCTGCTTTTCATAATCCAGCAGCTTCAAGAACACTTCTGTCTTGTTTTGTTCCATCTCCCCCTTGTTTCCATGTTCACTCCATTTCTCCCATTTTCCTACATATCACCCATACCTGCCCATAGCCCCTTTCCGAGTACAGAGTTCCTTTTCCATGAATCATTTCTAAATATCTGCCTTGGTAGTTTCTCACCCTACACATTTTTTTTCTTTTTTTTTTTTCCCTGCCCCCATATAGACTGCTGAAGTTTGGGGTGGGTTATCACTGGAGGCTGATGCTGGTAAGTGCTGTTTGAAGCAGCTGAGATTCTTCACCCAAAGTGCTCAACAAGTTGAGTGTCTTTTCCTTGAAGAAAGCTTGAAGAGCTGATGCTGAGGATGGTAAATCCAGAGCAGTCAAGCAGGGAAAAGGAAGGGATGAAATTCCTGTCATTTGCCTCTTGCAGCCATCTCCCAGCGGCTGAGGAAGAAAACAGCCTTCAGCAGCAGAGAAGACAGTACTGCGGTTTATAGCATTGGCAGCCAGCCAAAAGAAGAAGTAATCCAAAGAAGTGGTGGGGGAGGCTACAGGAGCGGACTGTGGTCTGGGAGACTGACCCTCCAGCAAAAAATCAGACTGGCCAGCAGAGAGGTAATGACTTGAAGAGTCCGAACCCTTTTCTGATACACTGGTTTCCCTTACAGACAAGCTGAATATGAATTAAATACAGGTGGCAGAGTCACTCAGCTCTAACGTATTCGAAATTTTTTAAGTCTATTTCAGTCCAAAGCAAGAATCATTATAACCACCCCTCGATATAGTAAGAAATAAGCAACATCAGCCTTCAATACAATCTTTAAGCAACCCTTCCTCCCTAACTTGCCCTCACAAATATATGGCAGCGTCGCCTGCCTGTGACAGATTACAAACTGGGCCTCAGAAAGGGAACAGATGTGTGAATATGAAAGAGATGCTCATTTTGGCTAGCATTTCCCCCAAAAGTTCTAGTCCCTACCTGGAAAAGCTTAATATTCCTTCTACATACCCAAGTCTACCATACTGATTTACCTGTTACACACCTCACCCGCTGCTCAACTTTCAGCATATTTCAATTAGTGGAAAGCTTACTTTTTAAAGGACTCAACTGGGAGCACTCAGCTTTGGAGGCATTTCAGTTGAGTGCTAATTAGCAACTAGCTGACTGTCAACTTTTCTTCTTCGAAGAGAGGGAAGGGTTGGTGATTCCCTTCTGAATTACCTGGCAATCAAATACATGTTGAAATTTATTCATTAACTTACAATAATCATCCCTAGCACTTCTTTGGCAATTTTCATCTTCAAAGCACTTTATAAACATTCATAGAGACACTGTGGTGATTAGCAGTATGACCAAAGCTGTGGAACTTCCTGCATATGGGTCTCTCGCCCCATTTTACAAGTGGGGAAGGTAAGAGAGAGACGAATGACAGAGGAAGTCATATAGTTATACCTCAGGAAATTACAGCTTAGGGATTTTTATTTGGATCTTGCACAGCACAGACATACGTACTAAGCAGAACAAACGATGGACAGATAGGAGAGCTGGTGTGAAAGGGAATGATGCATGGAGAAATTCTGTGCCTGGTACCAAGGTGGGATTGATTTGACAGCAATTCGGATCTTGTAATTAGGCCTTTATCATATAACTGAGGCAAGCTCCCACCAAAGTCTATACTGCATTCACCTCGTTCCTTTGAAACAACAGTTAATACCTTACTATAAAACATGCAGTGCTACTCTGTTTTATTTGTGCAATTATTTTAACACCAAGTCCCAACCAATAGCAGAAAGAAATGTATGTTGGAAAATATTATTTCCTACACAGATTTTTCTAGTCTTTTATTCCATGTTTCAACTCATTCTCCATTCTTTATAAAGATTTGATCTTAAGCATAAACCTTTGCATTTGCAAAACACAAGCCAAAACTTGCCAGGAAATGAAAGCATGCTGAATATGATCCATTGAGGTTCTGGATATCACTGTTGCAGGTGCTCTCTACACTCTTGTAGACGGTACACTCAATATATGAAAAATGCAATCAGTTACCTGTACGTATATTTTGTAGACACAATATATTTTTTTAATTTGGCCTTTAAAATTTAAGTATATGTTATTGATTTAAATTTTATACTTTGAAATATTACCATGCTCTGCAGTGCTTGAGTTTTGCCAAGGCCTTGTACGGCTGCATAAATGTGACTGAAATAACCAGGAGTTTTGCTTGGAAAATCTGATTATGCTGCAAGAGCAAAATGTTCCAGCTCATGAGGGCGAAAGACTGGCTGTGCCTCTCCTTTTAGTGAATAATGATTTTGCACAGAAAAACAGAGTCTAAGCAAAATATATACTGAATAAATCTTTATCTCTTCTATGTCATAGATTCTGTTCCATCTACATCTCCTACCTTTCAGGTGCGATACTCAATGACCTATATCCAGTGACCAAAAAAGTGGCCATGTATCTAATTCAGCATTTAAAACACACCAGACGCATCTTAAACATGTCCGACATGCACATATTGCAGACAGCCTGGAAAGATGCTGACATCTCTGGAGAAGCAGCAGCTCTGAGCTCCCTCTGACTCGTAACTCAGCCCACATCAGGAGCTGCTGCCGCTCACAGAGACAGGCCACCACCAACCAGCTGCTCAATGGCAGCAGCTGCATCTCCCAGCTTCCGCTCTCATCGCTAGCTTTGATTTTTGATTCTGAGAGTGCATTCTGCTCTCTGCTGTCTCTTGTCTTCCCAGCATCGTCCCATCACACAGATTCTGCAGCCATGCATGCCCATTTATACTGGTGTATTAACAACCTGCAGTTTTCACAACAGCACAATGTTTCATGTATGAAGTACAAAAGCTTGGGGAATTTTATGTATATTTGTCCGTATCTCTTTGCTTGTGAAGATTGAAGGTAATTGATTAGAAAGCTTTGCTTGGAATTAGAGAAACAGAAAAAACCTCCAGCATACTTGATTTCTGTGTGATACTGTACCCAGAGAACTGGCACAGCACACTGTAGCAAGCCTTCTCCAGTGCAAGCGTCCTAATAAATATTGCCTCGATTTCAACATCTGGTTCATATTAAATAAAACTACAGATGTGAATCCAATAAAGATAGAAAATTTGGAGGGAATATAAAAGGCTTTAAATTAACAAGCAAGACATTTCTGTTAATTTGCAAAAGTGAAAAAGCAAGTAAAATTACCACAGGACCCGCAGTCAAACTTTCCTGTGTCTTAGCTAGAAAGGGTAGCACAACAGTGCCAATTATTTTAAAACCACCTCATCCTTAACATGATATGAAATTTTCGGCTGAATTCAGGCATGACAATTCTAACTCACAACATTCTAGGTTTTCACATTTTTAAACTTAAAATCTTAAGATTTGGGGGGAAGGATAAATGAAAGTGTGTGAGAAGGGACATTTAGTCAGCTAAAGAATTATGAACATGATGAGGACAATTACAGGGCTGTTTTTCATTAACAGCATGAGCACTGAAAATTTTCTTAAGTATTCATACAACCTTTGTATTTCATGTATATATGTACATTATAATTGCACCCTAGTTAGTAATAAGTGTTATGTAGAGATCAAAACAAAGGAGGTGTTTACATGTCTTCAGTTAAGTCTAAACTGAGATTTGCCATTAAAAAAAAACATTTAAATCCAGTCATTTCACTTTTTGATGAACTAAGTTTAGATTTTCAGAACTTCTTTGCATTATGGGAGAGATCTCTACAACTACATCTCCACAACTACCTGAAAGGAGGTTGTAGTGAGATGGGTGCTAGTCTCTTCTATCAAGTAACTAGTGATAGGATGAGAGGAAATGGTCTCAAGTTGCAGCAGAGGAAGTTTAGGTAGGATATTAGGAAATATTTCTTTACTGAAAGGGTTGTCAGACATTGGAACAGGCTGCCCAGGGAAGTGGTTGAGTCACCATCCCTGGAGGTATCCAAAACGTGTGTAGACAAGGCACTTCAGGACATGGTTTAGTGGGCATGGTAGTGTTGGGTCGATGGTTGACAGGTGTATGATCTTAAAGGTCCTTTCCAACCTAAATGATTCTATGAGTCTGTGATTTTAAAGTGTTACCAACCATGTCTAGGTTCACCTACAGTTTTCTAGGGAAGTAATAAAAAACCACAATGGGATGGGGGTGCCAGGATGAGTACGTGATTGGTATGTGTAGTCAATTTTATGGAGGGACATGTCCATGGGTTGCCTCCTTGCTGCTGTCATCCCCTGTGCAAGGTAGATGGCAGGTGGTTTGTATATGATCTGCTGTCATACCTCCATTTTGCAGCTCAGGCTTTTCTAAGTAGTTTCAGGGATCACATCTGATTACAAATAAATCAAAGGCAATAATACTTTTTTAAAGTATTCCATGCTTAAGGTTAATTTTTATTAACTGGTACAGAGGAAACAATTTAAAATGAAGTTCCCTTGTTGAAAAATTGTCCAGACTAATTTCTGTATGTTTACTGCTCTTACCTCTTCCAGACTTCCCAGAAGGTCTTAATTGTAGATATATTCACTCAGGCACAATTTTAAGCCTTTGCCACTTTGGAAACTCTAAAATTCATATTCACATTGATTTCCTTGATTCAAAACAATCAGATTGAGTCACAGTGGGAAAATCTTACAGCATTTCTTGTCTAAAGCAAAAGCAGGCACTTGCTACTTTAGGGAAAATGCAAGCTTTTACAAAGACATAGATTACACTTGTCCTTACAGTCTCAGAGTCTGGCAATGAGGTCTAAAAAGGAGAGACCCATCTGCCTCCTCTTCCAAAATTTTTCTTTTCATACATTTGGTTTCCTCATACATCTCCCACAACTATTCTTCAAAGACCGTGCTCATTGAGATGAAGAGGCAAGAGGTGAGGTAGGAGAATGGGTTAGTGAGCTGACTGACTGTACTAGCGATTTCTTAGATTTTTACAGTATATGATAGTGCTAAATGAAGTTTAACAACCTAAAATTTAAGTTAATGGTGCTTCCTGTAAGAAACTGAGAGCATATACCATGCATACAGCTTGACATCATTTATTGCTAATTTCAGAATGGCATTTCCATAGGCATATTGTGCTCAGATCATATTCTGCTGTTCCTACACATATCATAAGAGCATCAGATCAGCAGAATCGGGTGGTGCATATCAAGGCAGATACACTCTTCAGTGTGTCTTGTGGCACTGTTTGCCCAGCTGTCCAAATTGATGTCTCTAAAGTCATGCACAGCAGTTCATGCAGCCAGGACTTCTTCTGCTGGCAGTGAGGTAAAGGAGCAGACAGCACGCCCCATTGTCTTCCCAACACAGGGTTAGGACATCACTGCAAGGCTCACCCATGGGGTGCTGAGATGCACCTGTCCAGCAGCGCAGACATAAACCTTGTCATACACTGGTTAACAGTAATAACCTTGTACAGCGATGGACCGTGGTTAGGGACAGGCTATTTCACGAAGGCTGGAAAGTATAGTTCAGTTCAGCCAAAGGCATAGATACAAAGATGCTTATTTTACTAAATCGTAATGAAGCTTCCTGTTCACCATCACACTGCCCTGCAGCCATCATTCTTCCAGTCCAAACTCACCTTTTTCTTTTCCTTCCATTCTATTCAATTCTCAATTTTCATTTTGCCCTAGTAGCCTATTCCTTACATCTTATCCTGAACCTGAATATTTCTATCTTCCCTTCAATTTCAGATATTTCTGAAACACCTACTAACTCTTCCCCTGCCACTGTTTTTAGACCTCTCCTCCTACCCAAGATCTACTCTGTTTCAACACTGTTCCTCCATCCCTCACCAACATCTACTCATCTTTTGTCAGCCCCTTGGTAGGTCTCAGCAGTTGTGGCAAAATGCTAGGGGAAGCTGCAGCACACAAACCTGGTTTGGTCACAGCAGTCCAATGATGTATTGTGCGTCATCAATCCCACAGAAACCCTGAAGTACATAAAATATGGTAATGGCAGCCAGCCCAGAAGAAACTATCAGATCTGCTGATACTCTGCCAGGGTTTCACGGGAGATCAGGAAAGGTAAGAAGGAGTGCATGGGAAATCAGAGAGATAAAGAAACTTGGAATTATATGGAAATCAGTGCAGCCAGTCAAAAAGAGTTGGCTTTTTTGGTTTTGTTTATGTTTTGAAAAGGCAGTGATTTAGGACAGAATATTCTTATTTTATAGGAAAGCAAAGTGCTGCAGGTTAAAGTTTGATATCAGGTTCACTGTCAGTGTGAAGATTTACTGAAAGTTTACTCTACTGCTACTGTGATCAATCATCTGAATTCAGGTCACAGTTCCTTGAAATATGTATTCAAGACTTGGATATAGTCAGAGGAAAGAGAGGAGGCAATGGTGCTCACAACATGATCTGTGTGGCTTGTAGTCATCCCCATTCAACCCAGAGTTATGTCCATTTGGGGGCTCAACCAACTCCTGTTCTACTGTTTAGCCAAGTAGGTTACAGACTTCTGTTTCTCATGAATATAAAAGCTTAGTGATTTTTTTATTCAGGATATAAAAGTCTGTTGTGCCCCATCTCGTACATTTTTCCTACTTGAGAAATGATCTTAATTTTAGTTCCCTTAAATAATGCTCAAATAATGCCCTGGATTTTTATTTTGTTTTTACTTTTACCATGACACCATCTTAAATCAAGGGTTGAAGATCTGACATACAAAAAAGATCATTTAATGATATTGCCAGAACTAACCTGGAGACACATACAGAAAGCTCAGAGTTTCAAACACCTGAAGTTTTGAACAACAACTTGAGTTAAAAATTCTGTCTTTATGGATTTCCTATTCTTGGTGAAAACTGGACAAAGAAAACCAAAGTAAAACGGGAACACTTACATCAAGTAATTAAAACAACATGAGACCACATAGTTAAAGAAAAAATCTACCGCGTAAGAAAGTTTTCCGTTGACTGTTGTAAGGCATCAGTTACTTTTGATTCCAGGTACACGTCTCAGCTCTCCTAAGCCCACTTCAAGGTGCAGGTTTCTAAAGGATGTTTTTTATGGCTAGGCTACAAGGTCCTGCTTCAGCTGCAGAAGGTCAAATGCTGTATAATTGCAAAGCGAGAGAAGACAGGCCACAATGCAGTTTTTGTTTACTCTGATCCTTGCTAGCTGCTCTACAGGACAGGATGTGTTCTGCTGGTCAGCTTAGACACACTGTATTTACAACTGCCATGTTATACAGGTAATCACTGATTTTACACCCACAATCACTTATTTTCACAGTACTGGGTCCAAGGAAGCACTTTTATTTTCCCATCTTCAGCAGCAAATGATGTCTGTATCTCACAAACAGTCTGTATTTTAACTACTCATGATTCTGTTCTGATAGTTATGAACCTTTAATAAATCACATCTTCTGGAGCAATGTCCAAATGCATTTAAACATTTAAGCACATGTTATTGAAAGTTAGTCTCCATTAAACTGAGCAGTATATTCCAGGCAAATGCAGTATGCATTGCCTGATTGACTTTAGCAGAAGGTCTTTCTAAAAGCACATTTAAAAATCAGGTCAGCAATACCTTATCCTGTATCTATCTTTCTCTATTCCTTGGCGTTTGGGGATTTTTTATCTGATGATGGTCCAACATAAAACACAGAGTCAAACCAGCAGAAACCTGCTGTCCTCATCTCAGCCAGCTGTCCTTAACACTTGGACATTGAATTGTGCTCCTTCCTCTATGTTCTACATTTGGTTCCAGGTCTTTTCCTGAAGGAAGGGCAGAGGGATGCCCTCTGAAGTACTAAGCTATAACCTAGTGTTTAGGGCACACTCCTAGGAACCAGTATATGGACATGGGAACCCTTTCACCAGAAGAGGGCAAAGAAGTTAGGTTTCCCACTTTGTAACCACAGAGCAATTTTATAAACAACGGGTGGAGGCAGCACCACTCCTTATTTGTGTGGAGACAGTGGGACAGTGAAATACATACCAAGAGAGTGTTGAACGTAATAATCAAAACCAACAGTGGTATACAATAGACCACCCAAAACACAGCTGTAATAGTTTTTCAGCTCTGCCATGGAAACAATGAATAGAAACACAAGCAGAATAGTTTCGAAAATAGCATTTCTACTTTTCAAAGTAAAATTTTAAACTTTGAACCAACCAGGATAGTATTTAGAAAATTTTGGAGATATAACTTTTGCTGCATGAGGTCAACTGTGCTAACAGCACTGGAAAGGCATAGACCCTAACAAAGTGATAGGTTAGAGTGCTGTGTAGGAGTTAGGTACGTTACAGACAGAAGCTGCTTTAGCTGGGTATTTCCTGGTATTTACAGAATTGTATTCAGAGGTTATGGCTGTCAGTACATAATCAGAACAACCATCATTTTATATAATCCAGAGATTATAACATAGAAAAATATATTTAAATAGTTTTGAAGTCTTTCTGTTTTCATTCTGCTCTAGGAATAATGAGCTTCCTGGTAGCAAAACCACTTAGTTCCAAACCGAGTCTGTAAAATTACAGCTGAGTAATTTCCCTAGCAGGCCTTCAAAGGTGTGGCAGATGTGTGCTAAGAAAAGGTCCAGTTGATCTGCATGAGGGGATCATATTTTAGATTTCCAGGCTATTTCTGCAAGACTGACCACATCGCTGTGCGGTCACCTGCAGGGCCACTTCCTTTCTCCTGTGCTCGTGAGTATCTTCCTGTACGGGAAAGTTCTCAAGAGAGCATATTCACAGCTGGATAACTCTCAGCCCATGTGTGAACCTTGCCAGCCCTATCATACAATACTCACTACACTTTATCCAAAAGATTCACTGAATAAGAAATCATCTATTTTCTTGTGAGCTGTTCCACGAACTTTATTGGTATGGTATGTCTCAAGTGGAGGCACCTCTTGCAGTACTGATGAGATCCCCTGTTGGGTAATAGGGCATAAGTGCTTCCATTTTGCATATGGGCTCTGAAGCATGGCAAGATTAAGGCTAAAATTTGTGAATTCCTTTGAAGTTTGGGGTGCTCAGTGATTAGATGCCCAGCTTCAAATACCTAGGGTTTGATTTCCCTGAGCTGTTCATCATCTGCCACTCTTTCAGATTCCATCTACAGTGAGAACTATCAGTGCTTCAGACACCCATACCCTGATTTTCAGAAGTAGAGCAAGGAAGAAATTATTTTCCTATCTATTAAAGCTTCACAAAAATAATGGTTTTCCCGAGGCCAGGTTGGAGGAAACATTTGGAAGCATTAGGTAGAAAGACTATCACCATGACAAAGGACTGGGTAGACAAATCCTTTGCCTGAGTGTAAAAGACTGAGGTGCAAGTTTCTGCTCTGAACCTGATGGTTCAAACCCAGACCTTCTCTGAATGTTCCCTGCACCACAATATTGGTTGGATAGGGTGGTACTATCTCTTACTTAAAAAAGAAATGCCTTGCTGAACTGAGACTTTCCATCAAAAGCAAGGGTGAATCCTGTGACGTTCTTCCTACTCTCCCCAAAATGTTTAACACAAAGAATTTAAATCTAAACTAGCTTTTATCTTAAGCTTGCAGATGAAAAAGCACTTTCAGAAGCTAGTCATCACACAGGAATAGAAACCAGTTCACTTAAGTTTTGGTGAGCCATATAACCACAAAAGACCATCTGCCATCTTCCTGCTGTCCTTTCTGCTCTGGAAGAGCAGAGGACTATGTACCTGCTAACTGTGGCAAGTCATAATGCTGCAGGAAGGGTTCCCAGTGCCAGCTTCATTCATTAAAAATCCACATTCCTTCTTTGAAAACCTTCCAGCCTGAGCCCCACATGGCACAGAGACTGAAGGAAAAATTAGGCTGGAGAGAGGGCTCCTGAATCCCATAGCGGAGCTGCAGTGAGGATAGGCAGAGTTGAACAACTCAAGGGTGTTCCAGCTGTTCTCAGGATTTGAAGACATTTAGTGGTGTTCTAGGGGGGGAAAAAGTAAAATGCTAGTATGGGATGTGGCTTGTATGGCCTGTGTGTGATATTGTGACATTTAGGGACAACAGAGCTGAAGAAAACAAGAACTATATGGTAGATTATACATATTTCTGTAGTAATAGAGATCTATAGTAATAGATTCAGAGGGGCACAACATTTATTAAAAACTTCAAGCTTTAATAAAAATGTAAGGACATTTTTTCTACTTTAACTAGAGGAAAAGAAAAAAAACCAACCTAGCTCTCTCCTAAACTTCTGTGCCCTCTCACCCCCAACATCTCAATCTCCACTGAGCACACATAGATCATGTCTGCCTCAGAACATAAATACACAGCAGTGCAACAGAAGAATTAAAATTAACAGATGAGTCCAAGGAACAAAACCAGCTAACAAATGTACCTTGTTACAATGCTGTCAGAGAACAAGATTTTTATCAGAAATGCTGTTTTTCAGAGGACACCAGGATAATTTCCTCCTAATAAATTTCCATCTTATTGAGAGCGGCTAACGTTCTGCCAGTCAGAGGGAATCTCCCAAGGGTATGGCTTACGCAGCTCTCCTACCACTGGATTAGATGTATGCACACGTTTTAAAATACAGTGAGTACAAAGTACCTCTAAAAGTGCATTTGGGTATTTTTAAAAATACACAACAGCGGTAGAAGTTTACCCCGTTTTATAAAAGATTCACTACTTTGTTTATTGCAGTCTTTTCCCCTGAATTTGGAGGAAATGAGTGTGCATAATTCCACATTCCCTGGAAGGCAAAAGGAGAACATCCGTCTAAATAGTTTGTGGTGTTGTTTTGTAATTTCCGTGAATAAAAGCATATTTTTTTAATGCATCACCTATAATTTTTCCTAAAACTCTCCTTTCCCTTTAAAAATATTTAGAGGAAAAAAAGAACTGTGTGTCATAGGGTATTAGCTGATTAGTTCATTCAAACAGTGCTAATTATAGGTTTAATTGCTTAAATGTGAAAGTCATTTATTTAAATTAGCTGCATCAAACATACAGTAAGCTCCAAACCTGAAACATTTTGTCCTGGGAACCAGGGTTATTGTCTGTAAATAGAACACGCAAAATATAAGATGAGAAACAATGTGCCTCTATGTACTGATCGGCAAACTCATTTAAACCCCAAACTCCCTCCTCCCCTGCCTCTGGGGTCGGAGAACAGCCTCATTTGAACAATGACTAATGGAATGCACTGAAATGTGCGGAGGGTTGAAAGGAGAAATACTATTCAAGCCAACAAACTCATTTCATTTGTGATTTAGAGGGGCGCTGCACCTTTCCCCTGTACGCCTCCTGAGAAAGAATGAATAGGCATCTCAAGGTTATGTAAAAACGGGGATTTTGGGTGGAAAACTATATTGGTTTTTAAAATAATAAATGAAGAAATAAATAAAGGTTTGTTATGTCATAAAAATACTGCAAGGAAAAAATGTTTGAACCACAACAAAAAGGTAGTCAGTGCTACAGCAACTATAGCAATGACAGAAAGAGTATGCCTGTGAATTAAAAAATATGCTGTATTAAATACACAGCACGAGAACTACGATCAGAGTGCAAAAGATGGGCTCAGCTTTTTAATCTGCAAAAAAAAGGAGGAAAAAGAAGATAATTTTAAAGAACAGAAAATATTAGATAATTAACATACTGAAGAATGCCTGGCTGCCAATCCCTCCATCTTCCTGTGTTGACAAAGGAATGCATATATACATATAGATAGACATTTATTTTTTAAGAAAGAATTTTTTTAAGGAACAAAGAGATTCAGAAGAGCTAGATTCCCCAGACATATCAGTTTTCATGTTCTGTATCTCTGTTCCGTCAGTAATCAAGTTGTATCTGAATGTTATTGCATTTTTCTAAACCTTCGAGTTGATATTAAGCCCCACTATTCTCAACAACATTATGGAAGTACACACAGCAGCAGCGGCAAAGGCTGGTGGATGCAGAAAGCTCCTCTTAATTTAATAAGGGTTTTTAAACTGAACGCTATGCACCATTGACTATGCAGGAAAGCTATTTTTTGCTGCAAAAGTTCCCAGCTCATGAATATCCTTGTACGCTTCTCTGTGCACAGCCTCTCTCCGTGCCCCCTCTTCCTGCTGAGAGGGTCATGTGGCCACAGGAGAGCCTGACCCCCTGTTTACATTTCACTGTGCAGATTACACAGTGAAGAATAATACTACAGCTGGTTACTGCTTATAATTATTTAATTTAAAAAAACCCAAACCCCAACACTTTAAAAGCTGAATTTATATAAATCCGTCTGTCTCTGTGTCTCTTTTCCTTTCTCCACATGCAACTTGCCATTTATTTTTTACTTGTAAGTTTGCTATACTCATTCATTACAAGCTCAGTGCTTCTTTTTTGGGTGGGGAGAATAGTCATACTTTTGCTCCATGCAATGCAGAGCCTTAACTTGGAAAGATTAGAAAGTAAACAATGTTTGGAAAACATTATGGCCATATTTTAGATGAGCAAAGTAAGGCAGGGAGAAGGTACAATCCTAACATCACGCAGCAGTCAGTGGCAGAGGAAGCAATGTGCTGCCATACTGGAGGCTGAGCCAACAGTTTGATCTCTGAGAGACCCCTACCCTCCTGACACACAGTGATGCCCCCACAGAGAAGCAGGTTTGAGGATGATGTCTAAGCAAAAATGCAGCTAAACATAGTAGCCCCAGCAAAAAAGTGCCAAAAAGATAGTATTGCAAATTTAGAAAGTCAGTCCAGGGTAGCTAGATTTTGCTGAGATTAAATCTAAATTGAGTGGATTTCCAATGTGATCAGGGAACAGCATGTTAAGGGAGAGAGCTGGAGACATATCCTCAGGGGATTTATGTGGTTATACCTCCAGATGATCCCATGGCAGTTGGAAAATGAGATACAAAGGGCTCTATTCTGCCCTCATTTACACAGCACTTAACTCTGATTTTCATGGCATTTAAACAAGAATGTCATGTAAAGTGTCTTGATCATTGAAAATGGTGCCAAATACATATTCTCTCCTCAAGATTACTGCATGCAATTCAGATCATGGGACATTTACATGAGTAGAGCTGGCCGTTAGAAAAGAGGTACAGTCATTAAAATAGAGGTTGCAAGGAATTGGCCTGTTTCTCAGATACTTAGCCAAAATAACCATGTAAATTACAGTTTCTTTAGCAGTTTTACATTTGTATTTGTCAGACCAAACTGGTATTTACATACTTAACATACTTCATATAAATGTCCAGGATACAAATGGGATGTTCAGAATGCTGTCCTTTAAGACTATCGTCTAATTTGCTAATATATGTAAATCTATAGTATTGCCAGTAAGAGGGATGTGTCACATCTTCCATTCATCATATGATATCATGGTAATACATCTCCTCATTCTTAGGTGTTTTAAAAGCTTAGTATTTCCCAGTTACAGAGAGTTATGTTGCCCTCTGGATAAAAGATGGAGAAATACATGGCAATGCTGACTTTTGAAGGACAACTATGATACAATATAATAAACACATGGTATGTTAGTCCCCAATTGGCTGTGCTGCTGCATGTTATGAACAGGTCTGTTTTACCTTATTCCCATAATTATAATACTCAGCCACTTAAATAAACATGAGAGAGTCAGCTGAAAGGTGTTAAGGTATGTTATTATACTCACGGTTGCATTTTAGTTATTGACTTTATTATCTCCTTATTAAACACCATACTTAAAGGAAGGTGTGATACCAGCAGATATAGTCCTGTTCTGGATAGGGCTGTACTTTAAAAACGCCCAGCAGATTCTGTGAAGGCACATCCTACAGGTATCCTTGAGAATCATAAGCAACTATACATGCAAAAGGCAAGATAATGGTCACAAGTCTCTTAAACTTTTTTGACACTTCCTCGGGCTAGTTCTGTATTGAATTTAGGGTGCCAGGCAAAAAATGCCCAGTGAGAGAGTTCAGCAAGTTCCCTTGTCCAGTTTTATGCATTCACATTGCTGTCTTTGGATACTGTAGACTGACCTAAGGGATGGGCATTACTCTGAAGTTGGCTCAAGCTCAAACCTCATAGCTGAAACTAAGCAAAAGCCCTCACTTACGAAGTATGGATAAGAAGCAAATTCAGTCTCAAGGCTCAAGCTCATGCTCAGAACATAAGGAGGAGTCTTTAATTAATCAAGAACCTCTTCAATACATATTTTGACACATTTCAGTTTATAACTAAGTTTTTTTAAGTGCTGTTTGTTGCATATTTGGCCACTGTAGAATCATGTTCTGTTTGGGAAATAGATAAAGATAATGCAACAGGAATGTACTCGAGACTATGCGTTACAGCAGCAGTGAAGCAATTGTGTGCCCCTCTATTTTCAATCTCTGCAACTAATGCAGCAAATAGACTGTATTATGCATTATAAATTACATGACACATAACAGTAATCATCATCACTACTGAAAATGATACAGAACATAACAAGAAAATACTAGCAAATATTCAGTGAAAGCCAACTTTGAAATTTTGTGTTAATTTATTCTAGGAGTTAGTCCTAAAATAAAAGAACAGAAAAAAATACCATGTAGTCTACCTATAATCAAACCAAACCACAAAATTTCTGTTATATAATGGCTAAAAACCGAACGGCCAAAGATCTATCTTGTTGCCAGATTTTGAGCAGTGTGTATACTTAGGAAACTAAAATCATGTTTGAAAAAACTCATGGACAGGTATAAAAAAGGCAAAATTTCTACACTGGTATTTCTTCTCTAGCCTATAGGCTGAACTTTGTGGCAATGTTCAGTGAGCACACTTTTTTCCTAAGAATTCTCCTTGTGCTTTTCAGACTAAAAAAATTGCAGCTATATGTCAAAGTAAAAATGATGCCCACTGAGAAGGGAGAAGGTGTTAGCTTTTCTTCCCCAATCTCAACTAATTTTCAGTTTGGATTTGCTGTGAGTTCTGTGGGAGAGATTAGAAGGATTCCAACTGTAGAGATTTTCCCTGCAAGACACCTTTCTGTGTGCTATAAAATGACCAAAAGATGGTGTAAGTTTGGAGTGAACATATGGTCTTCTTTTCCACATATTGCCTAAGAATTTGTACAAACAAAGGATGTATGTCTCGATTTCTAAAAGCTTTTTCTTTTCTTGAAATAAAAAAGTTGGTAAACACACAGTAGCTAGTATCACCTTCTTAGTCAGTGAGTAATGACTTGATTTTTACATCTCTAAACATTATTAACTTTACCGACATCAAAGAAGGCTCACACCCTTAACATAATATGAAGAAAAATGGTATCTGGCTGCGCTAGCCTCATGTTTCATTGTACTATCACATCACAAGCTGCTGCACAGATAGAAGAAATCACATATCCACCACAAAAAAAAGAGAAGAGAAATGTATATATAACAGTCTTTGAAAGTTCTATAAATGCATGTTAGGCACTGACTGCATTTCACTGGTGCAATACATGCCGCTCTGACAGCAAAGGCACAAAGTCATGTGTCTTTAGCAAAGACAATAGACAAGACAGAATTTAAAGTTGCCATTAGGGAGCACAAGTGAATAAGGAGTAGTGTTTCTGATGGGATCTCCCTTTGAATTTTTAAAGCACAATAATGTAACCAGAGCACCAACTATTCTCTTCAGCCATATTGAGCACAGGTAGAGTGGTCATTCCTAAACATATGCCCACTGAATCATTAATAGCTTACTCAATTTTTACCTCAAACACTTGAAAAAGGAAAAAAAATGCCCAACATTAAAATGAACTATTGCCACTTAAAAGAATTGCACCATGATAAGAATGTAACTGGCACAAGAAAAACATAGTTTTTGTGCTTTGGTGGTAGCACTATAGAGGTATACTTCGGCAGCCTGCACAATCCTTTGGGGAGAGAGGAGGATTGACACAACCCCTCGTGCTTTCTGCCAGGCAGCCAGGGCTGCTGGGGCTGGCTGAGGGGTGCGTTTCTAACAGCCAGCTTCAGACAGGGAAAGGCTTCTCCATTTAACTTTTCATCAGACAGCCTGAGACCTAGATACGTACATTTTCACTCTCAAGTAAGGACACAAATCATGGATGGAAGGAGATAATTACTTGCCTCCAAAAATTGCCTGTAATCATAGGAAGTGGAAGATAGGTGATAGGACAAGTGGGCTTTTTTTGTTGTTGGGTCCCCCCCCTCCCCCCCAAAAAAATATCTATCACAAATGTGGGACACAAACCACACATTAATTAGATAAACTCTTAGGTACTATGATTGTCTTGGTTATGTGTTTATATACTTAACAGAACAGGGGCCATTAGAAGCCATATCACTACTAAAGACCTCTGTGTTCCTGTAAATACAACTAAAAGCATGATCACAGGGTTATGGCATGCATCTCAAATATTGTGTGTGCATATATGCTATTTCAAAAATACCATGAGTTTTATTGCCAGGTAAAACATTTCACAAACACTGGACAAAAGTGTGTATGTAGGTGGTAGCACTTCAATGGAATTGGCAGATTGCAGCTAATCTAATGGTGTAACATGATACATGTTTTCTATTTTATGTGTTGTGAGAAATCTAAACACAGTTAAGATTTTTATTTTTATTACTTTCATTTTCCCTTTTTTCCAATGTTCTTTCAGTAGCACAAGCACTGAAAGCTGAACAAAACCTGTAATGTGATGTTTAAAATAGTTACCATTTTTCAGGAGTATTTTTTAGGAGGTGGTAGAGATTGAGAGATTGTTTTCTAAATTAAGAGCCCAAGATTTATGGGCAATTTGAGTGGTACCTGGAAAATCGAAGGAGTGCGAAGGAGAGAAGGAAGTAATGGTGTTGTATTCCGAGGCAGAAATAAAAAGCTTTTGTTGTCAAATTCTTATTACCAAGATTTAATACTTTTGCTTATTTATTTGAGCAAATACTTAAAACTTAAACTTGTTCATCTCAGTCTTGAAATACAGCTCGAAAAAGCCTGGGTCAGGCTATCAACTTGACCACTAGCCTCTGATGAGGTAGCAAGAGAAAAAAATGTTACATCCCTTGAGTACGGCACTCGGATCCCTGAAATTCTGCCACTAGCATGGAGTGGCATGGCATACTACCTAAAGCATGAGTCTTACAACCTCAAGTATAAAGCTGAAGTCAATGTGTGATGTCTCCATGGTTAGACTGCTACAAGATCCAATGTAATATAGACACAAGGTTCAGGGTGCCTGTAACTCCATCTCCACTGCTCATTCAAATGCAAAGGAGTCTGGGCTGGCAGCTGTCTTCAGGGCTAGACCTTCCCCAAAGGCAACCCGAAGGTGCTGTATTATTTTGCAGAGGTACCTATGGCACACTCAGTACTGTCTTGCTATGTATGGAGAAACACCTACAGTCGTGCAGGAAGCGCCATCACTAATATTGTGTGTCCTCTCACTTGCTCCCCTTGGGAAAAGCTTGTGCTTTTCTTGGTAGAGTTTCAGAGTTGTGGTCGCTGTTGCTTTTGACATACGTATATTGTTAAATATTTACATTAGAGAGGATGGGGCCCAAGAACAGTGCCTTGCAACTGGAGCAGAAGGCAGTGAGGTCTGTGGTGATTTTTTAGATTTCCAGAGTTCATTCCAGTGTAAGATCAGCCCTGGAGAAGGTTATCCTCTCCACTGGGATCAGATTTCCTCTTCACAAAGTGCTCCATTTTTCAGAGAAATGTAGTGAGGAACAAATCCCTTCCACATCTTTTGCATACCCTGGACAAGGCAATGAAGTATGCCTTCATTGGCATACAAGGCAATGAAGTATAAGGCTGAATATAAGCAACAGCTCCCTGAATCAGATTTAAAATCTAAGGAGAAGCCAGTGAAAACATCAGAGGACAGATTTGATGTGCTCACAGTAGGTTGCCTTGTTGAGAATACACTTTCTAAAAAGTCTCTGTTCTTGGGGGCTCTTACATGCTGAAGACGACATAATGGGTATCATACATGTTCAGAGTACATACAAGAGTAACAAATGTACAAGTATTTGAGTGTAGATCCTCAGCTGGAGATGACAGTGAGCATTCAGTGCATATGCTGCATTCTGGGAGTTTCAGCATCTGCAAGGGATTCAATAGTAATGTCGACCTGCAGCCCAAGTTCATCAGTTCCTTGAGGTATGCTTTGACGTACACAAGAAGGTAGAGAAAGGACACCTGTAGACGATGGGGGTGGCCGGTTGACACCACAAAAGTATGACAGCCTACCTAGTCCATCCTGTGGATCTGGGCTGTTTTCTGCCCTTCTGGGAGGCAAGTGCAGTAGAGTGCCTTGGGACCACACCACATCACAAAATCAAACCTGCATTTACATTTCTTTCACAAATGCATGCATTAAATTTTCTTTCAAAAATGCAGGTTTAGTAGTGTGGAATAGATGCCTTCAGGATGCTTTATTCCTTGGCCAAAGTTACTGATGACTTACCATAAACACTCACCCATCAGGCCCCCACTGTTCCTACAAATGAATCACTTCCAACATTCTGCTTTTGTCCTTCCCCATGTAAATATTCCTGAAAATAATCTCTCATCAAGTAAGTGAAACCTGGGCAGGGCCACTCAGATTCCCTGAAAATGAATATAACATTTTCTGAAATCAGCTAAGTATTTCCTCATTTTTTCTTGCTTCAATTTTCAGCTTTCCTTCAAATTCATATTCCATGCCTGGTACATTTTAACTCAAAGACTTTATATTTAATAGATTATTATCTCTAGCTGTCTTGCTATTTGTTCAAAAGTTGTCAAAAAAATTCCATAGCTATTTCTTGAGGAAAAAGGACCAAAGTTTATTTCTTTTAAAATAATAAACTTCAGCCATTTTGAAACATACATCCAACTTCATACTCATGTCACACAGTGTAAGTCTCTTTTTGTAGCATTATAAGTGTAAACATCTAATTGTAACAAAACTTAAATGATTTATTTTACTATATGTTCATATATATTTTAGAATTTAAAGATAAAATAGTGTATTTTTCATTTTCTCAGTAGCCAGAGGGAATAAACAGGTTATCAACTGTCTATAGTTGTGTGATGGGTTGACCATGGCTGGATGCCAGGTGCCCACCAAGTCGTTCTATCACTCCCCCCCTCTTCGCTAGAC
>JANZLQ010000056.1:30400322-30439237 GCA_026212715.1 Elanus axillaris | reverse complement strand
TTCCAGCAGCTTCTCACAGAAGCCACCCCTGTAACCCCCCCACTACCAAAACCTTGCCACAGAAACCCAATACAAGTTGCATCCTAGTGAAAATATTATCAATACAACCCTGATATTTTCAGATTTTTCAGAGAATATTTCTTCTGAAGAGTTGAACCTGACACTTATACAGAGGGTCCTGGAAACTAGTCCACAGAAACAAGTTCATCTGTAATACACAAAATAGTGCTAAAAACCAGTTACACGTGATCTGTTTATTACTTATCCCTTTATTTGGGCACATAAACTCAGTTGTATGCCACTCGGAAAGTACAGAGTATAATTTGTATTAAACATAGTTTCATGCCTACTTGGTATACAGCAAATACCTTGCAGTGGTGCAATTTGACAATGTTACAGCATGAAGAGTCATGAGCAACCCAGACAAACAAGCTCCTAGCAGTTGCTTTCTTTTTCTGTGAGTTTTAGAAATGCATTTTATGGCCATAGCAGCAACTGCCTATTTATTTTAGCTGATCCAAATAATGTATTACTGGCTAATTAAGGAAGAGATATTTACTTACAATCTTGCAGATATAGTTTACTAAACGGTTCCATTTACTCTTCAGTATAGTTAAAATTTTAGTACTCCTGTTATGGTACCAAATAGGCTTAAACAACTGTGACAGCTGGAAAGAGGCAGACTTTTTTTATTTGACTATTTTGCAAGCTTCAATTAAATACCCGCAGTTGAGGCACTCTCATAAAAAGTCATAAAATTCTTCTACAGTAGAAAATAGAGCCAAAATAATGTTATTTTTTTAAGAAGAAGTTGCAAGAAAGTTTAGACTAATTAAAAACAATCCAAAACATCTACTTTTGCATAGGTGCAGGGACTGTGGGAGATGGAACGGAGACTGGAAGACAGGAAATAGCCTCTTACATGCACGCATGCATACGCAAACCACAAACACGCTATTACAAATTCTAGCTGTTAAGCAACGCATACATTACCATTAGTGACACAATTATATCTCAAAGCCCTTACTGAGTGGGACCGCTGTGTTGGAACAAACAAGAAAAGAAGATGGGTGCCAATTCATGTAGGGAAGTGGATTAAGCTGGAATGGTTACAGGAATTCTTGCTCTGTACTCTGTGTCCCACCTCTCTCAGTAGTTGGTGTCCCCAGAGCAAAGGCACACAGAAGTTCCACAATCTGCAGCCAGCATTTTAATCTGAACCGTAATTGGAGATTTTTTAAAACAAGATCTTGCTTCACAACTAGGTGAAAACAGCCAATGTGAGGGTTAATACCTGAATTAGAATAGGTTTAGACCTCTGAAAGATAGCCATCTTTGCTCATCCCCAAAGGATTTTGCCATTCTTGGTGTTCTATCTCCTAAAGAGAACAGTAAAACCAAAACTCTACTCTGTGTGGAGCAAAGTGTAGAGTAAGAAGCCTGAATATCACAAGAGATTGATAAATTATCCTTGGGCCCAAGAGCAAAGCTGTTGGTCTTGGTTCACATTCAACAGGACCAGAGAGCAGGAACTAACTGTTACAAGATGGAAACTGCTTACTTTTCTTCCTGTTCCTAAAGTGGTAAAGTTTATATAACTGAGAAATTTAATTGCAGAGCAAACTTTTTTATTCTAGCTCCATGGCTTTGCTAGCCTTTGTCTTTGCAAAGATGGTTGTTGGCTGGGTAAAATGGTGGAAAAAAGATGTTCTTAGTGAATAGTAAGTTTGCTGCAGAATGCACTTCAATAGGGAAACACATAGATTTGCTCACAAAGATAAGAAAGACATTTTTGTGTCTGAAACTGTTGATTATTCATTTTCAAAATAGCTTTTGTACTTTCACATGTGTCTTGTAAAAGGAGTTAACAATTCAAAATTAAATGAAATGTTTTACCTCAGGTTCATCTAGCAGTTTGAATTATTTTTTTCCCCAAAAGTAGACAAATTTTTGTTTGAATTCTGGGACAGACCTCAAAAATCACTTATTTGGCTAGCCCAGTTAAAATCTTACAGTCATTTCTAGGGAGGAGAAGAAATCCAGCAACCCAACTAAGAGTGCAGGGAAAATCTATAACTATTCTCCAAAAGAGGTTGTGGACAAATAATTATATGCTCTCCCAGTGTTTTCTATTGCCACTAGAGGTATCAAACACAACACAAGAAAACAAAGAGCAGACAGAGCCAGGAGCGTGGAACACAGTACCTTGCTAAGGAAAGATGCTCCCATTCATCTCTGGCATAAAAGACCAGCCAAAACTGAGCATTCAGAGATATATATGTGGAGATTTGAAGTAAGACAACAAAATGCAAAATATATTGTGTTGTAAAACAAGTGACATTCATCCACTAGCAAATTGCCAACATGTCATTCCTAATTTGCAATCTAGTCTTACACTATATGTGCAGATAGATCAGGCCTCTTTCACTGATATGTGTAGAACATAAGGCAAAAAATAATATTAAATGCAAAAAGCATGAACTCGAATTTCTATTTCTATTGCTTTAGTTCACCTGCCCAGTTGTGTTGGGAACTTTTTGATGAAATTATTATCTTCAAGCTGTAACAGCTCAGGATTGCTGTAAGATTTCCAAAATCTTAGAATTTGTCAAAAGCTTTGCTGTGCATCTTTTGAGGATTCTGTTTGGCAAGCATCGACACAAAGTTAACTTCATTTCAAATTTGTACATACATTCACACATCTTCTGTAGGACAAAATCAAACTTGCAATGACCAAACAGCTGTGAGTAACATGAGAGAGTCAGCTCTAAAATATGTGAAGGAAATGAAAAAGAAAGTAGTAAAACTACATAATGAGAGGATGTTATTAAACATCCATTAGATTTAGGAGTGTTTATTTTCATTATGTCTCTGATACTGATTTAAAATGGGCCAAATCCAAATGTAGAGGCATATGCCTTCAAGAGAATTCTCTGTCTTCAGAGAGTTTGCTAATGGGAAAGCTTTAAGAGCCATTGAATTAGTCCTTGGATTTGGAATTGATGTATCTGCCCTTTGCATCTTTAAGATGTTGCACAAACTACCTTAATTACTAAATAAAACAGTTCACATCTCAGAGGAGAAGTATTATGTATGTGGCTGAAGGAAAGGGAATCTCATGAAGCAATCTAAATGCCTTCAGGTAATGCAAGTACAATTGTCAGTGAGTTAGGTGCATGTAATTCAGAGCAAATTTTGGGCCCATTTGATGCAATTAATTATTAATTATTTCATTTTTTTCCCCCTAATAGATCGGTAAAAGAAAAAAAGTGGGGGCAGCACAATGATATAGATCCTTCACTTCTGCCCCAAAATAAATGAGACTGTAGTTAGTCAAGCATAATCTATTCTGCTTCCCCTAAATAGCAAGATGCTAGAAAATTATCATGACCAGAATATTTCTAAATAAGCTTCCACAAGCTTCCACATTCCACTGTGCAAAACACTGTGGTATGAACCTGAACATTTCATATATTCCGTTAGAACTGTCAGTGAGGTAGGGAGCTCATAACTACCTTCTGAAAAAGTCCTGTAAAGAAGGATGGCAGTGATCCATGATGGTTTCTCTGGTAGCAAGCAGTTTCAGGCTTCCCATGTGAAGACTGATGCCTGAAAAGAAGCTGACTGCAGAGCTCCCCTCCTCAGGAGTTCTGTAGATCAGCAGTCAAGGTTGCATGAGAAATGCTGTAGCATCGGTGACGAAAGCAAATGTACCTAAAAATAAAAGACTCCACTTTCAGCCAAGCAGCTATAATGTTCCATGTTTATGGGAAAAGAATCAGGAAATTCAAGCCTTGTGAGGTTCACCTCATAAACGCATGTGAGGTTCCCCACCTCTTACTGGAGATTATTTACCCCAATGTGAAGACTGTAGCAAGGCACAAAAAGCCTCTACTCAACAGGTTGAAAAGCCACAGGGCTTCCTTTCTGTCTGCCTTTTCCGCAGAAATTGAAGAGGAGATAAACACCTGTTTAATCATAAAACCAGCTTCAGCAAAGCAAATTAACTTACTCAGGTATTTAAAAGGCAAGAGAAATTTAAATTCTTTCCTAAATTCCTTATAGCCAAACTTGTTTCCTTCCAGGACAGTTGCATGCATTTCTTCCTTCCAACAGAGACCTTTTTAATTCCTTATTGCTGTCAGTTTCTTTTTATTTAAGAAGTGAAGCTGTGACAGGGTGTGGGTGTGGGAGCCGTGTGACAGGAGGCTGTGCAGGCAAAGTGATTGCTAAAGACATGCCAAACTACTTGCCGCTGATTCTGGAGCTGCCTCTCAGCCCTGTGGTCACCCAGCTGCCGAAGGCAGCAAGGCATCCACGTACCTCCCCTCTGGGTCCTGAGCAGCAAACACACTAAAGCAGCCCAATGTTGCTTTCCCCCTTCCCCCTGTATTGGTAAGGAATGTGCAGTATCTGTTTTAAAAATGCAATTTTACCTGTTGTTGGTTTTTTTTTAACCACTGGCATTTCTTATAAAGATAAAAAAGATCATAAATTACCACAGAGACTATTTCATGTCTGAAGTATATCTTTCCTCTGTTCTCATTATGCTGGTTTGTTTGTTGGCCTGAAAAGCCACAAAGCTGAGCATGCGACGAAGGTGAGGCAGGTCTGCAGGCACAGGCAGAACATGGCAGCACAATGCTGCCTAGGAGAGGAAGCGTGCGAGGGCAGGATTTTCTTTTTTTAGGCCAGTATCTGGAACCTCATTTATCCCAAGGTTGGTTGGTTTGCTTGTTTATTTATTGAATGTATCTTAGTCTAGTGAAAAACCACAGTGATGTTTCCAAAGCTGCCCCTCCGGCTTCTGCAGGAATCCATCCTGGCAGACGGATCTGCACACTTGGAGGAAGTTCAAGTATTTTTCAGTATATCAACAAATATGACAAGAAATCCCACTATATTCCGAGTGATGCCATAATAATAAGTGAGGAAGAAAGTAGTAACATTAGATAATCCCCATAGAAGACTAACTCTTTGATCTCCAGCATTTACATGCATGCCTTTACACTTTGTACATTGTAAGCATTTGATTTCTCACCAACAAAATGCAGCTACAACCTCCACTTGAATGTTCCAGAAAAAAAATTCTCCTTGATCCAGTTATATGCCTTCTAAGCACTGAGGGAGAAAACTGAGGCCTCAGATGACCACGATGAGTAAATGAACAAGTTATCAGACAAATGCCAAGAACTAATAAAGTCTATTTAGTTTAGCTGCTTCTAAATATTAAGTCAATTACGGTTCTGCTTTCTCTGCAAGCGTCAGTGCATTATCACGATTTTAATACTTTATCTCCAAACACGTAGGCAAGCCTGACAGCAGGCCTTGTGTAGATAGGGAGTGTTAATAAGAACATTTTCATTGCTCCATTTCTGTCTGTGATGGGAACTAAACCTACTTTTACAAAGAAATTTTTTATCAATTCATGTGAATAAAATTCATTCCCCCTTGTGTCCTTGACCACCCCTAGGCCTAGACTTCTTTTGATTTTATTCTGTCCAGGAAACATTCACATACTTAAGCAAATGGGAAATAACGAGCTATGACCTCTCGCGATACTGCTTGTCTGGTTACATAGTGAATTTTCAGCAAGGGAGCCATTTCAATGGGTGTCAGTGTAAAGGAAATGACTCACTAGGCTGGCTTATAGCTGCTTGTAACTACAGAGACTGTTAACTAAATCCTAAATAAATAGCAATAAATAATAGAAAATAAATAATGGTTCATTGCTAGCACTAAAATCCAGTACATGTATTATTAAAATTAAAAGGATGCAAATAGTCAAAAGTCTCTGAGCAACATTTTTTTTGAAATGAAAGAACTGATTTTTTTTATAATCATCAAGCAGAGAGAAGAAGAAACAGAGAGAAAAAGCCAAAAGGAAGACATTTTCTAGGCTGTAGTGCCAGAGTCATTCTTTCACAGTTTTTACATCACAGAGAGCTCAGATTCAGAAGATGTTGAAAATTTATGTCTCCAGAATACACCCATCACCTTTCAAGATTTCAAGCAGGGTTTATTCATGGTTGGGAGCAGCAGTACTAAAAGGAAGCAGTTAGAATCAGGACACATTCCTGGGACATTATAATGCATATTACGCATTGTCTCAGCTTGACTGTGAACAACACACTTGAAAATGAACATCAGCTAATTAGTTGCATGCCATAGAGGAGGCTTGAGCCTATTTCATTTACTGCACAAATGATTTCAGACTTTTTTCTTCAACTCAGAAGAGGCATAGCCCTCCACCCCTGTCTTGGACACAGAATTTTACATGTGAAATGGCGATGCAATCTGGAGCAAAACAGAAACCCTGGAAAGCCACAGACATAAAAATAGTGAGAAGAGAATTTTAGCTTCCTTTCTGCTTAAGCAAGTGTCTGGGAAACTGAAATCTGGTTCTTGCTAAAGAGGTTTGCATCTACACCACAAATGGCACTGCAATGTAGACATACCTCAGGCAGCTGTAAAAAAAAAAAAAAAAAAAAGAAAAGACAGCTCACTGGTACCACATACTATTTAATTATAACGGCATGCAGTTTAGCTTCTCATCCATATGGATACCCCACACTTTTGAAATATAAGTACACCAGTTTCCCCTCTGATGGACCACAAAAAGGATAGCAAAAATTTGAAGTCCAAGATGGTAAGGGCAACAGCAGTCTTCTGCTAGCTCTGTGCAATAGCTTTCATAAGAGGCAGCTGGCTACTGGGAAGCTCTGTGAGCAGTATAAGATAAATATGATGAAATGACAAGGTTCTGCTGTCTCTCATCCTTGTCACTAATTGCATTCTTTCACAGGTCTCTCTGAGCCCTAAAACTCTGTAAACACCAGAAATGTGGAAGTTTTAGACGATGACTAACAGCCTGAGAAAAGTTGGAGTTACAGATTGGGAAGGCATAAAATGGAAATATCCTGTAACTGCAAGAGAGGACTTTTTTAGTTATTCCTACCACTACCATACGACTTAAGCAAAGTGTGCAGCAAAGTAGTGCTCAATGGACACAAGCTAACGAGTTGCTCACAAGGCTGAGCCGAAAGCCTCCCTGTTCTGTGGTGTTGACCCTGCAGTGACCACCTAGACCACTGACCTCATGCCTCCTAAAGAAACAAGTATGTCTCTCCACATACTGGTGTGCGAGGTGTGCACCAAGGGAACTTCACTGCTAAAGCAAGCCGCCTGTTCTCACATGCATACACAGGGCCTTTGAATAAATGTTGCTGAATATCATAATAATTGTATCAAATGGCCCTGCATTTGATTCCGTTGATGATTACAGAAGTTCAGCAAGTGGTACAGCTAATAACAGCAGTTCAACAAGGCCAGTATGTGACTGTATGTCACACTGGCTCTTCAAGCATGTAGCAGTACTTTTCATGTAAACTGAATAGAGGGGGAAAAAAGCTTCATAGAGGAACTTCTGACTGCACTTGAACTCCCCCCGCCCCTTTTTTTTTTATTTCATTCATTGTTTAACAAGACAAGAATTAAAATCAGAAAAATAAATTAGCTATTGCTGAAATATTGCCATGGAGCGAACATGAGCACCACATTTATGTTACTGATCATCAGCTATGAAGGGGTTGATCTAAGTTGTAGATGTTATTGACAACTGTGGAGATACAGCTAGGGAAGAGGGCTCTGAATAAAGGGAAATTCCTTCTTTGCTGAAGTGAGTTCTGATCCAATTCTTGTGTAAACATATTGGACCATTACTTTGCTTCTGCCTCAAAAGCAGCCTTCTCTCAAGTCAGGACAGTGTTTCCTCACAAATATTCATACAATGAAAAAAATGTAAGCTCCTTCTAGCTTTGCTTTGGGAGGAAAAAAGAAATATGCTTATATTTAATGAATTTCAGTATTCTCTTCCTATGCCTAAAACTAAGGTACAGTCTGACATCAGAGCTATGTCACTTTTTTTCCTCAAGAATAACAGTAGATTGTAGTTGTCAGTCCAAATTTTTTTGAAGTAATTCTCTCTAAAAATCTTCCAAAGCTAGAAAATTACATCTGAATCTCTGATCTCCTAACCTTTAAGGCAAGCTTTTTCAAATCAATTATGTTGTTTTTCAAGAGGGAGGCTAGGGAAGAATGGAGAATCCAAGCGAAATTCTATTTACTCTTTCACAATCATCGACATTTTCACAAGCGATCGGCTAGGAAAAGTCCGGACAGAATGAACTGAGAAATGTAATTGAGGAGGCTGAATCAGAAAAATAAATTAAGGAGAGACAATGTGTAATAATAATAATGCTTCTAACCATGATTTAGCTGTTGTAGTGGTGTTGCAGTGTACATGAGAAATAACCCATAAATATCTAATAAAGTTCAAAAAAAGTGATAGAAATGGAATACTGGCAAGATTATCTGTTACATACTGATGGAATGAGAGAACTGGAAAGTAAAATATCGAGTATATTTTTCTGTATTGTTTATGTTGGAGAGGAAGTTAGGAAAGGTCTCAAGAAGAATTTTTCCCATGTTAAGAAGTCTCAGGAACTTCAGACTTTTATGCCTGCCTGTGATATTCTAATCACTAGAGACTAACAGTACAGATACTCATTAAAGAAAATCCAAATAGGTTTCCTGGGAGTAAGGAATGCAGGATTGGACTCATGGTCTATCTGTTTGAAAAAAACCCTACCGCAGAAAAGCAGTGCACATTGATCAGCTGTGATCTTTGCATCTTCTGTAATTACATCAAGCAGAGCACACCTTATTTGGGAGTTGCACATACATAAATATCGACAGAACATGGCTTAATACTGTCATTAACTTTTCTCTGAGGAGAAGACAAAGGAAAAGTGAAGAAAGAACAGCAAGACTTTTGCAACATTTCTTTGCCAGTTATACAGCAACTTAAATGAAATCTATTATTTTCAGAGACAAAGCTTAAGCTTGTACTGGATAGGAGTAAGGGGGGGCTCATGGAAGTGGAAGCAATAGTTAAAATACTACAGTCTCCTTCTGCCACTAACTGGAGCAATACATTCTGCTCTCCATCTCCCTAAACTAAAGCAAGGGCTTTCCCATGAATGATTGATACTTTTTTCTCTTTTATTGTTAGAGTTCAGAGAATACAACTGCAAGGCACAAAAGCATACATAGAGGGTTGGGATTTTTTTACATAACTGCATCAGGTTTTTTTATGATTTCAAAAGCTACACTCAGACTCATCTTAGACAAATACTAATCTTTCAAAGATGAAGATGAATGAAGGAAAAGGTACCAGTGGCAAGACCTCCAGCAGAGAGTCTCTGGCCTCAAAGGGGAATGTCCACTTTGGACATTGAGCAGGGCTGTTCAGTGCACTTTGGTTTATGAAGATGTAGCTCTGTTCTTTGTCCACTTTAGATTTTATTTTCTCAGAACCATTTTGTTACATAGATTATACAGATTTCAGTCAGTGATAGCCATTTGTCTAGTGTTACTAGAGCAATATGTGTAATTATGTGTATTCTGCTGGAATAGAAGATTGATCCAGACCCAGGTGTTACAAAACAGTTCCATCTAGTCTAAGCTGAGCACAGTCCTAGGTACATGAGAAGTCTGTGGTATCCTCCAGCAGGTCAAGGTCAGTGGTTCTCCCCCTCTACTCCGCTCTCATGAGACCCCACCTGGAGTACTGCATTCAGCTCTGGGGCCCCCAGCATAAGAAGGACATGGACCTGTTGGAGTGAGTCCAGAGGAGGGACACAAAGATGATGAGAGGGCTGGAGCAACTCCCCTGGGAGGACAGGCTGAGAGAGTTGGGGTTGTTCAGCTTGGAGAAGAGAAGGCTCCAGGAAGACCTTATAGCAGCCTGCCAGTACCTAGGGGGGGGGCTGCAAGAAAGCCAGAGAGGGACTTTTTACAAGGACATGTAGTGATAGGACAAGGGGTAATGCCTTTAAACGGAAAGATGGTAGCTTTTGATTAGGTGTAAGGAAGAAGTTCTTCACTGTGAGGGTGGTGAGGCACTGGAACATGTTGCCCAGAGAATTTGTGGATGCCCTATTCCTGGAAGTGTTCAGGGCCAGGTTGGATAGGGCTTTCAGCAACCTGGTTTAGTGGAAGGTGTCCCTGCCAATGGCAGGAGAGTTGGAACTAGATGACCTTTAAGGTTCCTTCCAACCCAAACTGTTCTATGATTCTATGATTCTATCCTTACTGGATAGAGAGGTTTGGGGAAGAAGTGTTTACTTCAGGCTTAGGCTTCAATAGTACAATATTCTGTAGCATAAATTTCTATAGCATGTACATCTGACCCCCACAAAATCAGAAAAAAACCCAACCCCAAAAGGAAGCAGAAATAGAGCAAGGATTTTTAAACCTGTTTTTTTGCCACCAAGCAAACTTAGAAAAACACTGTAGACATGAAGAAGTGCATTTTAGCCTCTCACAAATACCAGTTGCGTTTATAATAATTTCAAAATGATAAAAACTTCTTTTGTGGTAAGAATGAGGGCTCCCCAGTGAGAGTTTTAAAGACATGAAGACATTAGAAACATTTGTAGCCACTTCATTGATTTTTAAAAGAAACCTAAACAATGCAATTCTGTCAGCTAATTAAAATGGTTCCTTCCAGTTGCACTGAGTTTCTTTTGGAGGATCATTACTTCCCTTGCAGCCAATTTTGGTACTTTGTTTTAAGGTTTCAGATTGAGGGAAGAAAAGTTGAGGGGAGACAATAAAGCTCTACAGCAACACCAGCATACATAGGAGCATGGACCTTTTGGTACAGCCAGTTAAAGCAAATACCATCAATTGAGCTAGGACCTGAATGCTGCCTGGTGAAAAAGTCTTATAGACTAGTATTTCCAGAAAGAATAATATCATAAACTGTACAAATAAAGGAAGTGATATTTATCTTTCTTCTTATGTCACATATTAAAAAGAAATAGTTATGAAGGATAAAGTTTACAGTTCCTCTTACCCACTCGACAGGGGACAGCTTCTGACCCTGTCATTGTGCAGTACTTGTTAGTATTACTTCTTACTGGTATTCCCTAGGCACAAATGTGATTAAAAAGACTTCTCAAAGGTCACTGGGCAGAACGTCTATTCTCTGTCCTAAGGCATGAATTACAAAAAAGTAAAGCAGTGAAGAAGATGACTGAACCACTGACTAAGCAGAGGTACAGGACTTTGCAGACCTGAACTCAAGACGCTGCTCTGCTCTGGCAAGACAGGCAAATGGAGATAAGTATCTTCAGTAAGTCCTCAGCATGCCTAAGCATTTCAGCATTTTTTTTTTAAAATCCCATTTGATATTCCTCTGCTTTCTCAGGTGTCTAGACATCTCTGAAAACCTGTTACTTAGTCTCCTGGAGGGATAGTGATACTACCTTATTTAGGTGCTGAGACTCCTGAACAGTCATTTCAGAGACTGTGGATTACAAGTCAGCATGGCTAAGTTAACAGCTTAACCTTTTTTATAGCCCATACCGGGATCCAAGGCAACAAAATGAGGCTTAACTTAGACAATTAAGGCTGGACAGTATGAATTACATTCAGTTTTCAAAATGTAGCTAATACTCACTTATTGAGAGAGGCCTGGGGCAGATTCACACATTAAAGGGTATGAAACTCGTATATTATGGTAATGGGAACCATGAAAATAGACAAAGAAAAATAACTACATTTGAAGACTGCGCTCCGTGAATCTCCTAAAAGTAAAGACAATTCTCTTATTACAGTATTTTAAAAAAGATATATTAAAAAGTTAATCTTGTAGGATAGCACCAAAACTTCTGATATTTTAGGTTATTGAGATGAGAACCCTGGATTGGAACTGAATTAATTAATGCAATAACAATCAGAAGAATCAAATTTCTGTTATTCCTAACATTGGGGGCTGAACAGATAAACCCATTCATAGTTGCACCATTCCCTGGTGCTCCCTTGTTTTGGACACAGCCATTGAGGAGTCTCTAGCCTGCAGTCCTGGGTTAAACTCTGCTAAGATATGTGTAGAGACAGGGAGATTGTGTCCACACCTCTGCAAAGCTCATCCACCAACCAGATAATCTTCCTGCTGGTAATGGACAGTTGACTGTAACAGCTTTTTTTTTTTTTTTTCATAAGTATATAAACCAGAGACAGCTAAAATGAGACAAAGGGAATGTCTCAGATGAAGTCAGATGTAACCTTTTTAAAATGGGGAGCATTCAGTGGTTTTAATTAGAAGTGTAGGAACAAGAGTTAAATAAGCTTGAAGATACCTGCTCTTTCAGCTGAGCCTGGTGAGCTGCTAGGAAACTTTTAGAAGTCTGCCTGCTTTACAGCACATAGGTTTTATAGCCTCTCACTCCATTAAAAAAATAAATAAATTAGAAGCCCCAAGGCAGCCACATATTTAGAAGCAATGAAAACCCAACCTGTCTACCTCTAAAGCATTTAAAGGCAAATGTATTTGGGCTTACAACCCAGAAATGAAAGCACGGCAGAATGAATTAAAACATTGTGACTTTGCTGTAATCTATGTTGCTGCATATGGCACAAGTCTGAAGATCAAGAATTCATTCTGTGTTTCTTAATATTTAATAGAAATAAAGAATCTCAGAGCTAACAAAATTAACATTGAGAACAAACATATCTCATTACAATGTCAAACTATGTAAAACCACAATGGACCATTCCAGGGGAGTCAAAACCAATTAGTTGTATCAGAAAATCTACCAGACTACAAAACAGAGAGGCCTGTGAACTTCTGCAACTGGTTCAGAGATTAAAGAAACTGCAACACAGCATGGGGACAAGGGATAAAGTGTAGTGGGTTTAGAAAAACTCCAGTGGAACTAAGTTCATGCTCAATTTCAAAACTTACCAAAGTTTAGGAAGCTTTATTTTCAGTTTAGAACTGGCTTTCAAAGAAATTTTAGACTGCTTCTCTTTCTAGAAATAAAAATCATGCTCCCAACCCATAGCTTACAGTTCATTTCACAAAACTGACCAGCAGTACAGGACTCTGCCAAGAGAATGATCTCTTCTTTCACCCCTTTGTGTTCCAATTCATACTTTTATTCCCAACGTGAATCCCAGAATGGGAAGAGGATAACCTAGTCTGAAAGCATAACCATTTCTGAGCCTTAGTTGTAGCTTGAATCACTCATTTAAAAAAAAATAAATCTAAAAAATATTTCTCTACCTCTTTATTTCAATGACATCTACCAGATATGCAGATAGGTCTCAAGCTGCAGGTCAGACATGGAAAAAGTACTATTTCTTAGTATGCTCATAACTTATAGCACAAGACATGTATGATCACAAAGTAAACTCAACCATAGACATATTCAATAAATACTTACTAATTGGAGAAATGTGTTAACCTGGGACTGTCAGCAGTCCTGAGCTCATACAGTGCAGACTTGAATCACTTTCATCTTAGAAATACTAGATGAATGAAAGATTAAGCTACAACAAGGTAGATCACTAATAAACTCAAAATACATAAGCTTTGTGTGCCTGTCTCCCCATGTGCATTTTTAAAGCACATTTATGTATCTATTAGTTGTTGTCTTTCACTACTGGCAAGTATCCAGCATTGCCTGTCTGTAGGAAATATTAAGCAACCCCCACCCCTGAATAACTACTTGGCATAGTAGGATTGCTCAGAACTTGTGCAACATGCTTCATCTTAAAGACTCCTCAGCTTCAAAGATACTCTTGAAAATGGAAATTAAAGATTTACATTGCATGCTTTGGAAGTTTAGGTCTATGTCTCTTGATCATCATCAAAGTTACCCTACAAAAATATTTCTCCCTCAATTTAATACCAGTATTAGAATTAAAAAAGATTCTGCACAATATTTTAAAGGCATTAAAGGGAGCATTTCCTAGCATAAAATCTGGCTTGCTATCATACTGGGTTTGTGTTGTGCAATTCTAAGAATATTCATAAGCCTGTTTACTGAGAATGAGGAAATAAAACATTGTAGGGCAATGTAGCTTACCATGTAAGACAGCCCATTGCGGGGACTCCTTTGGATTCTCTTTGTTAACTTTTTTGAGCTAAACATCTCACCTAATCAATATATGGAATCTGCTTTACTGCTTCACAAAAGAAATATGGTTTCTTGTGTCTTCTACTTGTAATTTTCTCCCTTGTCCAAATTGCCATCATACAAAACTTTCACGTCAAAGAGCAAACTTTGTAGAGGTTCAGTATTTAATTTCTCTCTCCCTCTGCTTCTAGTGTCTGTATATGAACAGGAGGATCTAACACACATTAGAAATACTGAGGAATTAAAAGACTTTTTCATCCCAATTAAAATATGAAGGAATTCAAAGTCTTCCAAGGCAGCCGTTTCCCACAAGACTTGTGTTCTAAATGATGCATTTCCTAGAGCTTAGTGGGGAAATGAATCTTTCTATAAAATTTAGGAGGCAAATACTCTGCTTTTTGGGGTCTTAATATAAGGATGTATTCACTTGGATCAGGTATGCCAAATACAATTGAAAGATACCTATTGGTATGTAAAGAAAAGTTTTACAAAGGTGATTAATTAACAGAAAAAAAAAAAATTAGTGGGATTTACCAAAAGAGATTGTGTCCAATATCCAGTGAAGTCAAAGAGTTAGTTTTATTAATCTCATCAGAGACCTGCTTCCACAGACAGAACCTCATCTTAAACCCTTCTTTGCTAGGTTTTATCAAAACATACAACACCCTGCATTTTTTGAAAGAAAATTTTTGGGGTTTATATTCCAAATTCAGGGTGAATGTTGCTTCATTAGTTTGTAGGATTATGAACACCTACTAAATGGCATTGTCTCTATTTTCAGCAATGGAATTTGATAAAATCTATATTCTGCATTAGCTGCAAATTTACACAAAGGTATCTAGAAGAAAGCCAGCAATGTCACATTAAAACTCTTTTAAGCGAATATCTAATCTGGGTAACTTTCAAAGAAATGCATCTGAAAAAAAAATGTCAGTGTTATTTAGCTTAAGATGGGAAGCTGAAAAGAAATTTAAATGGCAGGGGTCTTTTTACAAAGAAATAGTGCCATTTTTTAGAAGAGACATTTCTCTTCACAAGTTTTTCAAATTATATGTTCTTGTGAAGGATGTTAAATGTCTGGGTTGTAAATTTCAAATTGTCACTGCATGATGAACTCCAAGATGAGAAAGGAAGGAAAGAATTACTTGTTTTTAATTCAAGCTGAACATAAGCTATTGAAAATTCATATTTCATTTGTGGATTTTGCTCAACTTTCACAGGAGCTGGAAGTGCTACTTCAAGGCTAGCTAGTAGAGATAAACCAGAAAAATTCTGAGTTATGCTGCTCTTATTTCACCATTTTGAGGTAAAAATTACAGCTAGATGAAACTCAGAATTTCCACTTTTTAAGAAATTTTCAATAAACAATTTTTTACATCTGCTTGGAGTTAAAAAATATTCTTTATTGATAAACTCCAGCTATTTAATTCAGTTTGAGTGGTGCATGATGCATAGCATCAGAGCAAATTAAAGTGTTCTAACCCAAGAAATTATAAACATTTTGTTATGATTCCATCAAAAACTTTTAAAATGAAAATTCATCAGGAACAGCTGATTTCCCATGCAAAGTTTCATTCTTAGAAGACATTAGTTTCCAAGAGAAATGCTCTTGGCCAGCTCTAGAAAGGAGGCCATGCAGCTATACTGACAAAACACAATAAGGTTCTACCTAAAATTTCATGTCTCTAAAGAATATGAAGAGCATGTAACATCAGTATCTTAAGGATTTGCTCCAAAATCTGGAGCCTCACTTGGTTTTGGAATGCAGTAAGTTCCAGGCATTTGATAGAGAAATGAGAAGATAGATTTTTCCCTAAGGATCATGAAGACATACTTGGTAAAAATGTGTGTCAGGGGCCTGCACCAACAGGATCAGGCTTAAAATTGTTTAATAGTTCGCAGAACCATGATCCTCTGCACCGTTAAGTCAACTCCTATGGCTTTGGGCAGGCACAATCTTTCTGAACCTCAAGCTACCCACAGCTGTTCCTTCTAGGGCTGCTGTAAGGCTCATTTAGCTTTTCGAAAGGACTCTGAATCTCCTGAAAAAAAGATGCAAGCTATTGCATGCTGTCCAAATCGATCTTGGCTCAGGAGCTGTTTGTCTTGGAAACAGTGAAGTGTCCAGGCATGTTACTGCAAAAGCCCCATTCTTTGCAAGAGATTCAAAACAAAGTACTGCAGTAATATGGGGAAAGCAGCTAGTTTAGTCCCTTGATTGTCTTGATAAGAGGAATTGTAATTATTCTGCCAATAACAGGGGTGGATAAAATAGAGAAAAAAATGTTTACCATCAACAAGCGAAATAAATCCCAATTTACCACCACAGGAGAGAGTAATGGAGAGACTACTGATGGATTAACTGATGCCTCTTTCTCCTCACTCTTCTTCTATATATTTTTAAACAGAACTGTTATGGATCTTTTACGTAGTGGAAATGTTGTGTACTCCAATTCAAAAAGCATTTAAGGAAACCAAGTAAAACCAGGGAAATGTGTTGGGGACGGAGGGGAAATAAACTTGAACAAGTACCTCCCTGTATATCAGATTCAGAAAATCATAGCGAGTAGTTTTGTGCAGGTATGAAATACAAACATGTTTTATTTATAGATGTGCTCTCCATGTGTTCACCTGTGGAATTCATTCCACTGTACCAGAAAAAAAAATCATCGTGGCCTCATAGCCACCATTTGCTGCATACTCCTGGCAGTTTCCAAAATGTCTCGGAAGAGAATGCATTCCAGCTGTCTCCTGCACTCATCCTCCGCCTGAGATGCAAGCATAACAATGCAAAGAGAACAAAGCTACTCCCCTAACAAAGGCAGCATTAAATACTGGCAAGGAAATAAGAAACAAAATATTCCCTTCAAACATAGGGAAGGCACACAAGTTCACATTTTTTCTTCTGCGTGTTTTCTTAGTAAGGGTTTGTGTATCTCGGAGATTAAAAATGTAACACATACTTGCTTCAGTTGCTATGGTAATTCTGGGGGCTTTTTTTTTTTCATTATTATTATTATTATTTAACTGAAGAGCACTGTAAATAGCTATATAAATGTCCAGAACACAAAACATAGCTTTGCCCCAGGCATCTTTTATTTACAACCCCCTCTTTTCCGGCAAAACTTTATTATTGTTGTTTTTAATGAATATGCACACTCCATGCATTGAAGCAAAACTGAAGCAGAGAGGTACAGGAAATTGAATCCCCACTAATGAACAGCATGGTATTTGAGACTGTTTCAGAACCCAAATGTCACAGATGTTCAGGTGGAAATTATTTGTCATCTTACGATTTCAGAAATGGTGGGTTATGAACAGTATTTTCAGAGTAATCATTTTTGCAACATCACTAAGTCACCACTAGTGGAAAGGGTCCTGTGTGGGAGATGTCCTGGTGAAAGAGTTCGGACAGACTGAATGGCTTGAAATGAGCATTTGCTGCCATGCCTGTCTGTGGGGAAGAAAGTGATATTGCCATGCATCAGAAAACTTTGTAAATTAAAAGTAGCCAAAATCTTGAACATGCTTACAGTTATTTGAGTCAATTTACCTAATTTAATAGGACACTGAGTATACCTGTCTGCTTTGACAGGCATTGGCCCTAGGCAAGCATCATTAATAGAGGAAGATGTGCTTTTCTGAAGGACTGGAGATATGCAATTACCAAAAAAAAATAAAAGCATTGAGCGTCAGACAGGATATCAGGAAGGAGCATCCCCCCAAAACTGGTTTTGAGAGCAAAAGGTATTCAAGCACGGTCATAGAAATGCAGAAGCATCACTGTACATGTAGTGAGATCCATGTTCAGTGTTGTACCAAAGTGTGGAAGTGTCTGCACTATGTGCCTGTGTACATGCAGCGCTTTACAGAGATCAAGGAGCGGTAGCATATAAACAGCAATCCATCAAAGTGTGGGTGGAGCAATGCTCAGGAGAGCAATTTTAGCATGCAGAAAGACGCAGAATACTAAAGCTGCAGGTTATGGAAGAAGAGCTGATTAAAATGAATGGTTGGGACAATACAAGGAGAAAGGTAAAATGTGAGACAGAAAAGAGCAGGCAAAAAGGAAAAGTAAAGAGACAATAAAGGTATATAACATTTTTCTTATGGGACATGTGTCATGGTTAGAGGGATATTGTACCATTCTACTCTTCTCTGATAGCTGTTATCCTAGGCCTAGTACATCTACCTTTTCTGGAGAAGTTTCAAATAAATTTGCTCTTCTCAGAACAGTCCCTAGACCATGGTACTTTTAACTACATTCCGAGTATTTCCTATGCAGCTTGGTTCCCTCCGTCCCATCCCCCACAACTCTGCACCAAGTGGGATAAATAACAGTCTCCTTAGCAAAAAAGTTACATTTAACAGAAGGAACAATTCCCTTAAGGAAGATGTTTTTAAAAATATATCA
The DNA here is from genome assembly GCA_026212715.1 of Elanus axillaris. Taxonomy (NCBI): domain Eukaryota; kingdom Metazoa; phylum Chordata; class Aves; order Accipitriformes; family Accipitridae; genus Elanus; species Elanus axillaris. Next base: position 30,420,832 of record JANZLQ010000056.1, on the reverse strand, counting down.
GTCTATCTGTACATATATTTGTGTGCCTTCTCTAAGGGCATTTCCTGAAAGAATAGGTAGGTCTGTTTTATCCAGCCACCTCGTGGGTCCTCCAAAAATTATCCCACCTCTCGCCTCAAAAAGTCAAATTGCCAGTATATTCTTCTTGATTTTTCCCACCAAAGAAGCTTCCAAGGCTGGGCAAAACAAAAGTTAGAATTGACCAACCTGTGTAATCAAAATTGTCTCTGAAGACAAATGGTTTAGGAAGTGGCTTAGCTTTTTCATTCCTCTCCCTTTTGTCTTCACTCTTGCCCTATTATACTAAACATATAAATCTATATTACAAATAACCTATAGTTACAATCCCATATAACACAAATACATCAATTTAGATTAGCTCCATAGAGTGTGCTTTTTGAGTAAAAGCAACAGTGCAGGTATTTTCGGCACAGTTAATAGATAGAAACAAGAGGCAGTTTACTTTCTACTTCCTCATGAAGTTGCCACATGGCTTCTCCATATCTCAAGCTTTATCAAACTGTAAAAGAATTAAAACACACTTTTTTATTGCTTCCTCTTCAAGTGTCAGTTATTCGGTTGCTAAGGGAACAAGGAATGCAACTACATAACTCTAACATACCAAGGTTCAGCTCTGCCTGATAGGAGCAATGGAGAAAACCAACATGCTGAACAACGGAAATATATTCCCCAGGCAAATAAAAAGGAAAGAAGTGACTATTCTATATATAAGAGAATCTCAGACATGGCTCTAAATGTTGTTTCAGACCCTCTTGAGCAGTGCTGCTACCTCTATTTATTATTCAGTATCTGTATCCCAGTTATCTCCTTTCCTTCGTGTCTCTTCTTCCTCACTGCTTAGGACCACTTCGAAAGACCTGCGCTCATTTTGCGAAGGTGCAAGGAACTGACCCAACTGCAGTTAGAACCCGCACACTCTGGTCCCAAATTCCCATGATTACGTCTTGATCAGTTACAGGCTACACCCTCAAGGGTCAGCCTCTGTTCTGATCCTCAAGATGCCTCCTCTCAGCCCGACTTTACTCATACCAATAACTATAGTTAGAGCTCCCCTGGTTTGGAACAATTTTACCACTGACCAGCCCTGTGGAAAGCAAAGCACAGAGTGGATGCTACTTACGATTTCTGGCCAAGCTCTAAATATGAACAACCATTTGTTTTTCAAAATTAAATTTACTGTACTGCTGATTCATTTCAAATACCAGTCAGTCTTCAGGCCAAGAATACTGCTGCTTGAAAGGCAGCAGTCTCAGCAAGGCTGAGTTTTTAGAGGCAGAATGAAAGGCAAATTTGGAGGACTTGCAGCTGTGTGCTCCAAACTTGATTTTAGTATAATTAGGATTTATTATTTGGTAAGCATTGGCAACATGGTCAGCTAAGTGGAAGACACAAATAGACTGAAGTTAATAAGGTCTCAAAGAAATGGATCCACGAAGCCCATGCTTGCTCATGCCCCTACAAAAAAATGATGCAGACTTGTGAGTATATGCACATATGTTTATAAGAGGGATGCTGATGGCTTTTTATTGAAGTTTATTGCTTTGGTCTCTCAAAAGCAGCTAGATTTCAGGAGAGATTTGAATTTGTGTTGTTAGCCAGTATCCCAAGAGCTAATAATGCCACTGGCAAGGGCAGACTAGCTCAAGAACAGCTATTATCTTCAACATATTTATTGGTGGTTGAGATTAAATGAAAGGAACTTATTACACACTTATGTCTGTTCTTTCTTAATCAGGAACTGGCCAAACAAACAAGTAGAGACACCTGTATAAATCTTACTAGGCCTTCACTGAAATTATGGCGTTTGACATTTTTTGCACTATTTTTTTTTAAATTTTATTTATTTAGTGCTGAGAAGTCCCTCCTGACAATCATGGGCATTATTTAATGTCCAAGAATTCAAACACTTATTATAAAATTTGAAAATGCATTGGTTAGAGCTCGTGTGGCACTATCAGAGTCACTTGCTCTTCCAGGATTTTCAGGCTCTTTTAGAAATCATTCCATTCCTAAATATAAATACATTCAGGTATTACTTCAAATCAAATATAAAATTCCTGATACTACGCTTAGCAAGAATCTTTGATTTGTTTTTTATAAAATAAAAAACCTTCCATGTCCTCTCAATTAGAAAGAAAATAAGAGAAATATTCATGCCTGTACATAAAGTAGGCACTAGTTTAACAGTCAATTAATCTATCCATGATATTTAGATGGAGTCAAACATATTAAGGGATGCTGAGGAAATACATAATTCATTAAAATACTGTTATGGCTTCACATTTATAATTCTGTTCTCCACTATTTATGCTCTTATGGCATTAAGTTCTAAATTAGTCCTGGTTTTAATTACAAAAGAACATGTATGACAGGCAAAATTTTATATTCATCATATCTATATAAGGGCATATTTTTCACTTAACAGATTTTAAAAATAAATGTGCTTATGTTGATCCACAGCCTTTCTAGCAGGTTGGTTTGGAGGTTTTTTGGTTGGGTTTTGGGGGGATTTGGGTTTTTTTGCTTGGTAGGGCTTTTTTTTTTTTTTGCTTTGCAATCATTACCAAGATAAAGTTTCCAGTACAATAACCCTATTTAATGTCTGATGCTTTCACTTTTCTTTTACATCTATGTTGTTCAAATGTCAGTGATTTTAGCACTGAGTTTAACCTTTACACATTTTTCTCCTCTTGCTCCTGAAATCTTTCTAGTCTCTTTCCTCTGCTGGGTTTGGATGACAGTGGACTACAATGCATCATGCACATGTAGACATTTCTGTTTGAATTCCTCTAAGGCATTTCATGGCAAGTCTACTGAATGACATTGTTCTTTCAGTGCAGACATACAGAACGTCAGCTCTAAAAGCCTGTTAGATCCCTCAGAGGAATGTTACAAACAAGGCAAAAGCCCACCTTTGTGTGGACTGCAACGACCTGGGAGGCCTTCAAACACTTTACTATTTCTTCACAAAAGTTTCTGAGAGTGAAGTGGAGAACTTGTAACCCTTCTGGTGCAAAAAGCCACATTAGCTAACAAACTAATACTAAAATCTGGAAGCACAGTTAGGAGCCATCTCTTGTGAATCATTCCTCCAGCGGATAACCTCAAGCAAAATCTTTAAGATCACATATAAACCAATATTCCCTGTACTAAAAAAGAAAGTCTACTTTCCTTAATAAAAGGCTAGTCTGCAGCCTAGTATCTCATTTTTAATGCCCATCTTATCTCAGGTAAAACTGACCCTTTTTTAGGGGCTCAAAGAAGGAACCAAACATAGTCAGAAATAGTCAATTTTACATTCTCAGTAAAGGTCAAGTAGAGATAACATGAAGATATTTATGAATCATTTCTAGTTAACTATAACTATATAACGACTATTCTTTCTTAACACCATTTTTATCCCTGTAGCCTAATGAATCTCACTTGAATGTTCATTCTGTTTTCTGTTAGGGAAAGTGAGGCAAAGAGAAGGAAATGAAGTGACTTCCAAAATTGGAGATGTACTGCAGACGCATGCAGTAATGCAATGCAAAATTCCTAATCTGCTGGTTGAGGCATTGAGTCATGTTACTTCCTTCATGAACTGAAATATTAATTATTGACCATGCACATCAGGGTGTATGCACTGTTCATGATCTCTATGGTTGAATTTGCTCTCCTTGAATACTATTACATATTGCTGCCTCTCTGTAATATAGAGCACACAGCTGGTTTCTGGGTTTCTCTGTTCATTCTGTTAGAGAATTCTGATTGAAACCTCAATAAAAATAGCAGTTTATCAGCTGATGCTTAGAGCATACATTCCATGGGGCTGGCAAACAGCATAATGCTCAGTGGTAAATGGTTAGCATGGATGTTTATTTAAACCTGGCCAAGTCTCTCTGGTTCTGGAAGCTGTAAAACTCCTAAGTCTAGGCTTATGAAAAAGTTGTGCGCTAAGAGGATGAGCAAAAATTCCAGACAATACAAAGGAACTTTGCTTAGTGTAAAAGACAGGGACGAGTTACCAGAGTGGGACCAGTCTAACAATGAAATAGTCTGGAAGGGGATTTTCTCACTGTGCTGCCATCTATGAGTTTGGCTAGGTCCCAGAGAAGCTGAAAAGAGTCTTTTGCACATTTTGATTATTTCTACTGCTAGTTTTCTTCCACTCCCAGAAAGCAAAATCAAAAAGTTCCGCTTTTATCACTTCTGGAATACAGTATAAGCCTCTAAAATGAAAAAGAAAAATGCAGGTGAACAAGAGGATACTGTGAGTGGAGCCCAGGTATCCCTTTTTTCTTGGCATCTTATTCACTCATTATAGTCATAAGTTTTAAATGCTTTTGCACCTCATCCACCCAGGTGCTATCAAGTCTATGAGAATCTCTTGGAATGTGCATCACTGGGGAACAATTTCTTTGGAGTTTCTGTTACTAAACTCTGGAAAAGACATGCTGTTGGTAGAGTTTTAGTTCTCTCACACTTGCTCAAACAGCAAGTTTTCAGTGATAACGCTTAACTGACAGAACTGTATTAGCATTATATTCTTATATATTATTACATATATACATATGTACATTTAGAATTCAACTGAACTTCCATTGAAGGAGATCAAGTCTCTTCTGAATTTAATGGGAGTGGGATCAGGCTTTTCCTATGCTTATTCTGCGACTGACATTTATATGCCTTCTCCTCACCCTGTTCCTGATCCAAACCTAGTGAAATCAATAGAAAATGACATCACTTGACTTCAATGTAAGAACAGTTGGTCATTTAGTCAAAACTGGTAGCTTGAGATCATTTCAACAAATCGTCAAAAACCAGGGTGGGAGAAGTGAGAAGTCATCTAGTCTATTCTCTGCTTCAGCAGAGTATCAAATATAACTACCACATTCCTGACAGATGTTTACCCAATCTGCTCTTGAAATCTCCCAGTGACAGTAATTCCACAATACTGTTAGGCAATTTCCTCCCAAGCTAAATTATTCTTATAAGAAAAGAATCCCTAATATCTAACCTGAATCTTTCTGCATTTTATGACTAATATTGTCTCTATCCACAGCAAGGAGAAGGGTTTCTCCAGTTGATCCACATCTTTCTCAAAGTGTTGTGCTTGTAAATGGGCACAATTCTCTAGCTGAGGCAACATCTGTGCTGACTAGATCAAAAAGATGGACCAGACAATAATCATCTCTCCATCCCAGTAAAACAGCTGACCTTTCCCCAGCAGTGTGCCCTTGCTGATTTGTGCTACGCACTGGTAAATGTTCAGCTTGCAATGTACTGTGCCTCCCAGACCTCCAAGACCGTATCTAAGCCCCTTGTTCTTTATCCTATCTTTGTGCAATTGTTCATACCTAACCCTGTACTTCTCCTCCTTGAACTGCATGCTTTTCCCAGATTATTTCTCAAGATCAGTTTGAATTGTACCTCATCCTTACCAAACCCTTTTGTTTCCTCCCAGCTAGGCACTGTGGATTTAGTAAGTATGCTCTTTCGTCTGTCATCCACTTCATTACTGAAAATATGCAATTCAGCCACACCCAGGAGAGATTCTTGCAGAGCTCTACTCAGTATCTCCTTCTGGCTTAATACATAACTACTATACATACTGCCTTCCAGTATTTCATTCAGTTTACAGTGATTTCATCCAGTCTGTGCCATCAGACAGTGACAATAGCCCAATTACAGTCAAGATGCATGACATCTATTTCCTTCATATTTACAATGTTTGTTATTTTATTAAGCAAAGAAATTAACTAGTTTGACACATTTAGTTTATAAATTCATGTTAGCTCTTATTCTTTTCCTTGTTATATGGTTGTTAGCAAACCTTCATTTTTTGTTCCAGTGGTTTTCCAGGAACTGGTGCTGAGTGGTGTGTAACTCCCCAGTGTCGCTGCTGCTGCGTTTCACAGATAGGTACTACATTTTTATTCTTGCTACCATCACATCCATGAAGGAACTGCTCGCTTAGGGCTGTGACACTGCTGACACCTATTCTTGAAGTAGCCTGTGGCAAACTTTATCAGGTCCAGCCCAATTTAAAATGTACCTACATTCCTTTCAAATTCATTCATTAATTACTGTTACATCTTCCCAGTGGAGGGGGGAGGGGGCATCAGTTTTGTTGGTTTTTTTAATTCTAAACTAATCTTCAAAACATTTTATCTTGTCTTACCAGGATACCAAATACAATATGAATTGCCTAATGCATTCTCTGATTATTCCCTGCAGCACTATGAATGTTACACTGACTGACACATCAGCAATAAAATGCTACACAGTAAAATAAGTCACTAAAATCTAACATGTTAATTACAGAGGCACTTCTTTGTAATAACCCTGAATGAAAGACGGATTGTGGAAGAAGCCAATAAAATAAATGTAAAATTTAGGGTATTTTTACTTTGCCTTTCTTCATTTTTTTAGTTGAAAAGTTTTTTTCAGTAAGTATCTGTGATAAATTAAATATTCTAAGTCTACTGATTTCCAAAATACTTATTTTTGTATTTTTATTTTTCCTAATATTCATCCCAATCTCAAAGACACAAATATCAAATTTTAAAAACATATCAGTGATAATGAAACTAAAAAATATTTTTCTGCCATGATATTGTTTGGAGTAGTTACTTGATTCAACCCAATTTTAGTATACAATTATATTTAGGCATGGCATTCCAGAGTCTGCTCTTTACTACACATTTGAGTTTCCTTTAATTATTCATGAGACATGCCCTGATGATGTAAAATATATTCCAAAACCTACTTTTTCTTAAATACCAAGGACTGCAAGTAAATTGGTAGCCCACAGTAACAACATATGTTTATAATTATGATTACCATCAGGGAATTCAACCTTACTGAAGGATAGAAAAGAGGCCCAAGCAGGGAAACCTCAAAAAGTGTATGGAAAAAAAGGAGGAAAGGAGAAAGCTGAAATGGGAAAACCACTCTTGGATAATGGAAAAGACTGAGTTGTAAAAATAAGCACAGCTTTCAGCTGAGGCTGCTACAGAAATTTCAATATTTTGGTGACCAAGAAATATTTAGTAACAAATTCTTCTTTTCACTCTTGAAATGATTTTGTGCAATGTTCACCTTCTAAGCCCTAAGCATAAATTCTCTGAATTTGTCACAACAAACTAGTAACAGATCAGCTACCTGACAGGAAGATTAAAAAGCTACAAATGCTGCTTTATGGTATTAATATAGTATGCATGCATTTAAAAAGTGCCGTAGTTAATGCTGAATCGAGGTTTCTATTACAAAACTCATTTTGAGTGTTCAATAGCTCAGCTGTTTGAAATCACACTGAGCTGCAGTTGGCAAGCTTCACTTGTGTGTGCACAGAAGATACGGATTTTACAGCACATAAGTAAAAATCACTAAGTTCTGGGTGACTCCCAAAAGATTCACATTTAGAGTTTAGCTTGACTGAGGAAAGCCCCTGAACCTCTTGGATCTAGTGAAACAAAGTGGAAATATTAAAGAATTGTCACCGTTCATTGTATTAAATTCGGCAGGTTTGCAAATAAAAGTTTCTCAGGGTTACAGGTACCCATTTATGAAAATATTTTTTAATCTAAAAAAAATCTTGCTTAAATTCAGTAAGTGGATGAAATGTACTTATATTGCTTTTACTAAGAGAAGACAAATAATGAAGACTGAATTCAAATTCTTTCAAACAAATCCCGTAAAGGCTGACATATTTGGGTGCTTTTTTTTTTCCTTAGATGAATGATTTTTCTAGAGAACTTTCAGGCTAGGTCAGTTTTGCAAATTTAAAATTAGATAAAATTTAAATAATAGGTATCTTACATGATCAAACCTTTTGTGATAACTTCAAAATGGTGCTAGACACAATTCGCAGTGACTTGTTTTATGTACTTGAAGAAATTATCTTCAATGTTGGAAAAGGACTGAAGTTGTAGTATTTCTGCAACTTTTTACACTGTTACGGTGAATTAGAATACGAAGGTCATGTGACGTTGTAGGAAGCAGATCTCTTACCTGGCTCAGGCCTCACTCAAAACATGATTCACCCCTGAAGAGGCCACACTAGCCTAATTCAAAGCTGATTAGAGTTACTGTAAGGAAGGCTATTTGACAATTGTACTGCAAACCCCAAATAAGCTGTAATTCATTACCCTGCAGGGTAGTGCCAACTCGCAGGACTTTAAAGGTGTGTATCTTCTAGCCACAGCTTCAGGATCCATGTGGTTATGACTGAATCTCAACTTTCTTTTATTTTTCTCTTTCATGATTTGTAAGAATTGCATTTCTACACTTCTTGGTTGTAGGAAAAGATGTCTGATAAATCAATGTTTCAAAAGAAAGCAAACAGTAAGAATTCAGTTCAGAAACTGGAAGAAACTGAAAAGGGGCAGGTTTTCAATAACGTATTGCACATGTCCTCTGGAGTGTTAGGTAATAGAACCTTTAATTTAAGTTAACTTCTAGTTGAACTAACTGAGATTTCTGATGCTTAATTGGAATGCAAAAAGATTAAATAATAATAAACAACAAAACTCATTGTACACAGTGTCATGTGCTATTGGTCAAACAAGTTCATTAATTCCCATGCCCAAGGGTTACTATATTGCAGAGGAAAAGTTGTGGACTGAAGTTTTAGTTTTTTAGTAAGTGTTCAGGTTCTGCTATGAAGTTTTTCTGAAATACAGTAACTTATATACAAATGTATAACCTTATCTACAAATACTATTGGTCCATCCAGCCAAAATAGTCATTGCCCTTTTGAGTCATCCAAAGCTCTGGAAGGCCATGGACACTGGCTTTGCAGCAGGCAGTTATTTAACAGAAAGATCCCTACAGGAAGAAGTCACATTGATCCAAAGACTGACTGCACTTAGATGGAGGTGTAAGACACAACTTTGTGACAGAGCCAGGAACAGCACCTGTAAATAATTTTCTGTTAAAAGAAACCTTTGACCACATGAATTTCCTGGAATAGAGGAAACTGGGAGGAAAAAAATTCCTCTCTTTGAATTCTTATTTCTTGATTTTGTTTGGGACCTGAGTCTTCAAACTTATCACTGTGGTAATTACTGCTACTTCTGGCAAGTGTGGGGCTTTCTTCAGTTTTTATAACCCAGCTTTCAACTTTTTCCTTTAGTCTCACAACAAAGGTAATGTTCCATTACTACATAATAAATAGTAAAGCCAGTCTTAGCCCCTAAAAATCTGTTCCCAGTAGAAATGACTGACTAGAGGGCCCCATGTTTCTTTGAAATGGCTTTACATAGTAGTTACGTGGGAAAATCTTATGAAGATCTTTCATTCTTGCCTGTGTAATGCCGACTTTATCCCTGCATCTTGGATCTGAACTGGCATTATATGATCACTAACAAGATGAAAGCAAATAACCCTTCAAGTTTTGAGAAGTGGGAACTGATCACAGTTCCAGTTGACTTCAGTGGTTCTTTGTGCGCCTCACATCCCTGTGAATCACATCCTGAAATGTTGAGCAGGTATGTCTTGCTGACGATTTATAATCTTAGCAACAAAGTTTTATTTCTAAAATCAACTCTCAGAAGCTAAAATGCTTAACTTATTCTTATATGAGAAAAATGATGTACATATCTGAGGAATGTGTGGCTTATATCCTTCATATCTAAGAACTGACTGGCCTGTTTCCAAAATATATGATGGATTGATCAATTTGAAAATAAATCTGAAAGATCTGTTTACAAAATTTTAATAAACTGTAAGTACTTTATAATCATGCCAATGATTATAAAATTAATACATTGTTATATATGTAAGATCTTTACATTTTCAGCTTCACAAACTGGGAATTTAGTGACTTGAAATTGTGACCACAATCATAAACATTGTTTTAGCATTTAAATAAATAGTATATGACAGTCATTTTAGCCAGATCCCTTATATTGCTGCTGACTGATAAAAGAATCAGTCTTGAAAACTGTAATAATCACATAATAAGGAAACAGTCTGGAATGAGAATACTGCAGGGAATAATATTACAGCTGGGGGTAGAAATCATTATGCAAATTAGAGGAAAACATAGCAAAGGTCTCCAAGACTTTCAAAGTCCTCTAGATCCTAAAATTATTTCAGTGTTGAAGGGGTAAATGCACTCTAGGAATTGACTTCCACTGTCTGTTTGTTTGATACTCTTGATTTATAAGCAACTGACACTTTTGCATTCTTAGTACATTGGTTCAAGCTGTTTATAACCTGCGGTGTCACAGCGTCGGGACAAGATTTTCTTCTAGTTCTTCAGCCTATGGGACCCTAAAGACAAAGGATTTGGTTCTTCCTCTTTACTGATGAGGACTCAGGGGACACCTTTTCCCTGATGTGTGGAGAAAGATGTTTTGTATGTCCTTTTCTTCTGACATACATACAATATATGCATGTTTCAAGTATGCATTATAGACATCAAAGACAAAAAGAGAAGTATTTAAAAGAGCTTTTCCTTAGGAATTAAAGTTCTTTGTATACAAATACTTTCTTCAAAATTATATTGTTCCCACTTGCATCTTGAGAAAATGGATAGTCACTGAAACCTGGGATAGTTTGAATGATTAGAATATTGAAGTATCTGACTATACATCAGCTGCATGGGTGCCAGTGGGGGGGGCACTTATTCCACTGCAGCTAAAACCACAGGGTGACACTCTCTGCTAAAGACAATACTTTAGAGCTATTGTTCAAAGGCAAAGGATCTTGAATGGAAGCTGATCAATGTGCTAAAGCCTATAGCAAGGATCTAATTTAAAAAAATGAACACACAATACTAAACAATAAATTAAACCAAAGCCAGGATAAAGTATGCCTTAATTTTGCAATGTGTGGAGGAGAAATATATTATGGGGTACTTCCATTTGGAAGGCAGATGTGGAAACTCACCTAACAAATAATAACATACTTGCCTTGCACTTCAGCCAAGAGCAAGAGTAAAACAACTTAAAAGAAAATGAATCCAACATGAGATAACTGTTTTAGACTCTTAATATAATTAAGTTCAAACTGTAAACTGCAGATAGGATGTATAAGTATGGCCTGTTGACATTTAATATGGGCAGAGCTTGATACCACCAATAACACATATCCTAGAATCATAGAATGGTTTGGGTTGGAAGGAACATTAAAAGTCATCTAGTTCCAACCCCCCTGCAATGGGCAGGGACACTTTCCACCAGACCAGGTTGCTCAAAGCCCCATCCAACCTGGCCTTGAACACTTCCAGGGATGGGGCACCCACAGCCTCTCTGGGCAACCTGTTCCAGTGCCTCACCACCCTCACAGTGAAGAACTTCTTCCTTACATCTAATCTAAATCTACCCTCTTTCAGTTTAAAATGGTTACCCTTCATCCTATCACTATACTCCCTGTTAAAGAGTCCATCCTCCTCTTTCCTGTAGGCCCCCTTTAACTAGTGGCAGGCTGCTATAAGGTCTTCCCGGAGCCTTCTCTTCTCCAGACTTAACAACCCCAACTCTCTCAGCCTGTCCTCATAGGAGAGGTGCTCCAGCCCCCTGATCATCTTCATGCTTCGAGCTTGGAGGAGGTTATCCTTGAATATTAATCAGCTTTCTTGGACCTCTTTTCCCTCCTGGGCTTTCTCATGGTACTCTACCAAGCAGATTCCTGAAGAGGCCAAAGTCTGCTCTCATGAATGCCAGGGCAGCGAGCTTGCTGTGTGCCCTCCTCACTGCCCTGAGGATCTTGAGCTCCACCATTTCATGGTCACTACAGCCAAGGCTGCCCTTGAGCTCCACATTCCCCACTAGCCCCTCGTTATTGATGAGAACAAGGTCTAGCATAGCACCTCTCCTCATTGGCTCTTCTATCACTTGGAGAAGGAAGTTATCAACGCATTCCAGGAACCTCCTGGATTCCTTATGCCCTGCTGTGTTGTCCCTCCAACAGATATTGGGGTGGCTGATGTCCCCCATGGGGACCAGGGCTTGTGAACATGAGCCTGCTCCTATCTGTCTATCTGCTCGGGCTTCCTGGTCAGATGGCCTGTAGCAGAATCCACTATATCACCTGTCCTTGCCTTTCCTTTAATCCTTACCCATAAGCTCTGGGTCAGCTCCTCATCCATCCCTAGGCAGAGTTCCATGCACTCCAGCTGGTCATTGACATAGAGGGTGACATCCCTCACTCCCATGCCTGTCCTTCCTAAAGAGCTTGTATCCTTCCATTCCAACACTCCAGTCACAGGAGCCATCCCACCACGTCTCCATGGTGCCAATAAGATCATAGCCCCGCAGGTGTGCGCACAGCTCTAATTCCTCTTGTTTATTCCCGATGGTACATGCGTTTGCATAGAATCATTTAAACTGGCTGCCTGATGAAACTGACTTACTGGCTGGAGTTCCTTTGTGCTGCTCCGATGACCCATGATCCCTCTCCAGGCTCTGGGCATCTATTGCCAGGGCTGGCATCCAACTGGTAGGAGTGGGAGGGATTGAGGTTCCCCTCCCCCAGCAACTTTAGCTTAGAGCCCTGTTCACCAGCTTGGCAAGCCTATGACCAAAGATGCTCTTCCCCTTCTCTGACAGATGGGCCCGGTCAGCCCCCAGTAGACCAGGTTTCTCAAAGTGAGTCCCATGGTCTAAGTAGCTGAACCCCTGGCTGGGCACCAGTCCTGTAACCAGCTCACCAGATTTGACTGGCCCTTTCAAACCCCTTCCCTTTGACTGGGTGGATTGATGAAAAAACTACCTGCACTCCAGAGTCCCTCACCACCACTCCCAGAGCTCTGTAATCCTTCTTGATACTCCTTAGACTGCTCCCAGCTGTATCACTGGTGCCCATGTGAAACAACAGCAACAGATAAATCAGTGGACTATACGAGAATTGGTAGTCTCCGGGTGACATCCCTCATATGAGCCCCCAGTAAGCAGCACACCTCTCTAGAGAATGCATCAGGTCAGCAGATGGGTGCCTCCATACCTCTCAGAAGAGTCACCTACAACTATCACCCATCGCCTTTTCTTAGTTGCGCTGGTTGTTTGGAGCAGATTGGGCTGCCTTACTCAGCGCTCCAGCATCTCTCCTGATGCGATGGGTCTTTCCTCTTCAGTCTGCAGAGTGGTGAAATGGTTCTGCAAGAGCACCTCAGGCTTCAGGGGAAGTCTCTTCCTTCTGCTGGTCCTTGCCATTGCAAGCTTCCATTCTTCTGCATTATTGGCCCCCCTCCCGTCTGTGTGCACCAGTGGGGGAGTTTTTGGCTGTTTGGCTGTGGGTCCACTGCAGACTGCACTTGGAACCAGCTATCTAACTCCTTCTCAGCCTCCCTGATGTTATGCAGCCTTCTCACCACCTCCTGCAGCTCAGCCACCTGGGAACAACTTTGCAGGTACCTCTGCTGCCTGTCCCTGCCCCAGGAGAAAGGTCTAGGCCCTTCCTTCAGTCTGAGGTCTGAACTGCAGCCTCTCCCTTCCGCAGCTCCATCTAGGGGGAGGCATCGGCCACAGCTGGGGTAGATGGTGCAGACCCCCCAGCTGGAGCTGCAGCCTTTGTTCTCTTATGTATTGAAGGTTAACAAATGGCTAATTTCCCAAAGCTGCAGAAAGTTCTAAGCAGGACTGACTGGGCAGAAAAAGTAAAGACAATAAATAAACAGAAATAAGAGCTTTTTTACGAAAAGCTCATTATCTAGCAAAAAAAAAAAAAAAAAAGCCATGACTGCAGTCAAAAACCAGAACAATTTGAATGGGAAGAAAGCTAAAGGCATTCAGAAAAATCCAGGGCTGGCAGGGCTCCTGGTAAATATTTTTTTTTTGTAAGGATATTATTAACAAAAGTGATTTTTAGCAATGTATCTACTATTTCAAGGTGACAAATTCTTAAAGCATATAGAAAAAGCTGACACATTCTTTAGCTATGACAAAAGGTAATATACAGTGACATTGGGGTGTTTTTTTAATGCATTAGTGTCATAGCTGGGTGTTAAAACAATAGCTACTTGAAATAAATATTCTGAAGTCAATGGATCTCTGTAACCTGCACCCAAGTATATTAAAGGAATGGCCAAGAAAATGTTCATCATACTGTTTTTAATCCATAATTAATCTTGTTGTATTAAGGAAATTCTAGATGATTTGCAGAGTGCTACTGTGCAAATATTCAGAAGGTACCAAGTGATAAAATCAGATAACTATTCACCTAAGTTTAATCCAGTGATTAAACCAATGGGATATCACATACAGTACTAACCTGAATAATAATTAACACAAAGAAGCCTCAATAATGCCAGTTAATCAGTTTTACTGATAATAAATCTAATCGAATCTGACTTATTTTTAATAGATTACAAGTCTGGCAAAAGTCAAAAAATTGACAAATATAATTGAATTGAACACAATATACTTAACCTTTGAATAAGTCACTAACTTGTAATGTGTAACAACCCAATTGAAACATGAGTACTGTACAATATCAATAAAGCCTGTGTTATAGGACTGAAGTCCTGACCAACTGATCAATTGCTAGCACAAGGTGTCAGCAGAGAATCCCTGAGTAGGGCTATTTACAGTGGCTGGCTGTCCCACCAACTTCTGTCCAGCTTTGAAGTACTCAATTATTTATTTTTTTTAATGATGATTTGGAAATAATAACAAATTCACTGTTTGTCAGATTTCAAATTAAAACTAAAACTTGAGGCTACACCACTGAAGATATAGAAGTAAGCAGAATGATGCCCACCCCTTAATAATAAGGGGCCAACTCTAATATCTTTCAGGTAGCAGAGATCTCACACCTAATTACCTGGACCCTGTAACTAGTGTCTGCACTCCAGTATCTATTCACATGTTCTGTGTATTCCAGTGTACAACCATCTTTTCTGTTCTTTTTTAGTATAAGAATGCTGTAGAGATTCATACAGCATGTCCACACAGAGTGAAGATTAGAGATGAATGAGCATGCTGGGATGAGAACGGGTGATGCAGGTTACGACCTGGAAGCAAGGCTGGACTATCGCATGTATGCTCCTGCGGGACTAGCATGGTGCTGTACTGCACAGCACTGAGGGAATGTAACTGATCATCATACTGTTTAGGGGAATTCTCTATCATGCTCCCCTGTGTACCAGAGGGACAGCCGTAGAGTCTCAGAGCTTGCAGCCATAAGGAACCGTGAGCTGATTGAGCCCAAGCTCCTGTATACTGAAAAACATGGAATGCCATAGTTTGTCTACTACAGAATGAAAACGGCAGTCTTTATTTATGTATACAGAAAATGAGATGAAAGATTTGCACAATTGCAAAGAAAGTCATAAAACCTCATCTAGTAGTAACTACTACTACTACTTTATTAGCACTTATACATGTCTATACACCTATGCCAGTAAAAAGCAAATTTCTCACTGTCTAATCCCATTCTTTTTGAACACTATGCATATATTTGGAACCTTATTCTTAGGATGCTGTGATTCCACAGAACTCGGTGCAACTTCAAGGTACAAGAACATTGCCTGAAACATCTATATAGGTGCTATATACTAAGTAGCTTTTGCCCAAAATAAGCTACTCTGTGTACTGAATAATGTAACTGTTAAAAGGACCATTTTTGCTACATAATTCACCATTCTTTTCAATATATAGACTTCCTGTCTCAATCCTTCTTTTAGCCCATGTCCCCCCATATTGAATTACTCAGCTTCTTTCAGAGGAAGGACTTAATATTTGTAATTCTAATATTTTAGGGTTAATTTTTGCAGGGACTTTTAAATAGCAGAATCATGAACAGAAGATAATTCAATTTTCAAAAGCATGGTAAATTGATAGTTTGGTAAATAAGGTGAATAAAACTTGGAACAGAGAGTCAAAACACCCAAGAGAAACAATAGTTTGCCAATGAATACAATAAGAATCATTCAGCAATATCTGTAGTCATGACACTGAGTGGTTAGTGTATTTGGATCTTGGTAATTTCTTTTAGGAGAGAAAGTGAGTAGACAGCAGACACCAAATTACTAAATTATCCTATTACACTTTTATTTAGAAATGCACAATTCATGCAGACAGACTTTGAATAGACTGGATTTTAACAGCAAAGTAGTGCAATTCATGCTCAGGCACCAGCTAGCAGCAAAGACATTTTTCACCATCTGCTCTTGGAAAATCCAGATTCTCATTCCCAGTACAGCCCCCACACATTTTCTCTTAGAGTGTTTCTCTCCTCTCCTAAAAGATTTCTAACCTGGTAATACTTCTGAACCCAAACCCTTGTGTCCCTCCTTGAAATCAATGGCAAAGCTCACTTAGACTTCAATAAGCACAATAAATCGCCCTTAAAATTGTACAAGTCTGAAGTTGGCCATCTGGCTCCAGATGGTCTGAAACTAGTCTTTCAGGACTGATTCTCCAGAGCTATCTCAGAGAGCAGATTCCATTCCTGCTGGGACTGGAGCCATCAAGTCTAGGGGCACTTCGCCAACACAAATGGGAAGCCACTTCTATCAGTGAACAGCCCACCTGGTATTCAGTCAGTACTCCTTAACCTTCCTTTCACCAAATTGCTGACATTTCATTTACGAACAACTACACATACCCTCCACTCCTCAAAACAGTGGTGCCTTAATTTACATGCAATAGTACATATGCAAATAGCATTACTGGGGATCACCTAGAAAATCATTCATTCTGGTTCTTTGTATCTTTGCATTATTATTATTATATATCCTGAATTATATCCTGTTAGTCTATTTGCTATCATTATATCAAAGATTAACATGTTCTGATGTGTTTCAAAACAGTTTACAGTTGAGAGGGTCTGCCTGTAACCCAGTTTATGCTCGGTTCAGAAACAATGGTTGTTTGTGTGAGTGTGAGTAGATGCAAACAAACCATGCTTTCAGTCTTATATACCTCGGTCCCTTTCAGTCCCTATACATTTCTTCACTGGGCAATTATGTACCTGATCTTCGCAAGTGTTTTATCCACTATTTACAAATGGTTTCATTCTTCTATATAACATGATTTAGTGGTCATGATTTGCCAAAATTTCTTTTTAAAAAGTTCATGTGTATTTATACCAATGTATTTTTAATGCAAAACTAAATGAAGGCTGAAGTCCTCTGCTTCTCTGCAGAAGAAGTACAGCTATTATCCAATCTCTTAATTTTAACCACATAACCCCATTGGTTCTGCAAGACCTCTTGGAATTCAGTCAATGGAATTAAAAAGAAATGACATGTATACGTCTGATGGTGCTTTAATGAAAATAATAGAATTGTGGAGGTACTGGATTGAAGAAAAGCAAATGAAGTAACAAGATATTCATGACAAAGAAAGAAGAAGAGTTATGAAATTTACTCTTGCATAAGTTTGACTTATGTTCGCAAGAAATGACACAGAGTTAAAAAATTGCAAAACTGTTTCAGGATAATAGTAAAGCTGACTGAATAACAGGAGAATTATTTCACAGAAAAATAATTTCAACGTTGTTTCTATTCCACAGTGTACTGAAACTCAGACCCACTTCCTGTTAAAAATAAAAATGAATTTTCACATTTTAAAATCAATACAAGAATTAACACTGAAACCTCAGATGAAGCTAAGCAAATTCAAACTAGAGAAAAGGTACATATTTCTGCAGTGAACACAATTAACCTCAAGCAATTTACCAAGGTTTGTAGTGGATTTTCTATTATTAGAAATGTTTAAACCAAGACTAAAATGATGTGGGTTTTTTTCTGCCTGTTTTTTTCCCCCTGAAAGATAATCTATCATTCAAGCAGAGCCACTGGACTCAAGGTAAGATTTAAGGAGGGGTTCAGACTAGACAATGACCATTTGGAGGCCCATAAGCTTTTAAAATTTATTAGCTAAACTCTACAGAGGAATAGTTAATGACAATAAAAAGAAATACCTTGGGCTTTCATTGTTGTTAAGAATTATACCAAATGTGATCATGAAATACAGCTTTGAAAACTTTTCTGAAACTGATTTATGAATACTAATATTTAGAGAGACACACCTAAAATCTAGTTAAGGCAGCTGGATATCCCAAGGGATCAGTAAGAAGATAAGGAGTCAGTTTTAATATCACCAAAATTTTGCATATGCTGTAAATGGTACCTATAATGCTTTCAAAGCACTTCAGAAAGGTGGAAAATCATTATTTTCCATTTTTTACAGTTGGATGAATTGAAGCCCAGATAAACAAAATAACTTCCCTAAGGTCATACAGCTTGTCAGAAATAAAATTTATAGTCCTCATACCAAAATCGCTTCTCCAGCCACTACACGATGCGAGCACTGCAGCCTTCTTGCTGTATAGGTGGCACAGTAATGAAGGAAAACACCGTTTTTTGAACTATGTACCTAGGCCTCCCTTTTAGTCTCATACGTAGACAGCTTGTGTTTCCCCAGCCAAATCTTTCTTTTGCAGCACTCACCAGCCTAGATAAAAGTGTTTTACCCATTTGCCGTCTTTCATGTGAGCTACGAGGGAGGACAGATGAAGAGAAAATAATGACACCACTGCCAGTCAGAACATCTGAATCGCCCAGTACATTTATTCCTTTAAATATCTGCTGTCTAGTAATCTCCTTGGAGCCAAACTGAGTCTTACTCTGTTCTTCATACTGCAGTAATGCACTTTTGGCACTTAATAAATGAGTAATGATTTTCAACAGTATTCAGGAAAAAAAAATCACATTTCAAGGCACTGTTTGACAAGTGTAACATTCACTACAGCGACACTTATCAAACAGTATTTTGAGTCACCATTACAAGCGAATAGAAAACTTCCCTAATCGCGAATTTTTAATGTACATTTACTCACAGAATCATTATAAATCACTAAGTAAACATAAACACTCTTTCCCCTGAAAAATCTCATTGTGAAATAAGTTTTATAGTCTTAAATATGTTAATTCAGTGGAGTAATGTTAGCGTTTATACACAGCCATCTCCGCTCATCCACACATAAATCTCTTCCCGTAAAAGTGAAGGTCAGGCTACAGCCAGGCAAACCACTCTTTTTGAGAGACTAAACATCCACTTGCCAGCCCAGATGCAAACTAAACTGCCTGAGCTCGGGCAGTCCTCTTAAAGCTTTCTCATAATCCTTCATTTGTACCCCCCGAAAAACAGATAGTATCTCCCACAAGTCTGCAGGAAGGCATCATTGAGCAGCTCAGCTTACCACAGCCTCAGTAACCAGGCAGTACAATCACAGAAATCTTACTGCCTTTATTAGGAGCAACTCTTATCTCAGAAGCAGCAGCTAGACACACTGAAGTCCTGTCTTGTAGAGCAGCCATTCACACCCAAGTCTCAGTCTATATCCTAAGACAGCTCCATAGTAAAGAAGTATTTTGAACAGATATATGGAAAGTAAGTATCTGTACCTGCTCAGAAATACCGTGGATTGTCAAAAAACTGCATCACTTACTAAGTTTGTGCTCAACATTGAGTAGTTTATGCATTCAGGGAAGACAATCCTATTTTACATGGATTTCCAAAGAAAGATGCAACACAAGTGCACATTTCAAACTCAGCTTGTTTTCCTATACATGTGCCATAAGAGTGTTTGGGAAAATGAAAACAGAGATTTACCAATTCACGTGCTGTAACTATTCAGTGTCAAAGGGCAGCAGTACAGCAACTCTGGGTTCTATCCCCTCCTTCATAAAAAAATCAATGCTGTTGTCACATATAACATTGTTAACCTTAATATACTCTGTCTTTTCTACTTGCAAGTAGCTGGAGAACTACGCTTGTATAATGATTATTTATATTATGTTCCTTACATATCTATAAAAGTGGTTACTAATTGTATTTCTAAGTCTTTGCCACAGTCTCTCCAAGATACCCCCAAAGGAAAAAAAAAATGCTTTTCAATAATTTAAACATCCGACCACCTGAAAAATATTCCAAGTCCATGCAGTGCAGTTATTCTGCCACCACAGGTGGTGTAAAGGCCTATCTGAAATACAGCTCAAAACCTATTTTTTTTTCTGCTGCGTAATAAATCTAGATTAAGATGTAAAAGAAATAAATGGTACTTAAAAAAATGGTAAAGCTCTATCCCACTTCAGAAAAGATTGCAGAACTGAAAACACACCTCTTGGCAATTCCTAAGACTTAAATTCCATCTTCATTCTTTTTGACTTTCAAGTGTTCACTACTCCAACAAACTCCTTTGTTTATTAGCTTTGAGATTCCATGTTTCATGGTCCTACTTTTGTCCTTTGTTTCTTGAGTGTGTCAGCGGGAACATGGTATGATCTGCCCTCAAATTAAATATAGTAAGCAGCTCATTGGAAATCAGTTTTTGGTCATTTGCAAACAGCACTTTTGGTGATGTGTTTTTATTAATAACTTCTGCTTCAAAGCTAAGCAAACACCACAGTTTGGTCTAACAAAAGGATGAAAAGCAAACAAAACTATCAGGATCTGTATGACCTACATAATGCATCATGGGGGGTGGCCTGGGACATGTGAAATCCGGCACCAGTAGTGAGTTCCTTGGTTGCTTTTTTCTCCCCCCCCCCC
>JANZLQ010000056.1:30383854-30400222 GCA_026212715.1 Elanus axillaris | reverse complement strand
CCCCGAAATACTGCGTTGCACTTATGTGCCTTTAATATCTCCATTGTCCTTAGACAGAGTTATATTCCCAGAAGTCTGGAAGGAAAACAAATTTCTGCTAACTTCTCCCATCTCCATGCATTTGCAAATACACAAGCTGTGAAGACTGATAAACCAAACAAGAAAAGTTACCTAACTTTTGGTAGGTTAAATATCTAATGTAATGCATTAATAGATTATATATATCTGTGTTGAATCTCTGTTGAGAAATATATGTAACTACAATACACATAATTTGTAGTTGTATTTGCTGACCTTCAGATAATTGCAAATTACAAGACTAAGCCACTTCTTGGTACATCGATATGACATATGACTTCTTTGTTTGAAACTTCTGAGGCCTTACAGTTTGTCATATATTGTACCAAACCACATGGTCCCTTAGGTTCACTGGTTGATGACTTCTGCTTCAGTAAATGATGTCTTGTCAGAACTTTACAACAATCTGTTATGTAGATATCTTCCCTTACTGAGCCCCCATCCCCCATTTCATTCTGACAACAACATGAATATCAAATTCTTGCTGCTGCCCTGCAAGTAGTGATGATTCCTCTCAGACTGCCTTGGTATGCAGAGAGAACAGCTCCACCAAACTTTTAAAAAGCCATTACTTTATCCTTTAAACCCTTTCTTAACTTTACTTTTGCTATGGTATTTACAAATCTCTACCAGCTGGTATTGATCAGGAATTATAAGCTCTACTTTATTATTCCACTATGTTCATTTAGCTTTTTTCCCACTATAACCTCATTTCTGTTTATATCCTGGCACACATACTGGAGGCATCATGGGACCCAGAGGCAGAGGTTATACTTATATTAGTAACTTTAATGTGCCCAAGGCCATATCGTGGCACTGAGGTCAGCAGGCACAGAGTGCAGCTGTGCAGCCATATTATAAACTGGCATGAACATCCAAAACAGGGTGGACACATGCAGACAGCCTGTTGGGAGTGGTCCCTCACCTGTGCTAATTTACCTGCTTAATTTACAAGTACAGCCACAGCAAACTTTTCCTTTCTAGTTGTCCATGTGGGGCTTAGCACAAATCAGTACAGGTGTCTGATTATGTCCCAGGCGCTTCCATAATATATAACAAATGACACTGTGTAGAACCTGTTCTTCTATAGGTAACAGTTGTTTCATGTAAGTTCCCAAACTGAAAACAATACACTCCTATAGAGTACAATTTCTTATTCTAATGGCCATAAAAAAAGTCTAGCAGGAGCTGAAAAGAGATCAGAGACTGATGCTGATTTCAAGTGCTTGAAAAATGAAGGTATAAGAAGGTTAGATGTTGCTGTATCTCAGCTAGTAAGATAGAATAGAAATAATGAGAGGTACTATTTGATTACTATTTGATTTGATTTGATTTGAATGAGTGTTGCCAGCAGGTCGAGGGAGGTAATCCTTCCCTCCCACTCTGCAGTGGTGAGGCCGTGCCTGGAGTACTGTGTCCAGTTCTGGGCTCCCCAGTACAAGAGAGGCATGGACATACTACAGAGAGTCCAATAAAGGGCCACAAAGATGATGAAGAGATGAGAGCACCTCACATATGAGAGAGCTGGGACTGTTCAGCCTGGAGAAGAGAAGGCTCAGGGGGATCTTATCAGTGTGTATAAATACCTGAAGAGAGGGTACATAGAGGACGGAGCCAGGCTCTTTTCAGTGGTGCCCAGTGGCAGGACCAGAGGCAATGGGCACAAACTGAAACACAGGAGGTTCCCAATGAACATCAGGAAACACTTTTTTTACACTGAGGGTGACTGGAATAGGTTACCCAGAGAGGTTGTGGAATGTCCATCTTTTGAGATGTCCAAAAGCTATCTGGACAAGGTCCTGGGCAACCTGCTATAGGTGGCTCTGAGCAGAAGGGTTGGACAAGATGACCTCCAGAGGTTCCTTCCAACTCAGCCATTCTGTGGTTCTGGGATTACTAAATTTCCCATCAAAACCCATTTGAAACTTCAGTGGAAGTTCAGCAGAATGTTATTTCTCTCCTCTTTATATATTAATTTAGATGCAAACAGAAACTCTGTTGGGGTGCTGAGGAGCTCCACAGGGAAAACTATTTGCCAACAACTGCTGACACAAATGATCAAGTCCTTACCTCCATATAGTACAGCTTGGCAACATTTTTTTTCTTTTTTTTTTTTATAAATACCATCACAATGGCAATGGAAGCAGATTCCAGATCTATGTCTTGACATGCCAGTTACACATGCCAGATTTGTTCAGGCAGCTACAATGGGAATCTGTGATATAGCAGGCTATTAAGATAGCAAAATGCTTTTAGTCCTAAGGTTCATAACCTTGGTCTCTATTTAAATAACCTGGATAATGGAGAATATAAAAATTTCATTGGCAAGATATGAATATACATTCTAGCTTTTGACATATACCTTACAATTACAAGCACAGATTAATAGAATGAAAAGAAAAAAATGTCATGGATTATGCAAGCTAACACATCTTAAATTCATGTAGGCCTGAAGCAAAATGGAAACCAAACAGAATTTGGGTCTAGAAAAAGATTTTTTAAAATCTATTTGTATTTCCAAAATATGTCTGTCGAATTCCAGAAGCTGGTGAATCAAATTCACAGAATAGTTTTCTTTGGTTTTCTAAACTTAGAAGCAGAAGTTATCACAGTATGCTTCACTCAAAGCATTTAAGACTAAAATATAGCCAAGCTTGAACTAGGGGAGTGAAGGTTGGGTTGTACTAAGACTTGCTTTGTCTATCTGTACTTTGGTCAAGTGGTCCATTTTTTTAGTTCCCTAAATTCATCATGTTTGATGTGTCATGTTACATAATTTGCTGATGGCATCAATACAGGCAGTATTATTCTTAAAATAATGTCATTGTTTCTTAATGAGGCTGATGTATCTACAGTTCCTAGTGGATCAATTTGTTTTCTGTAGGTGCATATATATTCAAGTACACTTCTCGACACTCACAAGCAAGATGTTACATAAAAATTGCTGTGATTTGACTGTTTTTCTGAGTAAGATTAGTATTTATAAAAAGGTTACAACAGTAGACATTTAACTCTAGCCATTATTGAAAACAGAAGAAATGTAGTCCTCCAAGGTGCTTCACAAGTGTGTCTCAATCCTAAATGTTAGGACTACACAGGAGGTCTCTGTGTCTAACAATTTTCACCTGGAAGGATTTAAAAGAACCTCATCACAGATTATATAACATGGGTACATCTTTCATGAACCTAAATAAGATCAATGAACTGTTTCAGATTGGTCACCACCGTCTTGCATCAGACTTTTCCATAGCAGCATAGTACTCTTCATCTCATTACGAAGCCCCTGAACACCTCTCCCAAGGCTTTTCAACAGTTGAAGTCAGTAGCTCTCCTGCTGGCAAATATAAATGCAACGTATCTGGAAGAGACAGTGTTATGTATTTGTCAACATTTTCTTTTCCTTTTCAGTTTGGCAGTGTAAATTCTGGGGATGAGTGAGTGAGTGGATGGGAAAAGAGCCCAAGTCACACAAGGGAATTGACATGTCAGTGCCCATTGTTGACTAGAAGCTCCTTAGCATGCTGCTATGAATCAACAGACATTTCTACTTTCACACTTACATAGATCTGTTATAAAAGACATCCCAGAGCTCTGTTTCATCTTGCTTGCCTTACAATGTTTATATGCTGCCACTGGGACAGAGAACAGATGTGATGGATTAACTAGCAATAAATCATATAGCAGAGAACACACAACATTATCATTCTAAAGAAGTAGCATTAAGTATTCCCCTAGAAAAAAAAGAACATTTCCCTTCTTCCTCAAAAGAACTGTTTCTTTGTCCCATAAATGACCATCTTGCCCTGTGTCCCAAAGTCCAAATCTATCTGGGCTACAGTAGTGCTTTACTTCACTTTTTAAAATTACATTATTT
This sequence comes from Elanus axillaris, assembly GCA_026212715.1. Taxonomy (NCBI): domain Eukaryota; kingdom Metazoa; phylum Chordata; class Aves; order Accipitriformes; family Accipitridae; genus Elanus; species Elanus axillaris. Next base: position 30,396,270 of record JANZLQ010000056.1, on the reverse strand, counting down.
GCTCAGGGTCAATACAAACAAAGATTAATCATACTTTTCAAAGTAGTGCTACAGAGCACCATGTCCCACCATTTTCCCTTTCATTAAAACCAATGAAAAGAAAGTTTCTTACAATTCGTAGAACTCCCACCAACAAAGCAGCAACAAAAATGAAGCCCTGCTGGTCCAGTCACATCCTCCCCAGGGAGCACTTCTACTCCCCCAGCATCTATTTTCTGATGGCAAGATGCCGACTCCTACAACCTCCACAAGGAACCCAAGAGTCATAACATCCCCTCATTAGTATTTGCACACCATCTGTTGACTATTACTGAATTAACTTCTCAGAGAAAATAAGTTTTTAGAATATAAGTATAAAATTAGACTTTGATATGAAATCTTACTCTTCTACTCCCTCCCTCCCTCCCTCCACTAAAAGTTGCAGAAGTTTTAAAATAGGAAAAAGAGGACTGTGGGCCAGATAGTACAGTTAAAAACGTAAAGAGTCTTTTGAATGGCCTCATTGCCCTTCTTCCTCATTTATCAGGGTCTGATTTAGTGCACACATGAGCTGTTTGGATACAGCTCTTACTCTCTATTTGTTTTTGTTAAATAGCACACACACTGTTGGACACCGGAAAATACTGAGTGATAACTTTATAGTAATTTTACTCCAAGCTAAAATTTTTCTTCTGTGAAGATACTCCTAAGATTAAGCCCCTGTGTGTTTCATTTGTCCCAGCAAGTCCCCAAGTGCTGCAAGGGCCTTTGGATTTTGAAGCTCATTTCCCCTGTAGTACTACCCTGGGAGAAGAGAATAAGGTAAATCTTCAGTTTTGAGTCTTCAGTGCCAGTTAAGGGATTTTTTTTTCCTTTGGGAGGGGAAAGGAAAAAGAAAGAATGGAGGAGTTTTGTTCAGGTGGTTTGATTTCTTTGTGTTTAATGTAGTGCCATTTCTTTCAAGGGGAAGAAAATCCTGGTAACACATGTTAACCAACTATTTAATTTTACTGATTGCTATCAGAAATTAATCACAAACTACAGTTACGAGCAAAGTTATGACAATGCAATATAACTGGCATGGTATTTATTAGTTAAAAGAGAAACAAGTCCTCCACAAACAAACCAGAGATAAAACTGTCTATTCAGATAAACCACTGAGTTTCAAAGAAGCAAAATTCTTGATGCTATAGCAAATCTAGAAAAAACAGCTGTTCAGGTTATGTGCAGCATTTATCTTTTAAATGAAATACATTGGTAATATTAAAGGAATTTTAATGCAACTGCAAAAAATTAAAAGTAAAATACCAAGTACCATATGGTACTGCCATAAAACATTTATGTCCAAATATTTGCTCTCATTCTCATCCAATGAAAACAAAGTCCTAACTAGGAAGCAGAACTCATTTCTCTCCTAACAATCAGTAAAATATCCCCCTGCCAAATTACAAACTATAGCAAGCAAATGCCTCCTTGCTTATCATAACTGAAGTCAAACTTTGTCAGAAAAGGCAGGAGGTATATCTAAAGTTGGACCAAAATACTATACCATTCACTGGAAGACCTCAACTGTACTGCACTCCTTGTGAAAAAAACTGCAGTGAGGAGATGTAGTGATAGTAAAGATGATTTTCTCTCCAAAGCACTTAAAGACTTTACATGTTAACACTGAAATCTATGGTTTAGTAAAGTTAAGCATATGTGCAGCTGTTAAGATCAGAGTCTAAGCACAACTGATGATGATTAAAATTTGTCTCTTAATCAATACTTTAGCCAAGAGAGATTGAAAGTTATTTTAATTGCTGGTCTTGGAAATGTTAGATGTCTGATTTCAAGTTTAAGGGATCCAGATTCCACAGGTTAAACCTCTTTAGTTATAATGCTGAGCATTCTGGCCCAAATCCAACAAAACACTTAAACACATGCTTGACCTAAAACAGAAAGACAGCTGCGGAGAACTTAAAAGTTAAGAATTTACAGGGCCAGGGAAAGAATGCTCAGTACCATTCAGGATCAAGCCTAAACAACATCAATCTCTTCAAAGGACTTTGATTTCTGAAGCTTCTTCCTTCTATAATTTAAGATAGAGGTATATAACAATGTGATGAAATTAAAACCTGGCTATTTTCTTCTGGTCTTATGTTCATTTATATTAACCATTCATAAAGAAAAAATGAAACCCCAATGACATTTCTGTAATTTTAGAAGGGGGGAAAAGATGAGCAGTGGCTTAGCCTAAAGTAGGAGCACTGAGTACAAAACATGACAATGAAGCAACGCTGATACTCTGATCTCAGTACAAGTTAGCCCATAATTTAGGCAATGCCATAACAGATTGCATTGTAATTAAAAGACATTAACACAAAGTCAGAGACATAAATAAATACAAATATCCAACAGACTTTCTAAAAACAAGTAGAAATTTTCCAGTTGTGGCTTTAATCGGACCTTTTGCTTTGTATAAAGTGCTCGGAGGAAAAAACAAGGGAAAAGATGTAGGCACTTCCCATCTTCTTTATGTTAGCTGGCTCTGAGAAGTGTAATTTTAATGCTACAGAGGTGAATCAGGAAATAATTGCCAAAGAAAAAGTATAAAAAGCAAAACCTGTAGGAAAATAATTGCAGTATTACATGCAGCGGATTTAGCAATACTACTATCAAACCCAACAAACTATCAGGGGATTGTGCCACTTACGGGGTCTGGAAAAGCAAGGCAAATCACAAACACCATCCTGTAAATGCTTATACTCCTTATCATGAGGTATCTCTCAAGTGTAGACTGAACTGAGTCATAAATAACACTGTGCACGCAATTACACTTTCATCAGAGAATCCATTACTCCCGATCTCATTGCACAGGGCAGCCAGCTCAGGGCACACTTCACTTACACCGAGGGCATGTTTGCACCAGGCAATGGAGCGCAGTGCCCACATCCTCAAAATACAATTCACTGAGCGCTAGCACCAAATTTGCAACGCTTAAAGAACCGTACAGTTGTGCCTTCACTGTGCAGCTCCTAAAGCATTTGTCCCTTCTGAAAAATAGGACTTATTAGCCACATTTATACTTCATAGTGCTGGAGCGTTGCTATTTTATGGAGCTGAACCACTGTCTCCTTCCTGGCCAACATCACTAGCCCTGTGCTGGGTGCTCAGAGCACCCACAGGAGGGCTTGCCTTCCAGTGCCTCAGTCCCAGGGAAGGGGGCAGCTCCATCCGCAACCCTCACCAGCAAAGATGACATTCCTGTCCCACAGTACTTCAAGTCACAGTGTTTTCAGCTAATTCAGCCAGCTATTTGGTTGATATGAGGTGGCTCTAGGCCTGCATTTCTTTGCCATGCTGTTTTGACTCCTAAAGACTAAGTGTCTGTTCTTCCATAATTCTCAGTATTTTTTCTCATGCTTATAAAGAGAATTATCATTTTAAGAGCCACTTTAGTGTAAACATAGCACAGACTTTGAGAGAGGAAGGTACCTACTGTATTTATGGAGGTATTTCTCATTTCTCCAAAGAGAAAGCTAGTATAATTTTTTTCTCTTAAAAGCAGGGACTGAACTGCTTTCTACAGATTCTTATCAGAAAAAGATAAGGCTGAAAGAGGCACTGCTGTCATGAAAGCTGACCCCTCTGTGTAACAGACCATGGATGTTTTTTCAAAAAAATCTTTTTTGAACAGGAGCATAGATTTTTAACCAAAATGCCTATTTTTATGTTTTCTGCAATAGGGAATTACAGGGTTAAAAATCTTAGGTAAGTTGTTCCATTGATTTTGAAACATGTATCAGAATGGTTAATTTGAGAAAGTGCCCTCAATTTCCAGCCTCAGAGCATTGTTTTGCTTTTGTCTCTAACATTCCAGAATTTTCTTCTCTATTTTTGCACTTGTACACCGGGACTAAGTAACCTCCTCTGATAAGAAAACAGATGGAGATCTCAGGTTCTTTCATTGCAAAGCATATTTTTAAAAATATTTTAACCATTCTTTTCTTTTTCTTCCAACGCTCTCTGAAGTATTATTACTTTTCTTGAAAAGCAGGCACCAAAACTGAAGCAAGGGTCTCTGGATTTTCACCAGACCCTCCAAGATAAAATCATTTTCTTATCCTTTACTTGAGATTTCCCCATTTGATATATCCAAATATCACATTAGTTTCTGTACTGTGTTAGCTGGCAGCTCACCTTTAGCTTATTATTTACCAGAGCTCAAAAGCCTTTTAAAGTCACAGCTTCCCACAACATAGTTTCCGTCTTCCAAGGATTGGCTTTGTCCTTTGCTCACTTCCATTTGACCATACTACAACACATACTGCCCACTCCTAATTATCTTAACAAGCAACCTAAGATCACTGTGTATCAATGATCCATCATGTTCATCATCAGCCACTTTCTCTTACCTGTAATACCTAAGAATAATACAAATTTTCTTTCCAAAACAGTGTCGTTAAATAGCAAGTTAATTTTCTGATAGTTTTAAAGTCTGTCAGTTAGTTAACTGTAAAAGGGATCCAGTAAAGCTCCTAAGCACACACTTAAACCTTAAGCACTTTATTCACACTAATGTTAAATAGCTTGCTGCCTGGAGACCCAGGACTCAGTTATAGAAAGGAAATAAAATACACTAGCAGGATCGATCCATGCACTCAGGATTCCAGGTTAAGCATCTCATTCAGAGATTTCAGGGTAGCCAGCAGTAATGTTGTACACAAACAGAAAAGGTTGAGCTCAGACTGAGAACCAATTAAAACAATGGATTCTTTGGACAGAAAGGGTAAGGATTTTTTTATCTTGTTCTTGTATTTTGTAAAATACTTGTCCATGGAAAAGCCTGAGTTTAGACAATAAAATACTCACTTCAGAGACATTTTCAAAAATTCACTCTGCTCATGTGGAAAAGGTGACTGAGCCACTGTGCTTGGATTAAGCCCCCACCTGGATTTGGATTTGACAATTTGGTTTTGGCTTAGAATAGAACGTTGTTTGGAAAAGTCTGGATCTCTACCACCCTCCACCCCCCATGTTTTTTTATTATTATGATTGAGATTTAAAAGAAAGACCATTGTTATGAGTTTATGACACTCCCTGATATACTTCAAAAGTAAAGGAAGACAGAAGAAAAAGTAAGAGAAAAAGAAAAGAATGTACCAGTTTAGCACATTTATCCTGTTCCAACAGTTAACATGCTGGGTGCTATTTTAAAGGATATTGCTTAGTTTTTCCTTCAAACTTGTCTTTTCATATCAGACAGACAAATTTATTTAAAACTTGTCGTGACTTAAACCATCAAATGTCTTGTATACACACATCAATAGAATTGTCTGTTGCCTTTATCAGAGGCTATAGCATTGGTCAAGATATGGCTGAATTCTGATCCTGCCTGTGGTGAGAGGGAGGATCAATCCCCATATTCAGTGGGGAAGGATCAGACCTTTATAATGAGAACTGGGTTACTGTAGGGATATTGATCAGCTCACACTGTACTCTGAACTAAGAATTGCAGTTCACAGATAGAGATTCAACAGTTTGAACTCCTAAGGATTTAATTACTGAGGCTAATAATATAAATGTAATCAAAGAAAAAATTCAAAGTTTTTCAGAAATTGTTTTTCAGAGGAAGAAGGAAAATATTACTAGGTGGGGTTTTTTTTTTTCGAGGGGGGGGGAATTAAGGACTTGATTCTTTAACCAACATTTGCAGATTATCTTTTAACATGCCATAATCAATAGGATCCAAAAACCCCATATAGATAAATTATACATTTGTCTGGATCCCATAAAATGAAGTTAAAATTTCTCCCTGGACAGAGGTTGCTACCATAGCAAGATGAGGCGGACCTGTGTCTCTTAGAGATTTGATTAGCTAGGAGTACATCCAGACAAGAACCTACAATGGAAGCAGATGAACCATGTTCACTGATCATCTGTCCCAAGTAAAGCAAGTGCTTTCCTTATAGGACTTTAAAATATGGTAAATGTCCTCCCCAAACTGAGTAATAAGAGGAAGGAAAGGCCCATTACCATAACAGCCTTTTAAATTTGTCTGCCCCAAGGAGAAGCACCTCATTTTATGCTCAAATCCTTCAGTTTCTTCTTAAACAGGTTCTTGCTTTTGAGGAACATTGAGTCACCAGCTAATGCTGGTTGCAGTCTCCAGTGAGAAAACTAGTAGGCAGTTCTGGAGCGAATGCAGACACTTGCCACCCTGGTCTCAAAGACAGAAAATGGACGCTTCTTGCTTCTGATCAAGAAATAACATCCATGCAATTCTTTTATGCAAGAACAAGTTATAGTTCCATTTAGAACAACGGAGATATAGGGACATGGATAATCAGTCCTAAATCTTATTTTATTCCCAGGTTGTCACAGAAATTTTTAGAGTAAATTCGATCACTAACCTAATCCTCTAGTTTCCATTTTCATTTACTCACCAGATGATTCCAAACAGCAGGAAGAGCTGCATGAACTGCTTTTGCCAACTAGAAGATGGTTTGATCAAGTATTCAGCAGGAGAGGAAAACTTAAAAACATGGATCAGAAAGAAAAGTTATCAGAAGACCACTTTTGACATATTGTTACTGTCTTTAGCGTATACAGGGTTTTGGTGACACAGTTCATGTTTAGGTTGTAAGTTGTCCATCCTGTAACAGTTACAATGAATTAGCAATTAATTCCAATTTATATTTTCCTATTAAAATGTTCTTAATGTGTGGATTTTACTCTTCAGTTGTCTTTTTGGAATGGCATGGAATGGAATGGAATGGAACGGAACGGAACAAAATGGAATAGACTAGACTAGACTAGAGTATTTCAGTTGGAAGGGACCTACAATGATCATCTAGTCCAACAGCCTGACCACTTCAGGGATGACCAAAAGCTAAAGCATGTTAAGGGCATTGTCCAAATGCCTCTTAAACACTGACAGGCTTGGGGCATCAATTACCTCTCCAGGAAGCCTGTTCCAGTGTTTGACCACCCTCTTGGTAAAGAAATGCTTCCTAATGCCCAGTCTAAAGTAGTCTAAAGTCAAGTGGCATGGCTATTAGGATTATTATTCTACAGGGAAGAATAGCTGCACAGAGAACAAACAGAATTATGGAGGGCTTCGTGTTTGTTTGTTTTTACAGATGATTGCAATACCTAATTCTGCATTTTCTCCAAGCATTTGAAAGCTTGTTTCAAACTTTTACTATCTTTATGGAAGTAATTACACTTATAAAGGATCCAGACTAAATCTGAGGTATTTTTGTGTTTGTCATCACATCCTTATGATGTTCGTAGTCTGATTCAGGTTCCTCTGAATGGAGGTACAACATAAGTGCTGCTTTCTATGGGCCACCTTTAAAGCAAGGGCATAGAGCATTACTTCATCTTCCATTATGTATATCACACGTTTCTAAATGTGTTATCAGTGCAGTGTAAGCAGCTAAATACATCCTTGTTTGCATATATGTAGAGTGAGATTTGCTGCTACTTCCACAGCTAGCTAATGCAGCATCTTAGTGGTATTACACAAAAATATAAATCAGGGAATCCCTGATTTATCTTATACAGCAGAAAAAAACCTGAAAGGGAGCATCATATACCATTTACAATTATTTAGGTCTGCAACCTGTAATATGGGAATAACAGCAGGAAAAAATGGGCTGAATGCATTTTTCAAATGACTTGCGAGAGGCAGAATAAAGTCCCATGTTATTTTATTTAGGGTATTAATTTTATTCGGGTCACAGGCAAACAGCTACACTTTCATTAATGAAATGCTCTTAAGCTAATTTCCATTTGTATGCAAGTAACACCATCAGGTTTAGTACATGCACACAGTCGTACATACTTATACCGATATCTGCATGAGAAGAAAGCGAACAGGCTGTTGATTTATTACACACAAATTGAATGAATAAGATAACATTTTATTAGTGAGATACCATTATAAAAATGACTATAAATGGATACAATACAAGTGGTATATGGCCTTATCAGTAAATCTGCTGTATGTTAGGACCTGGTACATGTTGTAATAAAAAGATAATTAAAAGTATTGAATCACAGAACCATACCAAGAAATAGCCCAGTAACAACAAGCTCCATTAGTGAGACAGTATGTACTGCCAACCAGGTTCAAAAAAGACTAAAAAGTGAAGTCAGTTTTTTAGGAAGCATAAAAAAGCTTTAAGTCCAAGTAGTAAAAGAATAAAGGGAAGTATTTTCTGACTTTCTCTAAAAGACAGTAAAAAAATTACTTGACACAAGAATTTCTTGTTTGAGGAGCTTTATCTCATACCTTTAACGAGTGTATTTCTGGTAAAGTGATATTCACACTCTTTAACTGCTGTAAGTAATATAGCACACTGGAAACCTGAATAAATACTTCAGAGGGCTTTTTTTGTGGTTTTTTTTTTTTTTTTGGTTGGTTGGTTGGGTTGGTTTTGGTTTTGGTGGTTTTTTTTTAATTTTTATGAATAGCACTGTCTTGCTTCTTCTCCTCATCCCTCCCCCATTCCCCTCAGGTCAACTGCTTCCCCTCCCTCCCTCTGGTCAGTTTAATATGGAGATGCTGCCTGAGCCTTGTTGTACAGAATAAGCACACAACATTTTCTCCTGGGAGTTGGTTCATGCAAAACAGTGCCCCGCTGAGAGAGTGGAAATTTACCCATAAGACATTCTTCCAGCAGCAAGACTCCAGAGGAAACCTGATCAGAATTTTTAAAGACATGCCTTGATTTTCTCTATAATTCCTTTAAAGTTTCATAGGGAAAAAATATAAACCAAATGTTTAAGGTTTGTTATGCTTGGTCTTTACCAGAAACAGACTGAGATATAGTCTCATTTGGGGATAAAAACTGAGAAGACAGCGATGGAGTATTTTCAACAGATTTTCCTGCTGCTATGTCTTCTCCTGTGATTTCTTTTTATTTTTCTTTCCTCCTTCTGACTATCAGTTTATAGTCTCTGCAGCACTTCAGCTGATCAATACATCAGCTCTCCCCCCTTCCACATGCAGGCAGAATCTTACTGGCTTTAAGATGTGCAGGTAGTGTTTGCAAAATAAAAAACATTTTGTTTTTACTATTTAAGTTTGTGTCACTGATGTCACTGATTTATCAAGAAAATATACTTCCAAGTAACATAGAACATAAGAAAGGTGATGATCTTGAAGTTGTTATTTCTTAGAGATCTTTGGAAAAATGTGTAGGACATCTATACAGTGAATTTAAAATCTCTTTTAAAAAAGACACCTTTAATTTTGGGCCTTATCCAAAGTCCAATGAATGCTCCACCTTACTTCAGTGTGCCTTGAACCAGCTTTTTATTGTTTAATCTTACCCTGATCGATTTCAGCAGCACAGCTCCCACAATCTTTTATTATTATAATAAATTTAACCTTTATTTTTTCATAGTACCTAAAAGTTGCAACTAGGGTAGGATGCAGCATGCCAGGTACTATTTAGAAACTCCTTATTAAATGACAGTCCCTTCCTTCAGAGGTTTCAATTGTTACAGTCAGTTTGCAGATCAACACATCCCACAGTTGCACATCAGGTAATACTGGCATGGTCAGACCTAATGAATCAGTGAAGTTAGTCAGGTGAATAAGGACTCTGCAGAACTAAATTTGTCTATGATGATGTCTTTAGGAGAGGGAACACATCTCCCTTTTAATCTTAAGCAAACAAGCATCTCTAAATAAGATATAATACTGGAAACTTTATTTTCTCCCTTCACTACCTGCAGTGGCAGGGAGATTGTTTTACCCTTCTCTGCAGCAGTACTGGGACAATATGTCCATTCTGGTGGCCACATTTTTAAAATTATATTAGAAGTGGATCCAGGAGTTATAAAAATTATGTGAGGGATGGAGAAGTTACAATGAGGGTTCAAATTCAGTGTGTGTAGATAGGCAAAAGAAGAGTGAGGTATGATTGCAACATTTAAACACCTTAAAAAGAAGAAATCACCAAGCTGTAAATGGCTTTTTAAATTCCACAGAAAGAGATGTGACAGGGAACCATGACTGGAATTCATATCCAGATAAAATAAATACTGGAAGGAAGGTACAATTGTAACAATGACAGCAATAGATTCTTGGAAGTACCAGGAGAAGTGGTGGATTCCCTGTGTCCTGATAAATTTGAATCAAAACCAACTAGAAAATCAGGACTAGCCAAACACAAGTAACTACGATTATTGATGAGATAATCAGTGAAGTTCTGTGGCCTAGACATAAGAGGTCAAACTACACTACTGGTAAATTTAAAGATCAGAATAACTACTTGCTCAGATGAAAAGTAGGGATTTTTAATTCATTTTGGTGCTAAGCAAGTTAGATTTTTGCTAAAATGTTTCTATTTTGTAGAAACAGGTTCTCAGGGTACCTGTATATTTCAGCTCCTATAAGGTACTTGGCACCTCAATCTAAAACCCATTCTTTGAACTCATCATTATTACTACATTTTCCAGTTCCACTGCCTAAGGACTTCCTACAGTTATGTCACATTTCTGACTATTCATCAGCTGTGTATCACTTTGTTCCCCTGTCTGTAGTGAGATACTATCTAGCCCAGGGGAAGTGTTTTATCTTGCCCAGGTGTCCAGCTATGTAGTAATGCAAATAGAAAGAACAGACATCACAGTAAATGATGAATAAGAAGCACATTCAAGACACTTCTAACTGTTGTAACGAAGTTAAAGGTACTTCAGATGAGCTATAGATAGTCCAGGTACAATTTGATCAATGCCATTGTTCTGAGATGCACAAATCCTATTCCAGTTTGCTGTGGTCTGTTCCGCAAACCTGGGATGTTGGTGACTCTAGGTAAACCCAGTACCAGGCAGAATCATTGAGATGCTGAACCACCCCAAATTGAATCACAGCTGGAGGACTAGCCTGAATCACAGGTGGAGACTCTTAACTGTGGATGGGACCAATTCCAGTAAGCATTACATGAGGCATGTAATAAAACTTAATGAGGGATAGGGGAGAATTTAAGCATTCCTGGGAACTGGTGGTCTAATTTTTCTCTTCCTCAGGGGCATGTAAACTGGCATTCACTTAATCACCAAAAAGTAAATATAAACTCTACATTCTTTCATACGATAATGCAGAAAGACAGACACTGTAAGTATCTTCTTACATCCATAAACTTAGCATGGTACTTACCCACTTCTTTCTCTCTGCTGAGTATGTTCCACATTTACCACAAAATAGTAGCAAGACGTAGGTTAATAATCAAGGAGATTCATTTCAAAAAGGCATTTTTATTATGGACGGTTTCCAGGAAGAGATGGTCCTCCCTCATTCATACTACTCCTCTGTGTTTTGATGCAGAGGCACTCTACCTTTGCATGCCTTGAATTCCTCATGAGAGCATGCTGTACTTTTAGTTATAAAAAAGCTTTAACACAAAGCACAAGTCCCTCACAACTGGCCCTTTTACACGATGTCCACACATAATATTTCCATCATTCTGGGCCTGTGGGTGGAGGTCTTATTTTTTTGAAACTTCCACTCTGTCCACTTGAAACATTCACCTCCTGATCCCCAGAGCATTCTGAACAGCCTTCTTTTCTTCTCATGAAGGCTGTGCAAAATACATTACAAAACTAGAACATAAAGAAGATGTAACCTATTGGTATCTATGCTCAGTCTCAGGATTACTTGCTTTCCAGTCTTCCAAAAAGTACACTCCATAGAGATTCTACACCTACTTATGTTCAACTTAAACAGTTCCATTCTTTCATCCACACATCCAGTAAAAGGTTTCTTAAGTTAGGAAGAAGAGATTAACCTGGAACAATGGTCTCACTATTAAGGTCCATGAATAGATGCTCTGCCATCATGCAAAATATTGCATATCTTCTAAAAGTTCAGGCAGCATGGACCTTTCTAGAATATCTCACACAGAAACCATTAACCTTCCACATTTCTCTCCACCACTGCAAACATCCCTTTTTCTGTCAAAAGCCTCATGCCGGGCACAAAGGCCACACATATGGGGGAAGATCCAGATCAATAACATTTAAGCGCACGAGTGTTGCAACTCCTAAAAAAAGGGTGTCTGGATTGAATGGGATGACTCAGATGCCCTGTTCTGTCAGAGGAGAAACAGGTGTCTCGCAGTGAGCCAGAAAACTTACATGCTAAATGAGCAGCTACACATAGCTTAACGTAGAAGGAATGCTTGGCAAAGGCATGTGTTGCAATTCTCGCACTTCTTAGCAGTCGAGGCACTGTGTTAGGCAAAACGCTTTCAAAAAATCTACTTTTGACTTAAACCTTAAACTTTTCTTTTGTGCTTAGAAAAGCTTGCCTTTTTTTTTTTTTTTTAATTTTATTTTTTTACCAGTAACAGTGATTTTAATATTACGGCTCTTCGTGGGAACAGGGGCCGTGATTTGGAAGGGGCATACACAGCATCTTATTGGGAACCACTGTACAG
>JANZLQ010000056.1:30363543-30383754 GCA_026212715.1 Elanus axillaris | reverse complement strand
CAGTAACAGTGATTTTAATATTACGGCTCTGCGTGGGAACAGGGGCAGTGATTTGGAAGGGGCATACACAGCATCTTCTTGGGAACCACTGTACAGCATTGTTATTCCACTGTGTATATCCATGGTTTCTCTTTTCAACAACAACATGGTGGGTAAGAGTATGTGACAGTAAACTTCTGAATAGCAACTGACCATAGGCTTCTCTATAGTACTAAGACAGCTTGCACATGGAGAAGAAACATAGAAGTTACTTTGCCTGACTCCTGACACCTCTGACAGCTTCAGGTAGCAGTCCCAAAATAAAGAATACAGTAGCCTCAAATTCATAAAACATTGCTATGGATGAAGATATATAGAAATCTTGGACTAGAGGATATGCTGATTTCCAAACACTGTTCATAGTGTACAAGCAAAACCACTGTTCATTAGTTATTGTGCACACACAGTGTAAATAACAAAAGTGTAGTGATTTGAAAGTGTAAACCTAAGTGTAGAGCCTAACTCTTCTTTAGATTGTATACATTGGACAAGGGCCATGTCTTGGCAGTGAGATGTGCACACTGCACATAACAGAGTACAGCCTCAGGGCTCAAATAACTATAATCATACAGACAACATTTGTTTTACTGGCATTATAAAAGTGAGATTCACTATGAATCTACTGGCTTAAAAGCGCTTTAGCAGATAGTGGAAGGCAAAAGAAATAAGGAAGTTGGCTAGCAATCCCTCCAAGACACCTCTATTTCTGTAAAACTTAATTTCAATATAGAAAAATATGTGTAGAGCATGTATATCTATGCCTTTATATAACATGAGACATTAAAGTTCATTAAAAAAATTCTTTGAATATTACTATCAGATCATTTCCTTTGAAAATGTCTTTACAAATTCATGCTTACATTAAAATTTTACACCAAGCCATACAGCACAATACAAATTACATCAATTAGCTACGACATCTGTATGCTACACTAATAGTTAGAATACAAAAATACTTGTAATACATTAATTAGATAACAGAGATATAAATTTAGACAGAAATTTGCCCAAACTTTGCAAGTTAAAAAAAAGTAAATTATTTAATTTCCATTAATGAGAATGAGGAAATATGCTATTGAGAGAAAACCTTTCTAAAAGCAAAGAGCAATTATGTTTCATGCTCAAAAGACCACAGATTCCACATAAAACTCACAATGCTCTGCCAATTATTTGGAGTTCAAATTCCCTTATTGTAGCAATTGAAACAATCTCAAAGAGTGCAAAAATTACTGAGTTGAAAAATCTATTCTTTAAAGTATACCATGCATTCATTTTGCACATAAACGATCTTAAAGTATTTCAGAAGGTGCTGTACTTTTTAGTTTTAAAAGTAAAAATAACATCTATCACTTTAGTGACACTGTTAGACATCTTTTAAATAGATATTTAACAGAATTACAGACATGTTGGAGAAGATAGCTTATATTCACTGAAAAGGCTACTGTAGTGCATTAGTCTTTAGATAAAGTAATAGGATCTTTTCCATGTATTAACAATCCTCCATACAAAAGATTTCTTAAAACTTTTTAAACAGCTTTATCAAGACAAGGTTACAAAGCACAAATGGGTAGCTAAAAGATATGTGGCTACTGAAAAAGGTATTGCCTGAATCCATACAGATTTTGATTGCTTTAGGAAAAAGAGGAATTTGCAAGGTTTGCTTTTTTTAAAACTAAAGTATATTTTAAAATTTACAATGGCATAACAAATTAAAAGATAGTCCTGTAGTGCAGATTTTTGGGGCTATTTCACTTGCTTCTAAAGAATCTTTATCAGACTGATATGATTTAACCTGCAATGCATTGATTTGTCCCCTCTGACATCATCTGAGGTGAGCAAAACATGGAGTCCAACACCACACTGAAACCTCCCAAATTTGTTGCTGACTTCCCATTTGCAGCTCTGGTAATTGCAAAGTCTAGCAAAGTCAATGCTAATTTTATGCTATAAATAACTCCTTTAAAAGCACTATTTACTTAAATAGGTAGAGACATATACTATTCTGGTCAAATTCCTGCTGATAGCAATAACAGCTGTTTATTCAAGAAGGTGGCTACATATATAGCTTTTAGCATTTGCGCATACATACGCACATTTATCTACCTGACATTCACCACCCCACCAATGATTTAAGTACTTCTAAATGTTTATCGGTTTCTGGTCCCCACTTCAACTTCTCTGTCTAAATCAAGTGTCCAAAAAAGACTTGTACACCTATACCTACAATTTGTCTATTTCTCTGGTTCAAATTTCAAAGCACTCAGGATCAGGAAATATAAACCCATGCATTTGGCAAGGCACCCAAAAGTAATAGAAAAAAATACGTTGTGTGGAACAAACGATGAATCAGTCTTTTATTCATTTTTCTGCAAGGTTTGTAGCAAATAAATGAGCCTTTCTTTTTGGTGCTACCACAGCATAAAAAGAGAATCACTGGAACATGCTGGAATAGCCATAAAAAGTGAATAAAAAATAGCAAGAATGGCTCTCAAATGCCTACATAAAGCTAAGTCAGGGCTATAAAAACTGCTGCATCTAATTCTGTAATTTCTTTCTGCGTTTTCATGCAGTCAGCCATTCCGAATTGTCCTGGAGTTCACTGTCCAAGGATATTGCAAAAAATCTTATTTAATCCATAATACAAATTATGTTTTTATTATCATTATTTCCTATTGATGTCATCATTGCTAAAAAAAGAGTGTTAACTTCAAACCAAATAATTACTAGAATAGGACATTCACCCTTTTGCTTCCCCTCCTCCAAGATTTTTTATAGACATACATTTCATTTGATTTTCTGTACACCCCTTAACAGTTTGTGAATTTTCATTCCTAAGATATGAATATATTATACTAAGGGATATTATATAAATGAGACCATTATTCAAAATGAGAACCTTCTCTACTAACAGCATCACTATTTGCAGTGTATGAGACAAAATAAATGTCTCCCATGAGTGACTAAATGCAAAATAAAAAGTAACCACTCAACTTTAATAGTTTAAAAATGCTATTAAACATAATGGCTCCTCAACATTCAAGCAGCACTATGTTTTAAGTGATCTTCATTTTTAAAGAACTATTTTATTTACATTTGAAATATTGATGGTGCATAAAGTTCTGTTCATGTAGTAATGATAGTCAAAAGTATTTAAAATAATTGCCACAAGACCAAAGTCATAAGTTTGCTCTGTCCCTAGGCCAGCGAAGAGTCCAGTGCTAAAAACATAAACGTGTGAAGAAATAATAAGAAAAACCTACTCCACTCTGCATAATTCTTGAAAAAGTATCTGTGACTTTCTTAGTAACTAAAAGAAGAAATATCAAAGCAAAAACTACTAGGTTATTAAGCAATAAAGTAGTAACTCAATCTGGTTTTTTTACCAGTTGAGGAGAATTCTGGCTCTGGGTATATGTTCCCAGAAATTAACTCTCTGGGTAGTAACCTTATCACCAAAATTTATGGATGTAAAGAAGCTGTTTCAACATACCATAAAGATTTAATTGAATTTAAATAGGTAAAAAGAAAGTTTATTTTGCATTTGTGATGCCATATTTAAAAATAAATTCACATTACTATTTCTTGTATTGCCCAAGGCTGAAAAACAAAATCTTTAGGAGGCACTACAACTTATTTCCCAGATTATTTTGTCACCTGATATCTCACCTGGTAGCCATGCCAGCACAGCAGCCATATACTATATGTGCTCTGAGCAGCAGCAGAATTTGTGAGTAACCAAACAAATACACATGCCACTTTACAGGAAAAAAAAAAAGATTGCAAGTCAGATTTATGAGTCCACAGTCACTTGTGTGCCAGCAGCATATAAACCTGTTTGGGTGTAGAGTAGCCTAGCAAATTATGTGAAGTGGCCAGATCTGCAGGATCCGTCCCTCCAGTGAAACAGTGAACCCCTAGAAAGGAAGGAGGACACACTCAGAGGCCACAGGTGGCACCCACTGTGAGTGTAAACTGTAAATTGGTTAGCCTTAATCTCTCCTTTGCTCAGTTGAATTTATCCTGAATTTAGGTCTAGTACCATGCCTTCCTGAAGAGCACTCCAGCTTACTGCTTTTCAGGGTAGTCAATTAAAAAAAGACAATGGTTACATCCTTACCAAAAATGTAACCAGCCATGAGCAATACCGGCTTTGAAACATGCCAAGAACTAAATACAATCTTACTTTAAGATTGGATAGAAAATTCAGAGGATATGTAACCTCAGAAAAATTCTCTGAGAGATATTAGCCTGAAGTGGGAGGAAGGAGACTGAGTTGCCAGCCTCCCCAAAATTAGCCTAGATCCTGAAGCAGATGAAGAGGTCACTAGTTAAGTAAACAACAGAATTGTCATTTATTGATTTTTTTTCATTAGTAGCTTTACTTTCTATTTTGTAATCACAAAAATCAAACTCTTAGATCCTTTAGATCTTTAGATACACCTCTATTTATTGTAGAACAAACAGATGAGAAGAATTTTCTTTTTCAAACAATACTGTTTAATTGTTAAATATAGTAAATCTAGAATGCTTTTACATTCATGGAGCAAACAGAAACTTGGAGTCAAGTGTTTTAGAAGCAAGCAACCTCAACAAAATTAGCGCTCTTAGAGGTGAAAAAGGGCTCCACAGAGCTGCAAAAGCCTGTTGGGGAACTGGTAATCCAAACACTGGGGCAGAAGAGGTCTTCTCAATGTAATAAGTATAAGCAGTAAGAGATACATGACAGACTGACTGACTGTGACTTTGGGGTATTCTGCAGTGCTCCTCAGACTTTCACATCTTTTTTTTTTTTATTTGTAAATTTATTAAGTGAGGCCAATTGGGGTAAACTTTGTACATACAGATAGTTAAAATGAACCCACAAACATACTTTTCACAGTATTTGTAAATTATATGAAGTCACAGGATAGGCTAAGAAACAGATTTAAATTACTTGTCCACTATCACATAGCAGGACAGGGACAGAGTTTAGCAACAATTCAGAGATATAACCATGTAGCAAACTATTTAATTCTTTGCTTTCCCTTGTTTACAGCCCTTCCTGAATAGGTGGTAGCCATTTACATGATCCAACTCCCAACATTTTGCTGACAGCTCAGTTGCACATCTGTACTCACAACTGATTTCTGTCCAGCCAAAACCACATCTGGCATTTCCAACTGAAATAACTCACAACTAAAACATGGGCACCACTAATTTCCATTCCCAGCTCTGTCTTTTCCTTCCTACTGTGTCACAGTCAATACCACAGTGTTCTCTGCAGTCATCATAGGTACCTGCCCTTGCACTAAAGCCCTATCACCTGATATAATTCTTCCCCCAAATCATTTCTACAGTTGCTTTTTTCCTCCTTTTAGTCAACACCCTCCTCTCATGTCATAAAAGTCTCCATACACCATTCACAAGCAGAGCACGTTGTAAAACGCATCTGTGCTTTTTCTGATCAAATTCCTTCCCTCTATTTTGAGTCTATCTACCAGCAACCAGCTCCACCTCTTTTCCTAATATGTGGCCTTTTCTTCAAGGCCCTGCACAGCTCTGCTTCTGAATGCCTGCCTTCATTCACATCTCCTCTGCTTTGGTTGTCATGGCTACAACACCAGCCTCACATCCAGGCTTCCTTTTCCCCATTGGCAATTTCAGGCTTTCTTTCAAGACACCCATGATACTTGAAAATCCTTTAAATGTTCAGCCCTGTCTAATGACCAACATCTATCATGACATCTATAAATGTGTGTCAGATATTTAGTTTTGTCAAACATCAGTGAGGATCTTTGATTTCCAAAGCTTTTGAATGATGGATCTTCAGTGAAGTCTCAACATTTCTTGCAGACCACCAGACACCCTATCACTAAACTCATAGGTCAGAACTCTAGTAAATAATAATTTTTGTCGAGTTGTTGGGGGTTCCTGTAGTTGAAGTTTGCAACAACAGCTTTTCAGGCTGTAGACCTTGGACAAAGGCCAAGTGGGAATTGCTATGACTTATTTTGTACTTTTTCTAGGGCTGTGCTTTATTTTGAGAGGATTGGCAGTTGTGTGCAATCCTTCGCCTTACTATGTGATGGTTGGGTTTGTCTTGGCATCTGTTGCAGGGTCCAGGTGGTTGATAAGTTTGGGAGTTTCTTTTGTATCTCTGGTTTTATTTATAGTGTATCTAGGGGGGGTGTTAATGGTTTTTGTTTATTCTGTGTCCTTAGCAGCTGATCCTTTTCTGGAAACTTGGGCGGATTGGCATGTTGCAGGGTATGCTGCAGGTTTTACTTTTGTACATGTTGTTGGGGTGGTTGGGGGGGGCTCTTGCTGAATGTTGGAAGTTTGGGGTGGTTACTGCTGATGGAGGGGTTACATCTGCTGTTCAGTTGGATTTTAGTGGTGTGGCTATGTTTTATTCATTCATGGATGTTTCTGGTGGCAGGATGGGAGTCACTGACTTTGTTGCGCTGGAGCTTGTGCAAGGATTGTCTTGTGGGGTGGTTCAGGCAGTTTAGGGGGACTAGAGAATAATTAATGTAAAATACCAGCTTTGGGAGTTGGTGATATTTTGGGTCTTCAGTGAAGTCTCAACATTTCTTGCAGACTACCAGATGCCCTGTCACTAAACTCATAGGTCAGAACTCCAGTAAAGCAATAGAGTCTTGTGGGCTGCCTGCATATTTCTTATGTAGCCATGAAATGAAGTTTGGAAAATCACAGGGGGGGGGGTTATCTTATTTTCACAGAAATGCTTTCAGATCAATGAGGCTCAACAGGCAGGCTTCAGGCTAAGTTCAAACCGCAGCACAAGTCCATCCAGGCCACAGCATTATATCTAGTGCAAAACAGCTACTTGGACAGCAATACAGCAACTTAAAGCAACTACATGCTTCAGAGCTCCTGAGAATGACACATCTATGAAAGCAGAAGGTGGAAAAAGAGAAACAGCACCCTCTTCCTTTGTGTAGCCTTCAGACTCTAAAATATTCAGAGAAAGAGCAGCTACTGCCATTTTTGAGGAGGGAAGGAGGGCAGGGGCACTCCAACATGAGATCTATTGCCTTTTGTTGGGGAAGAATGAAGGGAAGAAGTATCTCCAGAAAGCCACGGTTGGTGTTGAATTGTGGATACTGGAAGAGATGGCATGGCCAAGATGTCCAAGAATATGTGGGAAGGTGAGGAAGGGAAGACACTTCATAAGCAAGAGTGTGACACAGCCTTTCTCTCCCAGAGCAACACAAGGACAGGAATGTCACAGAACTGAGGCTGCAGAGTTTGGTTCAGCTGTAAATACACAATGTGATTCATTTTCTCTTGGGTATCCTCCATGTCTACTTTTTATCTCCAACGCTCTCTCATGTAACTTCACTGGAGCAGATACCATACTTTCATTTGTATCTTGCCAGAAAAAAATAAACTACATGTGTACAAAACAGCTGCTAAGCTGCAGTCAGTCAGATTCCCTCTAGGGATCAGGCTATTTTATGGCATGAAAGTTTTAGATTAACAAAAAAATGATCAACCGATACCATTCTAACATCATTTTGGATTTGAAGTTTTATCACATGCGTCATTTTTTTAAGTTGCTTCTCCTAGATTTTTAATAATGTCTCTAGTTTGACTTACAACCCTGATACCACAAAATATTAATCATTTCTAAAGAGATAAGATGCAGGCAAACAAATCATGGGGCGTTTTGAAGGTTGGCTAAAATTTTATTTACAGATATGCTCAATTTGTATCAGTCATTGATTTTGTAGAGAGAACGTGAAACAATAATTCATGCTGAATGTACTTGTTCCTCACCTTGGTGTATCCATTGCTGCTGTTAACATGGCGTCAGCTATCAGCCTTCACCTTTTAACAGTGTTCAGTGGAGAGAGCAAGAAGAAAGGGGCACGCATCCATTGTCATCAGTGGCATTTTTCAACATCATGACAGGTTCTCACTCGCACGGTGGCAGCTGCACTGACAATAGGTTGTTTTACACCTGGTGTTTACTTGAGGGAGGATAACCCAGTGACACCAGACGGAGCAGAAGTCACTGCCGAAGTGGTGGCAGCCTGTCCCTCTTACACAGGCATGGTTGATGAACCAGAAGAATTGCCTGTAAAGCCCATAAGGCTGTGACCCTTAAAAGTCACAGTGGCCAATTAATTCTTCAGCTTTTTATCATTTTATTTTTCTCAAATTTTTTTCAAGGCTAAGCTTTGATGCTTAGGGGAATGGCAAAACAGGATTTGTCTTTCCTTATCTGTCATATAAAGACATGGAGCAATTGCCATCTAACCACTTACTGGTTCAGCACATGGGTGTGTAGGCACAGAACAAAGATACCTCCCAGTCTCTGGGGAGGTTCAGATCTTGAGCTCTGTTGCTGGGGCTTATCTCAACTCATCTCTACCTTGTTGTGAAAGTAATGTGAAATGACAACACTTCACAAATAAACAGAGACTCCTTCTCTTTGTTATGTTCAAACAGTGTAGCAGACTAAAGTATTAACCAGAATCCCTATACTTTATGGTTACTTTTCTCTCTGTTTTGCTGAAAACCAAAGAACCTTTCATGTTCTGTCAACCCAGGCAGTGAAATACATGTTTCACAGATCCACTGTAGTTCACACAGTCAGATATGCGTGGTGTTTGAGTCCCACCACAATGCACTCATGGAAATTTAGCTTTCTCTCCAGGCTTCAGCAGTGTCTTTCTTTTGCTCTCCAGCGAATTTTGTGTGTACATTTTGTGGTTTAAGCAAAGATTTATTCTTTTGGTTTATAGTTTTCATGTCCAGGGATATGTATTAATCTAAATGTATAACTCCAGGAATTCATCCCTTAGCATATCTCTTCTAAATCATGCAAATCTGCTTCTGTTCTGGTCAGCCCATCCAACCTTATCTCTAGCCATCTACCCCACCAATGCTTGGTCAGGTATTTTCCATTTCCTTTGACAAGACTTGATCAGAAACAGTTCGCATATCTCAGCAGATAACTCATTTTTTAAAGTAATGACCTCATCAATTCTTTTCTATTTACATTTACAGGGTTGTCGCCATGTAAACTGTCACTGTTAGTCTTTGATTTCTGGCCCAATGTAAAGGTGAAAAGATGAAAGTAAATCAACGTGCAATCAAAACAGATACTGATACTCATGAAGACTCCATAACACCAAGCAAAGTTCAGAAGTTTCTCATAGACACATTGGCAATTGTCACTGCATGTAGTGTAGCTCTCCATCCTAGGTGCCTAAGGATGGTAACTAGATTTTAGATAATGCAGTTATATCTCATATAATGCTATATTTGTAGGTGAGAATGAGACAGCAAGAGAACTCTCTCCAAACAGTGTGCAATGGGAAAATACAACAGTGTATATTTGCAGTAATGTTTAGCTTAGATGAGGTCAGGAAAAGGATTGTGTTATTTGCTGTGATATTTACTGCTAATATTTTTCTTTTTATACTTGCATCTTCTCTTTTCCTACTGCATTCTATTATGTTCCCATGTTCAGTTTCCCCTGGTAAAGTGCTCCTTTTGAACATGCCTACTTCTTCCACTAGTGTCTCTAGCTTCCCTGGTGGCCCTGCTTTCAGAGATCAGTTGCAGTTCTGTTCTCCTTCATGCAAAAGAAGCCACCAATAAAAACTGCTAAGTTCATTCCTCCTTTTACAAACCATAGTGCTCTTTATAAAGAGGCTAGGACAGTTGTAGACACATTTGGAAACAAACAAAAAAAAGAAAACTCTACCCATCTAAGCAGCCAGGATTCCATAGGATATCAGGGCTCTCTTATGCACTCTGAACTTCAGAATTCCCCAGTACCTTTTGCTGCTCTTGTTCCCTTCTAATTAATTCTTCGAGTGAGCGATTGGAGTTTGATCAATATAAAATCTGTGATTTTTCTAATTGCGATTCGTTACAGCTTCTCTAAATTGGTTACTCTAAGAATAAAGACTAACCTTTTCAAACCTCTCATCCGGAAATATTATGATAATGAGCAATGCCTGAGCTTCACAAAGGATGCCTGCAATATTACTATACTATTGAACAGACAGATCATTTATAAAAGTAAAAGGCTGCTTCCAGAAAAGGCATCTTTATGGAAATGTTTAGCCCTCTTTAAATTAACAATTCAGGTTTATTTCTTATTTTAAGAATTTGTCAGAAGACCACCTAGATGATAAATTTGCTTTAGAAATGGCACACTACTATTTAACGTGGAGAATAGATGCTTATCTCTACTCCAATCCATGTAACATTTTTACAGGAACGGTCTAAAAAATTAAGCTTCCTGAAACAAAATATACTTGCCTATGTATGAGGAGTAGGGGGGCTGGGGGGAAACTGCAAACCAAAGCCTATTTAAGCTAGTGCAATTTATATGAATGATCTCATAAGCACAAAATAATTCCATGTTCTACCATTTTAGTGTTAGGTATCCAACAAATATTCAAAATGGCATTTGCGCAATATACATGGATGTTGATGTTACGGAACAGCAGACAATCCCCTTGAGGTTTTTTAGAAAAGAGAATTTACAAACATTTATTTTAGGAGGCCAATAGTGCATTCTCTCTCTTGGCCAATCTATTTGTGATGCTATTAGGCAGGCTTGTTTACATACGTGTATGCTTATTAAAGATTTTAAAAAGCAAACTTTAGTTTGAATTTTACCCCAACATGGAACATAATTTTTTTAACTTTCAAAATGAAGTCTTCTAGTCAGCTATTCCATAATGTCTGTGCAGTGTCATTTTATGGCACTCACGTTCCAATACTCTAAAGCACTTAGACAGTATCATCGACTCCAGTACAACAATTTGCATACTTAAAGTTAAGTACATACTTTTTGGGACCTGGGCCTAATACCTCCTTTCATTGTTTGTATATATTGCAAATGGTTTCTGTTTCCTTCTGGATGTGGGATAGCTAATTATGTTTTAGTCCCTGGACATCCAGCAAGCATAATATAAAACCACAAGCTTATGGCTGTTTCTTACTGCAGTTTTGTCCCAGTGCAGGCTAGCTAAAGGTGCAGTTACAGGCTTCCACTCCAGAGCAGCTTCCTCCCAATATCCAGGGAAAGTAATCTCCTGGCTATGCTAACAGTCATCCAAAAACCTACCATATAATCTAATTGAACTATTGATTCCCAAGCTAGGGCTTCTATTTAGCATTCTAGAGAGAAAGAAAAGAGAGAGAAAAAGGTTTTACAGACACAGTAACACAATGCTGCACAAACCTTCCTTAGCTTCTGTTGCTTTACATTCATTTATCATAAAGATTATGCAAAAAATGTAGTTACAATGATAATGACAGCATCCCCCTCCTTCTCTGAAATGTATTCTCCTTTTTATTTCAAGCTGCAAATTCTTAAATGGGGAATATACATTTTCCTTAATAAGAAAGAGTCTAACAGCAAGGAGGAATAGAAGAATGGAAAGTGCTCCACCACAGCATCACCTCACATTACTTATGCATTTAGACAGCTGGTAATACTATAGATACGACAGAATCTTTCTCAGCTTTTTTTTGTTTGTTTTGGTTTTGTGTTTTTTTTGGGGGTGGTTGGTTTGTTTGGGGGGTTTTTTATTATTTAAGAGGAGAAAAAAGAAGCGTGTAGTTTGCATTTTAAAAATTCCATCAGAAACCTACTTTATCTTTCATTCAGATTGCAAGATCAACAAACTCCCTTGACAATGATTTCCTGTGAATATTAATTAAGTTACTACTACAGTGTGTTTACTAATCTTTTAGAAAGAAAGCATTATGGGGACAAGATATTAATTCCATGGAATTAGAAAAATATTTTGAACATTTGGCCAACAATAAAGGTTCTATTTTGGAAATTCTGTAAGTGCAAACCTTACAGCTATTTTACAGAAAGCTATATATGCTGACAGCAATGTGTGGCATTCCTCCATATTTTTGATAAAGCAACTCAGGATTATTCATACCAATATAAAAGGTACATACTTACAAAAGTATTCTGTACTGTTAGCTGATCTCAGAATACTTAGTTCATATAACTGGAATATCTTAAACAAGAAAATGTCTTCATTTATCTAAATGGCATTATGAGATTTGTTCTTGCTGGTCAAAATATTTCCTTAAATTATAACATATTTAAAGTAAGAGGTTCTCGGATAGATTTATGTATTTGGAGATCTTTTAAGTCATGCGTTAAGCAACTCTAGGAAGGCAAGTTCTTCACAGAATAATTTAAAATCAGCTCCAAAAGAGTTTCTAGTCTGATTTTTAAAATGTAGTTATCATAAGAAAGTATCACTGGGAGTTATTCATACCATGCTTCTTCATGGCTAGTTTGTAAGTTATAACAAACCACTTCCTATCTGCCAGCCCCTGAAACTTCCCTAAGTAGTTAAACAACATGTTGGTACTTAAGAGCTACAGTTTAGTCTTGTACTTTTGGTTTGGGACAATGAAGGTGAAAAACAGGACATCTGGCAACAACCTAAACTAGTATTGTTCCTGCCTTTTTTCCACTGGGATTATAAGAGTGGAAATTTTCATCTTATCTAGGACAACGACAAATCTTCAAGGGAAAAATGTCTTTCTGCTGGTGAGGTCCATATACACATAAGGGGAATAGAGTAACATAAAAGCCCTAGAAAAGATTTCCCCAGAGAAGAAATTACTTCCTTAGGGTCCCTTTGCAATCTGTGATCAAGGAGCAGTTGTATGAAGACAGCCGAAGAGATCTGTCAGGAAAAGCATTGCACCTCGCAGTGATTGCAGGCAGAACTGCACTTGCAAAGCAATGCAGGGAAGTTGCTGTAACTGAAAAAGTAGTAATCAACTTTTGCAGGAACCACTTCCAGAGCAGCCCACCTTTAGGTGGACAAAAAGGAAGCAAATTAAATACCATAATGTCATTTCTTCCTAACAGTCTTAAAAAGTCTTAGCCCACATTTTCAGTGACGACTGTGCACCAAACACTTTGCACAGCTTAAAAGCCATGATTGCTTCAGGAGAGTAACCACTGGGTGAGGAGGAGCCTAAGGGAAATAACAGCCCCAGTGCAGCTGGCCAAACAGCAGCCTACATCAGCCAGAGGTTCATGATCCATCCAGGGCAGAGAATAGCTGAAGAAGACAGTGTGGGAGCACAGGCATATGGCATCAAGGAATCAAGCAAAGGACAAGAGTACATAACTTGCTGGAAACGTCACTAACTCATTTGGTTCTATATTAATATTTACTGCAGAACCAAAATGTTGCCGAATTCCAGGTCCTCGTGTCTGTTCAGAAATGAGGATTGAGACGTTACTGGCATTGTTGGTGCAAAAAGGGTCTTCTGCTGATGGATTTTATTCAGTGTTTTCTCATGAATAACTATCAGTCCTTGACATTTTGCATAAGTTCTAAAACTGGTGTAGTAATACTTAGGTAACTGTTCAGGTCTGGCTCTCATTCTGTCACATTTTGTAGCTATTTACTGGTAAACTGCATTGAGATTACTTTTATTCTGTTGGCAGCAGTTTGGCCTAATGTGACTAAAATGTCTTCTCTGTGCAAACTGTCTGTAATATGCAAAGTGAAGAGGACCATATGTACTCCTTTTAGCATTTGTTCACTGCTAGAAGAGATGAACCAAGACTGGTGAAGTTCAGGAACATGTCTAATTTCTCCTAATTTACCCTTGTTGACCAAAGTCTATGGCTATTAGAGGAGAATTCAGAAGTAAAGTCCAAGAGACCCCAGCAGAAGGCTACCTTAGCTTTCACTCTGTGCAATAGTTAACAAAAATAATATCATCATCCAAGTCCTCCTCGACTGACTGTGCACTTGCATTCTTCTTTATTATTAGTTTTTTTCCCCCTTGTATTAAGGAATCATCAAGACAAACTCCTTATCAGCTGTGTCATAAAGCTGATAAATACATGAATTCTACATCATCCCCACACACACCTCAAATTTTGAGGACTTCACCATAACTGTCAGCACTATTTCTATTGATACATAAAGAATTAATAAAATATGTAAATCCTGAATGGCTCAACACAGCTTTGCCCTAGTCAGTAGAAAGACTGGGAACTTTCACTCAGGAAGTTAAACTGTATCCTCTTCAGTGGAGTACAGAGCAATTGTCTGTAATGTTTCTCTCATGTTTCAGCAATGCAGAAATTTCTTGGCCTAATCACGCTCCTTCACTATGTTGTTCTACTGAAGTTTATTGAAATGGGCTCTAGCTGAAATGCTTTTGCCCAGCTAGCCCTTTTACTGGAAAGTGCAGCTTTGCCTAGTGACTACTAATGAGGTATGTTTTTTGTTGGGTGTGCTGAAAAGCATCTTCAAAGGTACTTTGGAAAGGACTCAGGCTGCAAGCTCAGGCAATGAAAACAAATATTTTAGCCATACACAATCTTCATTCCTTCCTCCTTTACAAGGCATTGTACTTCACTGACATGCCCAAAATGAAACATACAAAAAAAAAAAAAAGAGGAATTTGGAGTGCACCTTCCTCCTCAGCCCAACTGCAACAGTTATATAATGGCCCAACATCACTATGAATCCACTTTTTGAGGACATTTGTGAGGCCCACCATGTTGGAGGCTGTCAGGCTAATTTCTGGAATTTTACTGCATAAAACAGCTTCTCCTTCTGAGGTAGTCTCAGTCCTCTGTCTGATTTCTGTGCTTGAGGAGAAAGTGTAACTGAAAATTTTCAGAGCTAATATAATCTTGGAGATTGCCAGTGACAAGAAAGGTTCAAGTATTAGTTCCAGTGGTGGTAGCACAGTTCAGTGAACTGTTCCCCTTCAAACAGCTCGTAATTATGTTTCCATTTTATCTTTTTGTCCACAGTTGCATAAATTCAGAGAACCTGTGCAAGTGTAGGTTGTTTTGAAAGGACCAGTGCCTTTAAAGGGTTAAAATAGCAATATTCTATTAAATCCTCTTTTCACAACTTGACAAAGGTCATAGACTGTGTGGTAACAATGCTTCTAATCAAACTGGTGAATTCTTTTTAAGCAATCATCTGAATGGGAAGTAGAGAAAATCTAGCTTTTAAAAAGTCTTGTATTGTTATATTTATTTCTTCTGAAAATTGTTTTTTTGAAAAGGTGGAAAGTTGAGCTGCCCAACATAATCACATCAATCAACAAACATAGGATTTTGACTGTATCTCCTATTACAATGCTAGAACTCAGTTCTTTCTTGCTTATTATTCTTTTCTCCTTCCAAAACTGCTTTGTGACACCTTGAGTATGAAAGCAGCCAAATAAAACCTTCCTATTCTTTCCAGTCTTCTGAAACTACCTGAATTACAGGGAAAGAGGATGGTAAAACTTCGATAGGTTCATTACATTATACTGATTGTCTAGAAGCGCTGTTTTATTTGCTTCTATTAATTTGGCTTTACAGTGTGCAGAGGCAGCCTTGCAACAATAATCTGCCCACTGCAAAATCATTGTTTCAGCACTGAAGAAATCCTTTTGGTCACTCATGCAGCAAGCATATAAATCATTAAATTCTTAGACAGAAAAGACACCTGTATATTTGGGGAGCTGGCAAAGAAGCAAGTGCAGAGGGAGTTCTTGATAGCAAGACGACTTTGTTTTCTACATTTGAATTTAAAAAGGAACAAATTTTGTTTGCAAACAGCTCCAGAACAAGGTACATTTTGCCCTATGTGCAGGACTCTTGAGCAGTAAATGTTATTTCCCTTTCTAACATCACCTTTTTTCCAGTGACATGCTTCCATTTATACATACACACAAAAAGAATATTCACTAACAATACACATGTGTTCACAGATCTACAGTAATTTCTTCATCTGATTTCTCTGAGAGTTCATCTCAGACAGTATGAAAGCAGCACTTGGGCTGTAAATAGAGAAGAACCAATGAAAGCCAGAGACCCATGAGGCCCTTCCATCTATCAGTCAAGCTGTCACTGCCCCTTCAACACAGGTGAAGAAATGTCAAATAATATTTGCAGCAAGTTAAGCATTCCCATAAGTGTTAGTGGAAGTGTATTGGCTCTCAACACCTGGTTTTAAATGTTTTTCTTCAGCAAGAACAATCTTAGCAGGAACTGGGAAGGCACACAGCTTGTGTGCCTTTTTTCCTTTAGGTGACTAGTTTCTATCAGGACCTGAGGTAGAGTATGAAGCATTATGGGACACTTGAGACACAACAGATGTCTAACGCAAATAGGTAGTAAGTGCAGGGTTGTCAGTGAAGATAGTAACACTGGCACATGAAATAATAGTAGTAAGTAATTGAAGCAAGGAAAAGGAGTGTCAGATGAGACAGCTGAATTGGCATGTGAGTCTCTCATGAGATATTGAGAGACGTTGGTTTGGAGAATCAGACTGTCTTCTGCCATCATTTACAGAGTCCCTTTCTCCTCCTCTTAAATTGAAAAAAATCAGACAGGCAATACCATGTCTAACATCACTTATGTTTAATCTTGGTGATCTGCAGATGCTCGTGCCCACTAACATTAGGGCAGGGGCTGGGTGGGTGGAGGTTTTTTTAACCCTACTGCCTAGCCTGAGTTAAAGTTCTGATAGCAAGTTACTGTTTGCCTTTGGTATTTCTTCTCCTTACCTAACACATAAAATTTACACCACTACCTTGTTTACACTAGCAGCTTAACATATACCAGAAATACATTTTATAGGTAATCTCTATTCCTTTGCACAGATAACCCTTCAGTCTTCCCTCTCATGAGCCTGGCAGGAAGGTATTCAGCAAAGAAAGTGGGAAAGAGCCCTCTTTTTCTCAGCCGCCTTTGGTGCCAGCCTGCAGGACCTCTGCAAAGACAATCTGCTATCACAACCAGCAACCATGCACTGAAGAAGTCTCCACTGCTCTCCATACAGGAGATCCCTATTCCTAAATAAATCATTTCCTTCACAGCAATGTGCCATCATGCTGTACACAGAGAGTTAAATTTCTACATTGGCACCTCAAAGCCAGCTCTTGGTCTAGGAAAACAAAATTACATGGGTTTCATGGCAGACAGCACACTTTATAACATGAGGAAAAGAAGTAAAACTCTGCCCACAAGGGAAAAAATGCAAGGGGAGCAACCCAGGAGATTATTTGGGGTATGCAGTTATGAGGTAGTTTTAAAATAAATAAATAAATAGATTATCTAGTATATAAACATGACTGAGGAAAAATAAATATTCAGACAGGTTCAGCTGCTTCATTATTTCCCCCGATGCTTTTCAGACGTCTTCACTCTCAAGCACTTAAAACACATACCAAAAATATTTGCTACTCCCTTAAGCCATTTTTAGCCTACCTGTCTAGTGCGCAAATACAGTTCCCTTGCAACTGCGAGCCGTAGTATTGTGTTAATAATTTTTCCCCCAATTCCACTGAGATACCAAGAGAAACTTGAAAGGAAAATCAAAAATTAAAAAGGCAAAGGGATCTTTTAATATATACTGTCAAACAGCTGTGAGGCCTTAATCCTAGATGCCTTTTTTTATCCTTCCATAACACCTACTCAAGATTTTTCTCTTCAGCAACAAAAAGATGCTTAACCTGAAAAAATGATTTTTTACAATGTGCTTTTTTAAAACATGGTGATTTGAGTGAAAGTTCTCTCACTGACTTCACAACTTTGCCCAGAAACTGTACTTCACAAATTTGATGAGGAAGTGACTTTCAGCCTGTTACCACTTAACCCTATCACCCACCACCATTTCCTTGCTGCAGGGCATTTTTGCCCGATGCACCAATTCAGAACTGTTGCCAACAGATGGTTCAAGCCACATTTTCACTTAATCATCACAGACCCAAGCTGGAAGGATCTTTGAGCAAGGAACACATCATTTATATTCGTAAAAGCTATATGTACTTATTCCACTATACGCACAAAGACTCAGTTTTTTAGTGTGTTAAATGTCCCACATCCTCCTGACAGAGGTGGGGACAGAAAATGCTCCGCAGTTTGCAGAGCACGGTTTAGAGGACAAAGACTCTGTGTGTCCATTTTAAATTTCCTTCTCTTTTCAGTACAAGTTCATGTCCTTCAGTATCTTGACAAAAAGAAGCACAATCCAGGTAAAAAGACAGAAAACAAAAGACATCCATGGCACTGATTTTGGTTCATTTTTCCCTGTTGGAGCTGAGGTGGGTAGGAATGTTTTGCACATAATATTTCTATTAGCTCTTTGTGCTGATTTATCATTAACTCCAGTAAATACCAGTACCGTCCTTGTCTGATAGGGACAGCTAAAAAAAAATTAAACCAAATCAATACCTAATAGGAGCAATTAAGGTAAGTTTAAGCAGTTTATGTGAAAGTCATGTTTTTAAAATAAATAATGTTTTAATTTAAAAAATAAAACTACTTAAAATTAGATTTCAAGTTATGACAATCTTTTTGAAAGGCCCAAGAGCAGGGTTAAAGTGTCTCATTAAAAGCTTAATACTACAGTTTGTTTTTCAATCAGAATTTATTGCAGTAGCCTCTGAAGACCAGAGAGAGGAGATATTCGCTTCTACTTATTCAACTAGCAAACTCTGTGATTAGATAATGAAAAACAGAGCAACCACCTATAAACTGAAAAAATATAAACTTATATTCCCCCTCCAAGATTAGGGCTAGAACTAGGCATTAGTGAATGAGATCTACTATTTCTAAATCCTGGCCGACTCAGACCCCAGAAGGTATTACATCAGTTCCTTCGTTGCAGAAAATACTTGTTAAATAATTATAGGGGTTTTGTGAAACAGATTTTGATAAACTATTTACTTATACATTCAACATGTTTAAATTAACTGATTTATTTTAAATTCACAGTACTATTTTATATCTATTAACTGAATTTCAATCCCTTCCAAAAGGTGTTCAAAACATAAATCACTGGAATAGTAAAACATTCAATGCTTGAATCAACTTCAGATAATAATATGAATATATGCTTCTTTCTTTATGAATACCTTAAATAATGTGTATAGAGGTAACCAGCAAGTGTTTCTTTTATTGTAAAGGCAATATTTTGCAGCAAATCAACACTCAATGGCAACTTCAACTTTCAAAATACAAATTCATTGGCTATCAACTGACACAAAGTAACTCTTCTTTCAGAAAGCAGCAGAGAAGTGGTGGGGAAAAAAGCCTCTTAAAAGTCTATTACTTAAAACAAGTTTTTCCTGCTTCAGGCTTTAAATCAGTAATAAAATTGGCTATTTAAATTACTTGCATGTCAATCCATCCACCATGATCTGCAGAGAGCTATTTAAGAAGACAAAAAGACAGACTAAAGAATATCTTCACTTGTGTTACTGTCAAACCTGGTATGGTTCATATTTATCATGTTACACTAATATTAATTTCTTAAAACTCGTATTTTTGCTGCATTGAGAATTTCAATGGAGAAAGCTGTATACATTATTATAAATGCAGAGGATTGTTTATTTGCCAGAATAGAGGAAAAAAACTTATATATTTGAAAAAACACTTTAAGGACATGACATATGACTAAAGGCTTCCATCGTAATAAAAAGATGTAACAGCAACAACTGGCAACCAGCAGAAGCACAACGAATATATGATTACCCGTGATTTCTCTAATACAGACAGAAAGATAGAAAATAACATGAAATAAAAAATATATTCTGTAAATCATTTAAAAAAACCACCAGCACCATGTACTTTGTACTGTATAAAAGTAAAACTTAGGTAAAAAACACAAAAAAAGATGAATGTTGAACACATTCTAAGATGACTATAGAAACAATTTCCAGTGAGATCAAGAATCTGAAAACCTTTCAGAAAGCACTTCAAAGCCCAGAATGAGATGTGCACTGCTACTGCCTTCTGTCTTTCTCCTGCAGCCTTCCCCCATCCATTAAAACCCCTTCCCAGTAAAGAGACATTAGAGGATCTTATGGAATATCCATTGGATAGTCCCATGCCTCTTTTACTTAATTGGGAACTATGTAGCAGGTACAATACACAGCAAAAAACTGCGAGCAAAGATTAAGAACTCTGTTTACTTACAGTGGATGCTTACACTTAACCAAATTACCAACAGGACACGTAACCTCCACTTTCCTGTGGAGCACAAGTGGACATAAACAGAGACTTTCCAGTGACAGAGGGGACAAACTACTCAAGTACTCTTAGGTACTGTCCTGGTTTCAGCTGGGATAGAGTTAAGTGTCTTCCTAGTAGCTGGTACAATGCTGTGTTTTGAGTTCAGTATG
>JANZLQ010000056.1:30352263-30363443 GCA_026212715.1 Elanus axillaris | reverse complement strand
TGGGGAGGGAACACAGCCAGGGCAGCTGACCCAAACTGGCCAACGAGGTATTCCATACCATGGGACGTCACATTCAGTGAATAACTGGGTGGCGGGGTAGGGGGGGAATTGCCACTGGGGGACTAACTGGGCGTTGATCAGCAGGTGGTGAGCAATTACTTTGTACATGCCAATTCTTTTACTATTACTGTTGTCATTTTAGTAGCATTATTATTCTCATTATGACTTTCTTCTTTTCTATTCTATTAAACCGTTCTTATCTCAACCCATGAGTTTTACTTCTTTTCCCAATTCTCTCCCCCATCCCACTGGGGTGGGGGGGGAAGTGAGTGAGCGGCTGCCTGGTGCTTAGTTGCTGGCTGGGGTTAAACCACGACAGGTACCTATGATAGGGTTGTTACTGTTTAAAAAACTAACAAATAAATGAACAAAGCTTAGTCAATATAGAGATAGGGTAGCTCCAGAACACTTCCTGGCAACATTATTAGCAATGAAAAACCAAGCAGAATCACTATTCAACTATCATCAAAAACCATTCATTTGGGTCATTATCCAGGCTTCAGAATCCCAGATATTCACCCAGGCTGGCTCTGTACCAGGAACTTCCTTATCCTCTCAAAATACATTTGCCAGCAGCACAGAATTCAGTCAGACCACAGAGTTGTAGGTCTGTTCTACTCCCTGCAAATGATAATGTGGAACGTCATTAATAACAGGCCAGGGCCATCAGTGATATGTGGATAGCACCTATTACAGTGCACTATTGAAAATAATTATAATTACAAAAAATAGCCATGTAGCAACACCTACAGAAATCAGGGATTAATCTTAAATTTGTGCATCCAACCCCCCCCCACATTTTAGGGCAGATACAAAAAGCAGTTCATTCTCTAAAAAAAAAGAAGGGTAGTATATTCTGGTTTTGTGATGGCTGGGTGAGAGGTGACAACAGTCTGAGATCTATTTGGTCTGAAGTCTTAGCTGAGGATTTTCTCTATTTTTAGCAACAGTGACAATAGCAAGTGGATGAAGAACTGCAGGTCTGCATTATGCCACAGGACAAGCTTGCCGCACCTTTCTATGAATTGTCTAGTCTTCCTTTCATCTGGTCATGCCTTTCCACGTGAATTAGCCCACCTGGATTTATTAACCCAACTCCACCTTAAAGGTTTTATTTTCAAATAAAGATACATATTTCTAAGCACTAATATATAGAGAATAGGGAAAAAGTATAATTTATCATATCAGAGTACTTAAATAGGTAGTTGTAAGTTTGTAGTAGGAGTTGTAATCTTGCTAAATCCATCAATTTATTTTAACATAACCATTTCCTTATGACAAATGAAAGGAATAGTTTATACCTTACATGGCTTAGGTTTCAATATTTAGGACATCTCCGAGACTTACAGAATCACAGCTATACAAACAACAGACCAGCTCAGAGAAAGCTGGCACATTTGGGGAAGGTACACACTCCTGAAAAACAGCAGACATGAAGCAAAAAAAACCCCCAGAAACAGAGGACTCCCAAAGGTACTGTTAAAACTCACATGCCTGAAAGCAAAATAGCAATAACTAATCTGTGTGTGAAGCTTGGAAATTAAATTCCAGGACAACGGATGAAAATTCGGGGATGGATGAGAGAACCCTTTCAGACCAGAGCAGCAACTACCTTGCCTCTCTGGCTGCTGCAGTCTAAGCAAGTCTCCCAGGAAGCAAGGCAGCGTGCTGCAGTCAGATTACCCTGCCCAGAAATCTTTGCACAGCTACTCATCACCTCCACACCACACTAGGACATATGCATGAAGGGGTTGGCAAGGAGAGTGTGTGCTGTACCCTCTGCTTTTTCACTTGAAATAAAGTCAAGTTCCATTTTGGAGAATCAGGCTCTTCTCAACTGATGTATAAAATCTGCTGCTAAGATAGGGGACTCTGTCGATAATCAAAGTAGACATGAATAGGGGGAGGGACATTTCCTTCTGCTATACTCAGATTTGCCAAATTTAGGTATATTTGTGACATTTTAGACAGTTAGAGCCATCCATCAGCATCTCTGTCACTTTGCTTTGGGTTTGCAAAAATGGAAACAAGATGTTGCCTTGGAATGCAGCTTTGCAAAATTCTGCAGATTAAAAAACATCTCTCTACAAGTCCAAGTTTCTGTATGCAACTAGAAACTACCGCTGTAATACGATAAGCAAGTAAGGTGCTACATTAAATGACCATACGAATGGTCATTTAATAAAATGTTAATAGTAGGATCCTGAACTTAGATTAACTTTCCTATTATTTATATAGAACATCGTTAGGCTATCAAAACATACCACACTATAGCCCAGAAAAACAGGCAGTGTGCTGGGGGGTGGAAGGAATCAGCATTCTGGTGCGGTAATAAAGGTTTCTTTCTCCAATGATAATCAACTCTGCATAATTAAAATAGCTCAGACTGCTGAACTAATTTTCAGACTGGAGGTTTCTTCCTGTAGCAACACTTACACACAAAGTTTCTACTGCGGCTGAATTTAATCGTGAGTCTAATTACAATTTTAATGAATATCTTCAACACTGCATGTAAACTTGCACTTCACGGTCGCTATCAGAGCATTTTTAGAATCTTTCTGCATTTAATATAAGGGATTGTTCTGAGCGATGCTCATGGTAAAGCAGTATTTTTTAAAAGAAAACATCAACTATACTTGGCCACATTCAAATAATGTTTACAGTTGGTTGAAATATGCACATTTCAGAATACTTTTACTATACATTTAATTAAGGATGAGTATTTGGCCTATTTCTAATCAAGTTCTAACTTCAGCATGGTCCAAACTCTATCTGTTGAGTTTCCCTTCCTC
The DNA here is from genome assembly GCA_026212715.1 of Elanus axillaris. Lineage (NCBI taxonomy): Eukaryota > Metazoa > Chordata > Aves > Accipitriformes > Accipitridae > Elanus > Elanus axillaris. The sequence goes on along the minus strand of JANZLQ010000056.1, from coordinate 30,360,591 downwards.
CTTTTCACTCCTTTTTGTAAATACTTAAGGCTTACTTGTAGATTGTCTCACCAGAGGGCAAAAAACAATACAGGAAATTCTCTGTTTGTTCACAGGAGAGAGGCCAGATTTAATAGTCAAGGCCTTAAACCCACACCACTAAAATACCAATTCTATCTGAATTGCCTGTTTTTTTATGTAATTCTCATGCAGTGAACTAAAAATTCTGTAGCAGCCTGACATAAATTGGGAGCTTTTTAATTAAACATGAAAACTGACTATTCACCATGGAGTTTCTTCTTCTTCTATATATAGCTTAGTTTATTTTACGCTCCCCTCAAATTTTCAATAGCCAGACTGATATACCATTTACATTACAGCAGCACAGGTTGCTGGTAAAATAGAAGTGGCCTGGTAATCTGGCAGTTTGCAGATTAGGTTTCTAGGTCCTAGGCAGATGTATGCGATAGATTCAGGATGACAGGATATGAGCATTCTGTAGCAGTTATTGATGTATCCATCAGTACTGAAATTGTCAATACAGAATAAACATTTCTATGTTGCAGAATTAAAATTCAGTTAAGGTTTCTATGAGGAAGCTCATTCAGGTGTGCTGAAGGTTTCCAGGGCTGAGTTTCTTTCCTTCTCCCCATTCCACCTGTACATTTCAGTTAAGACAATGTCTTCCTTATTTCCTTTAGAATGTAAATCTAGCAGGAACATCTTCAATCACTGAGTCCTATTCCCTGCTTCTATATAATAACAGTATAAAATCACTTTCATAAATTAATAAAATTTGATGTTGAAACCAGTTAGGTTGCTTGTCCCACTAGTCCTATTGGGAGTCTGTTCTAGAATCCCACTGATTTACTGGCTAGAACCCCCCTTGAACGTCGCCTGTTAAGTTTCTGTGCAGGAGGATTTCTCCTCCAGACCCCATCTTGTTGTCCCCTGCTGTGATGCTGGCAACTTCTGCATTCACAGTTCAACACAGAGGCTCCTCTCTCCAGCTCCAGGAACCCCTTGTGCCAGATAATACCACTTAGACCTCCAACCAGCTGTGCCTCACATGTGGCCCTAGAAATAGGCTGCAATATTATGAAGTAGACGGGGTGCTGTGTTCAAAAGAGTCTCATGAGAAATGCCGCTTTTCCCAGCTGCAACTGTGACTGCAGATCACAGCTCCTCCCGCCATGCTCTGGCTGTCAACTAAGTTGAGAGAGATCTTCTATTTAAGATTAAGGAGAAAAGGATTCCGAACCCTGAAAGAGGTGTATTTCATAGTAGATTTTAAAACTGGTTCAGAACAAAAACATTTTTCATTATTTGTTTGGCTTTTCCTTGCTTCAGTTCAAATGCCTATCTAAACACACCAGGTTTGCTCTTGGTTTTTTTCTATGACTTGCATTGAATTTCATGAAGAAAATAGTAAAAATTTTCTTTTTAAAATATAGAAGTGTATGCAGAAGCAGTGGAAATCTTTAACTTGTGCATTTCATGGATAAATTCAGCTAAGTTTCAGTAGAAATGTGAATGTTAGAAGAAAAGAGGTTGGGGTTTAATTTATTTTTCTTTACTCTGGAAATCACCTCAGTATTGGATCATGTTTATCTTCAGCTGTACTGTAAGGATCAGGGACAAGAAAGGGGAATATTTGGGTTTCTTTATGAGTCTTACTTCTAAATATTCCCTATCAGATAAATATCTCCAACCTAAGAGGTAAAACAGGTAATAATACTCTGCCCTACTCTCAGCGGGGAGGCCATATTTCTACTTGATTGAGTACCGGTACAAAAATATTGTCCAGAGTTTAAAAAGAAGGAAAAAAAAAAGAGGAAAAAAAAGAGCTCAAAATGAAGAAAACTAAAGCTTCTCAGGAATTTGCTAATGATAACCATTCTTCTGCTTGTAACAGTCCAGAGTTATTCAATGAAGAGGTGATGCTGCAATGGGAGGCATAGCCAGACAAAAGGCACTCATTGAGGAAGTAGGTTGTACCTACAGTCCCATGCTGTGTAACACAGAAGCAACTGTAACCAAAACACTGGATGATGCAGGTCTGCAGGTGTGGTTTCAAGGTTAATCTAAAATGATCTAACTGCAAACTGGTGCAGAAAGGTGCAGTTTTATCCCCCTTGTTCCTCCCCAGATGCATGTTGCTACCTCTTCCTTCTGCCTATTCACACAGACAATCTCACTCATCTAATAGGAAAATGTAAACTTAGTTATCTTTCAGTCAGACTGGCAAGTGGTACAGCCCAGCATCAGGGATAAGGACAAAAACTTCTCTGAAGGTGGCAACTTCTTGCAGTTAGATCTGCTCAAACTGCTGTGATACCCTGCACTATGCCCAGAAACTTGACTCTAATTTCAGGCTAGCAACTAATGCAATAATGACATTTTTGGTTTTTGAGTTATGCACACAGTGGAAGAATGAAGTAACTAAAAGCACAATGGGAGCTGGAAATACCTACAAAAAGTAAAAACATGAGGAAGCTCACACAGCACTTCAGACGTACTTGCAAAAAATAGGAGCCAAAAAATAAGAAGATAAACGGGAGGTGGTCTGATTTTTCACATAGCACTGGCTGATTCAGAGCACAAATGTTTAATACTTTTCAGCTATCTTAGACATAGGAGTTTAACTATGAAACCATACCAGAAATTCGAGGAGCACTGCATTCCTTGTAAAAATGAAACACATGAAGTATGTGCTTTTAATCAGGGCACAGAAGAATGTGAAATTACAGAGGGGGTTGTGATCAATCTAAGCCAATTTTGCAAGTCTAACTAGGACCAGATATGAGATAAGATTGTAATTGAGATCTGGAAGAAAAACTGAGCGTTCACTGGAAAATGCAGAATTAACCCTGAACTATGCAATTAGAATTTACAACACTACCATAGTTGTCCAATACTTAATGAAGATTATGGGACTGTGAAAGGTAAGCAATTCTCTGACACTGAAGTCATGATGAAGGATACACAACAGAAGAAAGAAGTCATGAAAAAGGTTAGGGGGGAGTTTCAAAGTTTGTATGCATTATGGCAATTAATGTAAGCTGCAACAACAGAAAGAGGTAAGAAATGAAATGAAATAAATGAAATTGATTTTATCACTTCACAGTAATTGCAAGCTCCAGCAACATGGGCTGCTGACAAGAAAACACCTCTGCCAGCTTACTGCTCCAATACAGGTGAATAGTCTATAACTGGATTTTAATCAAGCAGGGCATTCCTTTCTTGTACATCAGCCCAGCCCATGCACCAGGGAGAAGTTAGGAACAGGTAATAGAAAGTAAATGGGTGAAAAATGCAACTTACAGGAATGACTGTTCCCTCTGGGAAGGGAACTAAGCACATAGGTGAAAAAGAAACTGCAATAACACCAGTGAAAAAGAAGTAATTGTTATCATGTTAAAAACTCATCCTACATTCAGCCTCATCAAGCAGATCAGGCAAAATGATTGAAGAAGAGTCTGAATCAATCTTCTGGGGACAAAGTTCACCCCAGACAACAAAATATAGCTATTTTCATCGCCTGTAGAAATGTTGCTCTTACCTTATGACAGAAGCCAAAAGAGGAGCCTAAAAGACACACTGTTCTGGGCATACAAGAGAGAAACAGATAACAGAGTGAGTGCACACACTGTGCATTGTTTTAAAACTAGAAGAAATGAAAGAACTAGAGAGATCAAGATCATACTTTATTTACAGCTAAGTTACATAGCAAAGACCAGGTTTGTTAAAAATGAGTATTTTTTACCACCTGTGGAACAAGAAATACTGGTAGAAGAAAAGGAATATAATGTGTTTAAAATATTTTTCGTGTATGATGCAAAAGGTTGTCATAATAAGTAACATATTAAAAAAAAAGCTCATATCCATGTATAACAACAAAAAAACCCATTTTTTCATACTCATACATTAATTCCAATCAATACCCAGTTATATCTGAAAACAGAGAAGTTCGATCATATAAAAGAAATTTAGATTTATTTAGATTATCTTTTAAACTGGGGAAAAAATAACAGAAGAGTATGACTGGAAAGTCTAGGCAATTTTTGGCAGGGCTACAACTAGGACAAGACAAAATGACAGAAATAACAAATAGGAAAACCATTAACTTAGCAAAGCACATAAGCAAATTGGGGTAAGGTGAATAATCCATAGGGAAAACTGTTTATGTAATACTTTTAAATGTTGGGATAAGTCTGACACTTCCTTTTGTTTCTTCCAAGTCCCCTTGCTAGGGTTTGCTGGAAGGCACTGTGGAATATGGCTGATTCTGGCTCAGGTTTTCGGGATAGATCCCTGGAGGTTTTCTAAATTGGTCGGCAGTAGATTTTGCCAGCACTCATCTCAAACTTCCCTAGCTTTCTCCAGGGTGCAGAGTAAGCTGGATCAGGTTTCATGTTTAAATTAATTTGGAATTGCTTTTTCCAAAAGTAACCGGAGTTTGCAAGTTTTTCTGCTTTCCTTCGCTGGAGATGAAATATTACTTTCTGCCACTATACTTTTCAGAGTCAGTCTCCAGCATTTCAGCCTACCTACATGACCAGATCCTTCTTGCCTTCTACCACAATTCATTTGTGTTCCGTTCTAAATTTTTCTTAACCAAGTACAGTTCTATTCCTGTCAGATTTGCCCAGTTCTGAGATCCCATCTGCTTGGCTATATATTCTTTAACAGATTCTGTTTGCTATATGCTGACCTAGTTCAACATTACATTTGCTCATTGACTGTTCTGTACTCCACCTTCTCTCATGTTTATTTCACCAGAAAATTGTATGGGTTTGCAGCTAGGTTTTTCACCTAGGGCATTTTTATAGATTAGAAACAGTACAAATTCAAGTATTGATCCCCAGGGACCCCATTTAATACTTTACCTAGATTGAAATAACTCCACTTACAATCACTTTTTATTCCATATGTGTAACCACTGAGCTATTCATCCAATTTCATATTACTGCATCTCTTGAATCCTTGAAGGTCTTTACTGTGGGCAGTCTTGTGACATTGCTTGCTGCTTAAATACACCAATTATAACCCTGTGGTGTATATCTGAAGTACACTATGTGTACAAGTCTAACATTACACATGTTGGGCCACCTAATGATTTTCCTTTGGCTTATGCCTGCTCTGTTTATCAGAAAAGGAAATGATTCTGTTCTTGCAGTGGTAACTCTGTTGTTCTTACACACAGGAAAAAAACAGTGATCGAGACTGACTGCCATTTTTTGGCTATTCTCTCTAATATGTGTGTTTGGTTGCTCTAGTTAGTACACCCAAAAGTGTCACCATAACAAAATGCCTCACAGACACATCTTAAGCTCCTCCTGAGCTGCATCTCCTTTTTGAAAGCTCTACCATTCCTTATAAAACTGAGAAGTTTTACTCAGTATTAGCATGGAGCCCACACTGAGCAAGCAGATCTTGTACCATATAAAGGCTCCAAAACTCCACCACAATTTCAGTGCAAGCTGAGGTAGAGACAAATTGATCTAGCAATGAGAAGAAAAGCTCCAAACCTAGAAAAAATTTCCATCCTGACTGGACAGGTGGAAAGGAATTTATGACAAGTCAAGCAGAGAAGCAGGTCTGATGCACGTTTAGTGTAGTTCCCCTCTCCAAACGAAGCTCCCAGAGGCTGACACTTTTCTCATTGGAGGAGAGACTGTACAAGACAGCAGAAGCAGCTCAGCATTTTAAGGTTCTCTCCCCACCTTTATCTGGTTCTTGTTGAGAAAAGAAGTCCTTTCTCCTGCCCGCTCCAACACTAGGCTTTATGGAGAAGCTGGGGATCCTAACCACCTCTTTAAGGCTTTTCAAGGAATTGGAGAAACCCAGGGCCTGAAGGAAAAGCAGTGATGAAGCTAGAAGTGGCAATGCTGAAACAGAGATTAATACACTGGAGAGCAGAATGTAAGAACTTCTGGATCTAGAGATGGAACTATTACAGGAACTACATTGTTCATCCATAATAAAAGAAGCTTCAGTCCTCTCAGAATGGGCACCAGGATTGAGGACAGGCAGATGTCAATTCTAATGCAATGATCTGCAGGTTGGTAGAGACACATAGTTAATTATAATTTTGGAAGCCTCACAACATCAGGCAGACCAAAACAGCTGATAACCCTGTCAGACCAACACTTCAGAGCTACACAGGGATATTCAAAATCAAAAGGCACAGAAAAATAAGCCAATACATCTAAATATTTGAAGCGCATGCACATATATTCATATTCTTGTATATAAATGCACATATGTACACACATACCAGCTAATCTCATGGCTCTTCAGAGGTCTGCCTCAAGATTTTTAATTTTTGGATTTGGCTATCCTGCATTTCTGATGGGGTTATTTGTTAAATGAATATGAAGTTACTTGTTACTCTGCTAAGGGACTAGCTGTAGAGTTCAGTGGAACTAGGTAGGATCTACTCTTCCTCCTAAACCCAACTGAGTTAGAAGCTTGGTCATATTATTTTAAATGTGGTATTAGATCATTATGTAATATTTTTTCTATCTTTTTCTGATACACCATCTGATGCATACCACCCATCACCACTTCCAAATTCTTTTTTTTCACAGCTGAGAGGACAACTGGACTTGATCCATTAGATCAGCCTATCTTGCTCATTTGATATCTTTTCAAATAAACACCTTTGCATTTTTTCCATTCTACTGCCCACATTTGGAGCATCTGCAAAATTGCTTCATTATCCTCCTTTGAACTTTCTTTGCATCAAATCCTGTGCTGAGGTGGGGTGGGGAGGAGAGGACAAAAGGAGGTAAGAGCAGGTCCAATGCACGTTACCTTCTGCAGAGCTGCAGCAGAGGCCTGAGGTTACAAGTAAAGAATAATTTTGCTGCTGTTCAGCAAGTTGAAGGATTCTTTTTCCCAGCATCCATGAAATAATTCTACATTAAGTTTAGCTATAAAGCCATGACCCTGGAGAAAAGACTTGGCTCTAAGCCAAGTGTTTTTCATATTCAGTTTCACTTTCCTGGTATAAAATATTTAAGAAAACATAATTCTGCTTAAAATAATTCTATAAAAAAGTAATCACATTCTTGTCTGTTTTATATGTAACAGAATCAGACATTTCAAAATTATTTCATCCAGCACAAGGCTTCAGCCTCCCTTATGCTGTAACCGATCAGTACTTGTGAAAGTCTACAGAATTTATAGTGAAAGGCAAGCCAATAAAAAAAAAAAAACTTCTTAATGCATTAAAAACCCTCGTCCTCTGATCTGAGTGTTTGTACTGTCACCAGCCATTGGAGAATGTGAATGTTTCTACATAAAACAGATTAGCGCTAATGAAGTCTCTGGTAAACCATGTGGAATTTCTGGCCCTTCTGTTTGTTGAGGCTGTGGAAAAGCTCTGCTCTTGTTGAGATTTTAGAAAATTATGATTATTTAAGAAGTGTGAGTGCTTGATGTTGTGAGTGACATTCTAGTTTTGATGGAAAGACTTTATCAGATGGAGAGGTTTTAAAGCCTTTCTTAAAGATGGTCAGAGTTTCAATTCAACTAATCTCCTCTGGAAGTTCATTCCACGCTCAAGACCTTTTGTCCCCAGCCTTTACATGTGCTTCTGCATCAGGTTTGTGATGCATTAAAAAAAAAAGAAAAAGACACTATATTCTGAATCTCTACAAAGTAAAAAATGGTTTAGCTAAGAACGAAACATTGCAAGTTTTATAGTTCAGGCAATTGTTTTTGTAAACTAGTTGAATTTATTTGATTTATTGAACTATTTCATTTGACTTTTTAAAGGGTTTATATAATCTAAGTTTTGTATAACCTAAGTTTTAGCCTAAAGAGGTTTCATAATAAATGCATCCTGAATAGTTAGGCACATTAGATCCTTCCTTTCAATTTGGTATTTTTGAAATACATAAGATATATATGGCAAGCAACCAAACTACGTTCATGTTTAAAAAGATGTTTAATGCTGCTACCATGAATATGCAGCTGTGGAGGATGCCCCCAATGAGGAATTTTTCCTTCAGCAGCAGTCACAATGCTTGGGTCTTTCCCAAAAGTGGTACTACAAATTCTACCATATGGCTGCCCAGCTGGGCAAAGTTTGTAAACTCAGAGTAAGTCACAGGGTGGTTTTTGGGTTGTTTTTGTTTGTTTGTTTTTTTCTTTTCTTTTTTTTCTGTATTGCCAAGGAGGCTCATTGATTTGCCACAGGCTGGCTGCAGCAGAGCTTGTTTTCTTCTGCTCAATATATTTTAGGGACATCAGTGAAACCACCTGATGTCTGATTGTCCTGGTTTCAGCTGGGATAGAGTTAAGTGTCTTCCTAGTAGCTGGTACAGTGCTGTGTTTTGA
>JANZLQ010000056.1:30282041-30344124 GCA_026212715.1 Elanus axillaris | reverse complement strand
GGGTGGGAGGGTGTTGTTGGGTTTGTTTTGTGTGTTTTTGAGGGGTGGTGTATTGTTATTGAACAAATATTGCTACAAGTGGGGGACTGGAAATACAAATCTTTTCCCTTTTGAGGACCAGTGAAATACACTGGGGTAGAGCTAATGTTAGGAAACTGCTTACTGTTTTTCTTCTTCTTCCAAAGAAAAAATATTTCTTATAATGCCACTAGAGCAGGAAATCCTCCAAAGTACAGATTTTTTTTTTCTTTGAATACATTACAAAGAAAAATGTTCACTGATTTTATGGGGGGGTGGGCAGGGAATGTTAAATATCATGAAATAATACTGATTGGAATGTAGATTAGTCAAGATTCAGACTCTAACTTCCAGAGATGAGCTTGGGTTCTTTTGTTGACTTAGATGATGAATTGAATCATTTACTTGGGAGCAGGTAAGGCTGAGCAACTATTAGTTGCTCTGTGATGGAAACAAGATTAATATTATTGCAAACAACCTATTTGGGCTGTCAAGGCAGAAGCAGGGAACTGCTGGAGCACCTTTCACTGCAGACACTCTACATTGACAAGCTCTGCAAGCAGGTAGGAGTGTCTAAAGTAAAAGGCATGATTCTGAAGAGCAGGCTTCATCAGACCTGCATTAATACCCCTCACCACCCCCCTTCTCACTTTCAGGCTTTATTTCTTTAACCTTTGATTTCATTCTTAGTGTTTCTGCATATTTTTTTTTCCTCTAGTGAAGTAGGGATTCAGCTCTCACTGGGAAATAAAAGGTGCCACTCCTAAAATCTCCTGTTCACTTTGAACAACGACTTACCAAGAAAGTCAGCAGCTTCTGTTTCCAGCAGGTTCCAATTCCTGTTAGAAGCCTGCAGGAAATGGGCACATTGCAGCATCTGATTAAAGTCTTTCACTGCTTAGATTAAGGCAGGGTCAGCTGGTGAAAGATCTTTCTTTAATAGAAAGCAAGCTGAAACAAAACTAAAATGCCTATTCACTTTAAAACTCAAGCACAAAAAAACAAATATTCCAATCTTGAAAAAGAAATCCTAGCAATTATATGGATGCTTCTGAAAGCTCTCCTAAAATGTATTTTTTTCCCCAACAGCAAAAGGGTGCTCATATTGTAACCACAAAACTTCACATTTCAATAATTAGCAGGAGATAATTATCTGGAGATCAAAAGGCAGCTTCCATACTTTTTCATCCCAATTAACAACAAGCAAGTATAAAAACACTAGAAGTTTGATTTATGAAAATCCAGAAGATGCACTCTAGGACATATCCAGGATGTAGTCAGGCCTTTCCTCTTCACCAGCAGTGTCAGAACTTTGCCATTTTCTGAATCACTACTTTCTGCCAATTCTTACCACAATCCTCTATTCAAGCAAGAAACCTGCCAGTCACTAGCTTAATTCATATTTCTGATGCTTAATATGGTCTCAGTATATCAACAATCTCCTTCTGCCTTCTAAATTGTCAGGTTCTCAGATTTCTTGCCCTTTTAACAACCGAGTCTGAGATCTAATCTCCCAGGTGCTTCCTGTTTGCAGATTGTGGAGCAATAAACAGCAACATCAGTAAGTACGCAAGTTTGCTATGTCTTGCTAGTTGGGAATGTAGAGGTAGACAGCAGGTCTGAGAGGGAGGATGATATTTACGTACATTGTTCTGAAAACCTAGTGAAGAGCTATGATTATATTTGGTTCCAGTGGAAAGTGTCAGAACCCAGATCTTTGTAAATTCTTTGAGCTAATTCACCAAAACCATTCAGTCATTCTGTTGACTACTGCAAAAATTGCCCTTGGGCCATTTAACTTCTAAATGAGCTACAGAGGAAATACAGCAGAGTCTGATTAAATGTTTTCTGAGCAGATAGTTTTGAAAATAGCTCCATGCCCAATGTACACATGCCTCTAAAATAGGTCTCTTGTCAAAGTAAGTGTATGCTTACTTTACTGTATAATTAATTTAGTAAAACAAATCTTCTAGATCAGACCTTGGTGTCTATTTGCAGCTGAAAGATACTTGATGTCTTATGCTTTGGGAAATGCTGACAAAATTGGTCAGAAAATTGAAGTTTTTGGAAGTTCACATGAGCCACTTGCTTTCTCAGAGTCTTTGAAAAGCTAAACCGAGTGTCTCCAAATTACTACATTTCCCTCCATTTGAATTCTATGGTCTTTGCTATGTTTTTAAATGAAATAATCTTGCAAGTCTTGAACACTCTGAGGGCCCTCCAAGCACCTTGCTGTTGTGTTTTATTTTAGTGGCATATCAATTAGAGGCAAATTCCCAATGTTGGTGTGGACAAACAGGTGGCTACCTCAAACTTCTTTTCCAGACTTGTAAATAGGCCTCTTATTCTTAGTTCTCATTTTCCTGTTTATTTACTTTCCAAAGTCAGACCACTCATCTTTGTCTGCAATCCTTTCACTATAAGAAGTATGTAAAACTTCAGTACACAATGTTAAAATTTGAATGTAGCAAAAATGGAGTCATATTGTAATTTCCTACACAATCTATCTTCTCTTTTTAAAGAGTGCCGTCTACCAGTGACTGTTCATCCAAATAGAAGGACCTAAAGCATATCCTTTTCCTAGATGTCTTTGAAAAATAAATTTTTCTTTGTTCCCTTTTGGTCCCAAGATATTGGAAAGAAATATATGCAGATATGTGAAAAGAAAACAGGGCTGTCTTCTGAACTTGCCTGCAAGCTGTTATGACAATGATATGCTGCTATTACTCAGCATATTCCTCATGGAACAGAGGACTGAATTTCAAAACTGATTAAAGTCTCTGCTATGAAAAGGCCACAAACCCCAGCTAAGAATCCAGCCAGGAGTCTTCAAATATTGTCCCTACAGCAGCTTCATGCAAAACCAGCAGAAGCAGATACTACAGTTATTTATAATGAAAAATGACTCAAAAAGATAAGGATTGACAAAGCAGTCAGAAAGGTTGTGAGGGACCCCTCCAGTAGTTATTGGCATAGCATGAAAAAGATGGCACTTCTCTTTTGCTCCTTCAAATTGTGTATGGGGGGTGAGGGGATGAAGCAGAGTATCCCCATGAAGAATTTGACACAAGGTTATATATTCATTCTTTTTCTAGTTTTTATGAGCATGACTTTACATTGTAATGAAGAGATGGACTGCTACCATGATATAGTTCAAACATACCTAAGTCAGTACAGAAGCCAAAACCCAGGATGACTTAGCTAAGCTACAAGGTTGCTGATAGAGCTTGCCTATATAGGAAATTTACTGCAAAGTGAGCTAGAACACAAATGTATAGTATGTTACTAATTTCAAACAACTTTCCTGTGATGGTAAAAAGTAGCTGTCTCCAAATGGAACAGACCTCATGCCCTACTCAAGGCTGAGAAGCCTACGTTGCACTTGTCCTTCTCAATAAGTATCTGGATAATTTGGTAGTAGACACTAGCTAATGTCCACACCCTAGCTAACTTCAGAGTTTTATTCTGCATAAGACATCCTCTGCTTAAACAGGAGATGGAAAAATTAGTTGGAACTCTAGAGTATCCCACTCTATCATACAAAAAAGGGTAAAGTTTAGATTTGTTCAAGCATTATCAATTCACTTAAGCAACTTCACTGCTACATGTCATTTCATTTTTCATTATCAAAGCCTGGGGCCTTTAAAAGGTCTGCAAGATCTCTCCTCTCAATTTGTTTGCTGCCATAGTTCAGCAATATTTAGCACCAATGTGTGTTGGCCCTTTAGCACTTTTCTTCATCTTTAACATAACTTATCAAAGAAGGTAGCAAAATACAAGTTGATCAGTCTCTCTGGTTTAATTTAACAAGGCAGGTCATAAAGGCTTTGTTCCTTGACCAGCCATGCCAAAGTGCTGCTTTCACATATTAATGTGACATGCCTTGTACAGTCATAATTACTATGACAAGATAAAGGGAATTAGTTAAAACTTAATTAAAACCACATGCCTTACAACTGTGACACTGTACATATTTAGTAACTTTACTTCTTTGTTCCCGGTTCATCAAAAGGGGAAGAAGTCCACATGAATTTTCCTGGTATTACAAGTGCATCAATTACAAAAGAAAATTAAACACTGATCATAAATAACCAGATAAGAAACAAACCTGAAATAAGACAAGTACTCTGACTCATGGTTAGTAATGAATTTCTTTACTGATACCTATGTACTAAAGCAGCAATAAAGGACAAACAGCAACTCTTCTTCCACAGGTATGAGAACTGATCAGTGCAGGGGTAGGGCACAGAGATGGAAATCTGCAGTGACTCTGTGTCACATTATTGGTAGCCCTCTCAAAACAGACATTACTGAACTGCACCACAAATAATAGAAATAAGGCTTGTATTTTCACATTACAAATAAGGGTGAACAAAAGAAAAAAACAGCTTTCTCTGGTTTATCATTACACTGTACAGCTCTATAGAAAGTATAGAGGGAAAGCAGATAGCCTAGTCTAATACCGTTTAAAAGTTTAACCCTGTGCAGTATAGTATAATAAGTCAACAAAATCTAGTTATGTGTGCTTTGCTTTAGCAGCAATACCATTTTCCTATGAAGAATTCAATGATACAGCAGATGCTCTGTTGTCATTTATTATCACCTTCTCTTTTCTGCTAGGCATTTCCCCAAGGGCAAGACCATATTATTGTGGTACAACCCCTCAACAGCATCAGAGCAAAACGCTATCCTTTCCAGGTTTTGGCTGCAAAATAACATATCTATTCTTCTTCTACTATTGTAGAAGTCATATGCTGCTTTTAGTACAGACATTCTCAATATGATCTGGGCTCCATGGTGACAGGTTCCCATCACTTGGATTTGACTGTTTCAATCAGCCTTATGGGCTTCTCATTTTCAACATCTCAATAAACTTTGTATGTCTCAATGGGTTTCTTAACCCTTGTTCACCAGAAGAAAATAATTGCAACTGTGGGGAAAGAGCAGAAAGCAAGAGTGGGAAAACTTGTTGCCCCAATGGGACAATTGTCTCCTTCCTGATTAAGGTAGAGGTGGCTTATCTCCCACACTGGTACTAGTGGTACCATATAAGTTCTGGCTCTTAATAAGTTTTGCAGCTGTTTATAATCCTGCCTCCAACATGTTTCTAATGAGCAATGAAATAGTTAACAGCACTGACATTTACAGTATAACTAGATATCAGCATTTATACTGTTGAAATGAATGGGCCCGTCACATCTGTCAGAGTTATTGTTTCAGGTCCCTGCATCCAGTGCCTGTTCTCAAGGCTAACAGCTAGGGGCTGACTTTTGTATTAAAACGGAAAACATACCAGCATGAGGAAGAGGGCGTCTGCACCAAAGAAGCATCTCTGTTCTGATGCACCACAAATCAGCACAATCAGACCTCACTACTATATCCTAAGGCTAGAAGGGTGTGTATCCAGGAACAGTGCCAAAACATCTAAAGATCTAGGAATTTAAGAACATTCACAGGCAAAATTTATACAAATGCCTTTCTGGTTTCCTTTTTAAAGGAATGCTGCAGAAAAAGCCAGTTCACCAGACTCTTAGACCTACAACTGAATCTGACTCAAGGTCAGACTGCTTTGTAGTGACTGTAGCTCTTATAAGCAGCGATAAACTAGATTAAAACTAGCTAGTTCAGGAGTCACTGGTAACATAGCTGCAGCAACACAGAATGTGACACCACCTTCCTACTTATTTAGTCAGCATCTCAAGGGTGAGCCTTGGTGTGAGCTGCCATGATCGTGCCTTTCTACAGAAAGCTAATGCAGGCATGTAACCCTTTGAAGGAGGAGACATAAGATCACAATAGCAGTCTAGTTCTTCTGTTCACATTACATGACATAAAACAAAGTTTCACAAGGATAAGAAGAGGATGCAGCAAGGTTGTGCTTCAACCCAATATTTTGACTTTTTTGGTGTATAAGAGTATTTTATAAACAACTTTTAAAGGGGATTCTATATTTTTCTGGCTGCTGGAGGAAGGGGAACTATGTGAAATACAATCTTGAGATTTTAAGGTAAAATTAGCTGCTTGCAACTCATAAAAGTAAGAATAATTAAAGTGACAAATAATCCAATCAATAAAGAATAACCCCTGCTTTCCTGTCCTGAGTGAGCCACACTGAAGCTATTTCAATCAGAGCATATTTACACACCAATTAGACCATATCTATATCAATAGCACACTAGTGTTATTGTTATGTAAACAGGTTATATATGCCTGCATACTATGAAGTATAACATGCTCTATATCACTGTAATGCTTCTAAAGTGGATGTTGCTATATTGACAGACTACATCTAGCCCAGCCTCATTCTCACAAGAGTTAAACAAGTAGCACTAATAAAAATATATATTTTTTTGATGTAGCAGACTGACTCTTAGGCAAAGAAAACTGCTACAATGATTCAGGACATCATTGCCTGCAGTTCTTTGCCTCACCCACCTGGCAGGGGTAACTGCCCCCACAGCAGAGACAACAAAAGCAAACTCCAGTTCACGGTTTAGCATAAACCTGTCTTCACTAGCAATTTAAGCAAATATAGCAGAATGTGAACTGGAACACCCGTAACAAAGATACATGTTCCTTTCTGCTCCCTCTGCTCACCTGTAGCAATAGGGTAATATAAAAAAATTAAGGCCAGTAGCATCTTGTTTCATTTCAGAGAAATCCAGACATGTGAGTCGGAGTGGGTGGGATCAGCCAGCAGAGCACAATTTACCTGGCTTACAGAGCTATGCCAGCAAAAGTCCACCATATAAACAAGCACTCAACAAATTTAGAACTATCTTAGATAGTTACAACTCAGTTAACACTGGAACTGATATGCTGCAAGTTGCACATAAACAGAGTAAAAAAACCCAAAGCATGATATATCTTTAGCTTTCAAGGTAGATGTCCCTTAGTGACTAACAAAATCATCAACATCTTGAATCAACTGCAAATATTAATAAACCAAAATAAATGCTTTTATGCAACCCTGTGGCAAGCATTGGGATCTGCACATTTGTAAAACAGTGAAACTCTTTTGGCACCACATCATCTGGAAATGTGGAAGATGTGAAAATATCTTTTTTTGCCCCAGCAGTAACACATGAAGTGTAGCACCAAAGAGAATGTTTCAGACAGCAAAACTATTTCAAAGGCAAAAATATCAAGAACAGAAAAGAACATTTAGGGCTGTAGCAAGTCATGGCTACTTTGAAGACTGGGATAAATCAAAATCCAAATTAAATTTTATATTTTTAGTTTACAAAACACTTTCATTTTGAGCCTCTTTATATGGTGTCATTTACTTACTGAAAGCCACAGTAACAAAATAGACATTCACAACAAAATGCAGACCTGAAAAAATTCAGGGAAACAAGTACATCTAAGCAGCCAAAACCACAAAAGATACTAAATACTTTCTGAATAGAAACATGACAGTGTCAATGGATACATGACAGAAATATGTATGTAAGCCATCTAAACAAGGGAAAACTTTTTTGCTTTGAACTTTAAAACCTATCAAGTTTAAAGCACTCATTGGAACTACTTACCTGCAATTTTGCAACCAAAATCACCCTGACCCTTGCACTGCTGAAGGCTTCCCTTATTGTTGAGAGTCTACCCAAATACAGTTACTCTGTAACGTGCAAAGTACTGCATCCCCTGTGCTTTCATCTAGGGAACTACAAGATCCCCATATGTGTTATTTAGATTGTAACTGGAGCAAAACCTCAAAGAATTGTCAGGAGAAACCTCCCTTACACCCAGTCTAACATAAAAGCACAGGAAATGTCCTATGGGGTCAGACTATCTAACCAGCCTCTGTCTCCAGCCACATCAGAGACTCTGCTCTTAGCACAGGAGAGCACATCAGCCTGGCCACTACCTGCAGCTCATTCCTCTCTTGCTCTCCCAGCAGCTGCTATCATTGGATTAGGGATCTCAGAGGTTCATCCCTGCCTCTGTCTTTAGTGTCTGTCTGCCTTGGCTCTGATGACCAGGAATTTCTCCAAGCCTCTTTTCCACCTGATGATGCCATCTGTCTCCTCTCCACAAGCTCCTGTGACAACAGTTTCACAAGTTCACTATCCACCATGTAAAAAATTCCTCTTTTTCCCTGTTTTTATCGCTTGCTATTTTCAGTGACTGTCCCTAGATCTACTGTTGCCACATTTATTGAATAGCAGAGGCATTTTTCACAAACATCAGGTGCATCATGTTTGGTTTTTACCTCTCCCAAGTGAAAAGTCCCAGCCTTTTTAGTCTGTCCTTGCAGTGCAACAGCTGTTGCTTCCTCAATCATTTCAGTTGCCCTCTTCTGCAGCTTCCATAGTTTTGATGTGTCCTCTACAGAGACCACAGTGGTGCACTGTACCACAGATATGGGTTCTTTAAGGTTTTACATAGCAGCAAAATGATACCCTCTGTCTCAATCTCAAACTGCCCCCTGATGATTCCTGACATTTTGTTTGCTTTTCTGGCTGACGCTGTGCATTGAGCCAATTGCTTCAGAGAGCTGAAATCAATGATAACCCTCAAGATCTCTTTTCTGAGTTGCAACTACAAGATCTGCAGTATGTATATTTTAAGTCAGCTTTCTGCAGATGTATTACTGTACATTTATCTATAATGAAGTTCTTCTGACACATTTTTGTCCCTTCACTCAATTTTGAAAGGTCCTTTCAGAGTTCTTCACCAACAGTGTGGCATTTGAAAACCTGAAAAAGCATAGTAGTGTCCATGAACTTGGACAATTTCACTGCACATTCCCTTCTACAGGTGACTAATGAAGATGTTGAATAAGAATGGTAGTAGCACTGATCTCTGTGAGTCTCCACTACTGAGTCTTTCCCTTCCTGAAGTGACCTTAAAACTCAACCATCTGCTTCCTAACCTTTAATCAGATTTGAGTCCTCAAAAGGACCTTTCCTCCTGTTTCTTCAATAACACAAATTCTCTTTTTTACCAGGGCTCTAGCTTGTACTAACAAAAAGTAACGTAGAAACAGACTCAAATAAGCAATAATACCCATGGTTTACTTCCTCAAATCGTTCATGTACTGGAAGATGCTTTTCCAGGTCTCTCTTAGCTTTAAAGGTCTGTTGCTACAACGCCAATCATTTTCCTGGCCCCTTGTTTCATCTCTAACTGTTACTTTTTCTCTTCTAAATAGTTCCACTGCTACTTGTACCAACTCCCATCTTTCCAACTCAAATAGTCTTTTTCCTTGTTGCACCATATCAGTTGCTTTACTGCCTTCCAGTGGATTAGGAGGAGTGCATTTCCTTTTTTTAAGAGGTATAGTATTTTCTCAAAGAAAACATGTGGTTAGTTTGCTCCAATCTCTTCTGTATGTTTTCATTTTTAAAAAAAAAAAAATGTTTATATCAACATTTTAAAGAGTATTTAGCAGAAGGGAAAGTTGGGTATTAATTTCATAAGCAACACAAATGTCTAAGAATTTATCTGCCAATTTGTGACTTGGTTACGCTTTCTTTACATAAATGATTTGCAGATGAAGTACTAAACAGACCCCATTAAAGGGTTTTTTCATCTAGCTAGTAACTTGCTGCTAGCTAATGTGGTACAGCAGGAACCATGTCAGAGGGGAATGATCAAAGTATTGAACTAAAAAATAAAGTAAAAAGGATGGGGTGACAACAGTTTTGATGTCTCATTGAGGAGAGAGTAGGGCTTGGAAACAACTTTTAACATTTGGTTGTACATTCAAAATTCAGTTCCTGTGTAGCATACACCAATTAAGAAAGGAAGGGGTATTTGCTAATACTATTTAAACTATTGGTGTTTTTCTGGTACTTATTAGCACCTACTTGTCTACAATGACAAGTCAATATTTTGGGTAAATGAAGTCTTTGTTAGATATTCAATACTTCACTTCTGGCTACACACCTCACGATAAACAGAGGGCAGCCAGTTAAGACAGGTAAGGCTGTCCCCAGACTCAGTCTACCCAACTGTGACTGGGTATCTCAATTTGTGCTAGGAATTAGAAGTTGCTGTCTGATGGCTAATGGTGTTGATAAGTCTGTTCTCATGTGCTGCTAGCTACAGAAGTTTACATAACTTGATTGATTTACCCCAGGCTTATTTCAAGATTCACAATCTATCTGGCCTTCCTATAGATACTTTCTATAAAAACTGAGGAAGGCCAAACACTTCTAACATGAAAAAGACCTTTGTCTCCCTTAAATGATCAAAGGGTGGAGCCAAAGGCCTATTTTAAGTGGGCATAAAAAAAAAAAATAAGTGGGCATAAAAGAGATGAGACTGGCACAAAGTTATCAGACAACTAACTCTCACTAACAAGGTATTCTGTATAGTCTACCAACTCCTTTCTAGTGCCTTCTTTGTTTTCCTAGTAATTTCATTCTGTATACTGCTCTACAGTGGCAGGATTACAACTCTGTTTATGTTTTCTTATAACAAAATAAAATATTGATAGCAAGGAAGTTTTTATTTCATTGCAATTCTAATAAGTTTAGGCTAATGCAAAATGGTAACAATAAGCATTAACCACTTCCCTTGTGTTTCATTTGGGTGTATTTTGTCTTCCAATTACTGTGTCAACATGACAAGAATCAGAACAGGGCTAACTAATAATGATGAACTAAAGCAAGTTAGTTACAGATACACAACTAATGTTGAGACTAGTGATTTTATTTTTCATTTTTCCTCTCTGCGTTTCCCTAGTTGCAAGGAGAGAAAATACAATTCCTGAGAGACATTTTGTTGTCAGTTGCAACATTGAGAAAAACAATATTAAGCTGTTGGATCTTGGTTTATGTTTTTGGAAGGCATAAACTAGGGGTTTGTTACATAGACTGAAATGAAAAAAAAAAGTTAGAGCCCAACCTGAAACCAGAACTCCAGGGAATTCTTTGACTTAAGACATTCATTGCAGGTTAAATGAAATGTTTTGTTTGATCTATAACAGTTCTGGGGGCATTTTTAGTACACAGTGATAACATGGAAATAAGGAGAACCTGCTTATACCTGAAGTCCAGCTTTTAGACAAATTATTTTGGATTAATTTTCCTGGAAGAAATAGGCCTGGGCACTGCCTATCTTGTCACTATCTAACACTAAGCAAAGAAGATTCTGATCTTCAACTTTTTAGTCCTTGGCAACAGGAACTATTAAGAATCACTTTAACCTTTTCTTAAAGATAAAATGGAAAAACAGTCAAAGAACTGAAATGGTGAAGTATTAATTCATGCTTTCACATTAACTACCCCTTATTTATCTGCCCTTTGCTTGTAGAGACATTTTTAAAGGGAAATAGTCCTGGTAATCTTTCAGTTGATATTAAAGATTGGAAGAACTGTCCTTTTAGCAACAGTTGATATGGGTGGGAATTGCTGTTAAAGTTCAGTGTTGCTTCCTTGAAAACAAAACAAGACAAATGTACACCTAAAGGGGAGGCAAAAGAACAGCAGAGGCAAGAAATGCAGTTTTTGTTGACAGTCTCCCTGGTGACAAAGACAGACACTGCACAAGGTTTTATCTGCTACTATGGGACCTGAGTGACCTGTACCAACATCAACCTGCTTAAGACATTGCTTTTACTTACCATCTAAATTATGACTTCATGGCCGTGTCACAAAAGAGGACTTTTTAGCCATAAATATCAAAACAGAAGGCAAAGAAGTAAAGGGGAAGGGAGGGGGAGAGAAATGTCAAACTAGACAGAGATAATAGGAGAACTAAATACCACAGCCAAGGTACTTCCTCTGGTTAAGACATTTTGTATAACCATGATAACTGCTTTTTGGACTAAGGCATCTTAGTAACAAGTATTCTTAGTCGCAAGGTGCAGCTATGATGACTGAGGTCCCTTAGCTCAGCCTGGCTGTTGTAGTAGACCTGGCACTAGCTGGGATGTTGCAGGGAACTTTTCATCTGCTTGCCTGCATCCAGTCATATGAACAAAAGCACATAGTAGGCAGAGAAGTACCAAGAAAAGACATGGTTCTGTTTGCCAGAAATTCATGTAATGCAGCTTGTAGGTCTGCCAGTAGGACTTTTGGTTTGGAAAAAACTCATGCTGTGGTTATATAAGACAATAAATGTAACTTAAGGATTCCTAAGTAACCAGATCAAAAATACTGTTACTACAGAACTTACATAAGAGCTTAAACCCACTCTGGAGGTTCATAATTGTTCAAAAACATTTGTATTACCAGGTTTTATTCTGGATCAGATATCACCTGTATTTCTACAATCAGCATAAAATCAGTGTAAAAGAAAGAAAGCTGGCACAAACTTCGTACCATGCTCTAATAGACAGAAATGCAATTGTGTGTTTGTGCCTGATCCAGATCTAATTTGTCTGGCTGGATGATTCTCCAGAACATAGATCTGGTATTAATGATCACACAACCATAGCCACAGTCTCTTTTTGTTGTTTTGGCTTTTGCAAGCAATTTTATATAAAAATTGGATTGGACTTTTGTTACCTCTGACAATTTCAGGTCTAGGCCTCTGCTGAGTGATGACACAGATTCAAATTCTCTCTGTCTGATTTAGCATGAGGATTTCTATCAAAATCTCCAAGCAGGCTGTACAAGACCATTCTTCCACTTCTTTCATACTGCACCATCTTTGCAAAGCCCCATTTTGTGGTACATTGTAAAAGGCCACTCACACTTCTATGTTACGACCTACTTCATTACTCTTGCTTCCCATAAAGACTGTATTTTCTTTTAGTCCTGGGCAGTTTCTCTACTTGGCAACTGAGTTGGAAACATGTTCATCTTGTTTCTGTTGTCTGTCCTAGGCATTGCAGAACCATCCATGGCATCCTTAGGCCTAAGATTCAGGACTCCATGTGAACATCTGCCAAGTAATCTACCCAGCAAGGGTGAAATGCACTTGATCTTTCATCATTGCATGGGCTACAAAGACTACTGAACCTCTGCCTCCAGTAATGAAGGCATTTTACTAAAGCCACTGAGAAAGGAGTTACAACACCCTCCAGCAGTGCCCTTTTGGCCACAGTATAAGAGTAGGCCATGTCAACGCTGTATCTCTCTCAGGTTGTATGGCAGGATAAATAGACTGATAAGAACTTGGGTGTTCCAGCAGAGCAATGCCGGTAAGAGATACACCAGCATATGCTGGGGTCCAACTGGCTGGACAGCAGCTTTGCAGAAAAGGACCTGGGGGTCCTGGTGGACACCAAGTTGAACGTGAGCCAGCAACGTGTTCTTGCAGCATAGTACTGTAATGGTATCCTTGGCTGCATTAGGAGGAATGTTGCCAGCAGGCTGAGGGAGGTGATCTTTCCCCTCTATTCTGCACTGGTGAGGCCACACCTGAGTGCTGTGTCCAGTTCTGGGTTCCTCAGTAGAAGAAAGACATGGAGCTACTGGAGAGAGTCAAGTGAAGGAACACAAAGATGATGAAAGCACTGGAGCATCTCATATGAGGAAAGGCTAAGAGAGCTGGGACTGTTTAGTCTGTGGGAAAGAAGGTTCAAGGGGGATTTCATCAATGTCTACAAAGTGAGTGTGTAAAGAAGGAGTCAGTGGTGCCTAGTGACAGGACAAGAGGCAATGGGCACAAATTGAAACACAGGAGGTTCCCTCTGAACATCACAGGAAACACTTTTTTACTGTGAGGGTGACTAAGCACTGGAGCAGGTTGCCCAAGTAGGTTGTGGAGTCTCCACTCTTGGAGATATTCAAAGCCATCTGGACATAGTCCTGGGCAGCCTGCTCCAGTTGACCTGCTTTAGCAGAAGAGTTGGACAAGATGATGTTCAGAGGTCCCTTCCGCCCTCAGACATTTTTTGATTCTGCACATCTGCAAGCCATGCTTGCCCATCTTTAAAACTGTCCACCCTTTGGTTTGCAGTGGCCTCTTGGAACAGCCTTTGGCACAAGGGATGTTGCAGCACTTTTGTACTGCTGTAACCTTTCCTCCCAGCAGACTACCTAGTGCCAGGCATTTGTGCCAGGATTTATGCCAAAGGAAGCTGGCAGAGCCCCAAGCAGAACCTCACCCAATGTTTCAAGGAGTCTCAGAGCCAGTTGAGGGAGTTTGTTTTTCACATGCCATCGCTTGTTATGGAAGCACAGCACTTCCAACCCTAGCCAGGCCCAAAAGTTAACTTCTTGGGGGTAAGGCATATAATGCAAAGTTCTTCCTCATCTAAAAAGGGCTTATATTGTCATAGTTGATGAAACTGAAACACACTTATTCTTTCCTTCATCCTGGCTTCTTCTTTGAATCGCTGCCCTTGTTATACATACCAGCCTGTCATTTCTAATCCTAACACCACACCTGCCTATCTCACTCCATGGATGCTCCTGTTCCCATTCTGGGAAATACAAATTTGGCATCTGGAGGATGTTGTTCCTTCCGAGGACTGAAAAAACCAAAGCCTAAGTGACACTGAAAATCCTTGTGATTTTGCACCAATTATGATATTGAGATATTATCTGCTTATTTATTTTTCTGTTCCAGTTCCTTCAGAGCTGTTATTTTGAGAAAATTTGAACTTTCATTAAAAATAAAAAGGGAGAGGGTTGTCTTTTTGGCAGAGAGTAGCTTGAAACACATTCTGAGTATATTCTAGAGGCTCAAAACCTGAAAGGTTACTACAAAGATCTTACCATTGTTAATTTAATCTAACCTAACAGGTCTGTGGGGGAAGAGGCCAGTACTTTTCTAGCCAGGAAAGATAGGATTACCACCTCTTCAGGCTTCTCACCACATGATTGCTGTTCTCAGCTGAGCCCTAGACAATCTGTGGCTTCCTTTTCCAAGCAGAAACACTGAGCTTAGAAACAATCTTACAAAAGTTTATTTCCTGCAAATCAAGCTCTCTTTACAGAGATCACATTCTACTCTAGGAAGCAGAAGAGTGTCTAGTAGGAATAAGGAAATCTTCAGTCACCTTACCTCCATGCCACTTTAATGTGGTAGACTTAGACTGTATTTATTACATGACAAAGAATTTTGATATATCTCTGAGCATGAAATATGATCTCTTGGTGAACCACTATTGAAAAAGGAGTTTGGACTCAAGTCTTCTTTGGTCAGATTTTACCTGAATCAAAGAATCTGGAGTTTCCCAAGCTGAAGCTCATAATCAGAGTGTAAAACCTTCCTAACCTCTCAGGTAGAAAAGGACAGCAGGCTAGCAATGGTGCTTACTATGGAATGAATTACTTTCCTATTCTGTGGAGACAGACTTGATAAGAAGCCTTTCAGACGTTGAAAGATGAACAACTGCCTAGGGAAATATAGTGGCCAAAGTTTTGGTGTAGTTTGGCACAAGAAGCCAGTACAGAACAACATGAATGAGACTCTGCTCCTGCAAAGCTGCAGTCAGAGCTAAGAGCCTGAAGAAACTTTTAACAGTCCAAAGACCAAAGGTGAACATTTCCTGGTGCTGCCAATCTAAAAAAAAAAAAAAAAAAAAGTAACAATCAGGCTTTGAATAATCTGGAATTTTTATAAATATTTATGTGTGTGTTATTAGAAATCTAGGGTACCTACGTCACTGAATCCAGGTTTTCACGGTGACAGGTAATCACATAATAGATACTTAGTTCCAAAGAATCCATGAACACATGCATCTTCTCACTAACTGAGCTCAGCATGCCCCCCATCTTCCTGTCTGAAACTTAACAAAAATAACAAAAGCCACACACAGCAATGTTAAAAAGGAAAAGAGTAGGAGATTCAATCTCATAGGCCCTTACAATAGCAGGGAATTTCCTCAGTAAAAATGTGTAGTATTCTAGGATACTCTCCTCTCCACAGAGAAGGAAGGCAAAGTACCTGCCCAGTCCCAGCAAATCTGACACGGGGGAAATTACTTGCTGACCCCAAATATGAGACTGATTTAGCATTCTACTACAAAAGCTATTACTAATTGACCCAAGCAAAGTACTGAAGACACAAGAGGTGCTCTCACTCATGAAGGGTTTACAATCTAAAGTAAAGTATGTTGGACAGTCTGATGAGGTGATCGGATTGACATTGACAGAACTTTCCATTTAAAAAGAACAAATATTAATCCCTACTAAACTAGGCAGAATTGCAAAGAAACAGATTTCTACCTACTGCCTAAATAGCCCAGGAACTCATTGCAAGAGGATGCTGTGGATGCCAGAAATATGAATGCATTCAAATAGTGATCAGTCAAATTAACAA
This sequence comes from Elanus axillaris, assembly GCA_026212715.1. Classification (NCBI taxonomy): domain Eukaryota; kingdom Metazoa; phylum Chordata; class Aves; order Accipitriformes; family Accipitridae; genus Elanus; species Elanus axillaris. Next base: position 30,327,939 of record JANZLQ010000056.1, on the reverse strand, counting down.
AAGAAACATGTATTAAGGATATTAAACAATTGGATATAACTTAAGGCTCAAGAAGTTCCTAAGCTGCATTACAATAGGAATAGCAGAAGATACTGAGAGGAAATATTATAGCATACTGCCCTGGTTTGGGAGTTTTTTTCTTAGTCATCTGTTACTGTCTATTATAAGGGATGTCAGACTAGCAAATGGATCTGTGGTTTCACTCACTGAATTTTTTCTTATATTCTTATATTGTGTTATTAAACTGGGGGAGACAGAGAGATGAAAGGCTCTACAGCTCATTAGTAGTGTCTTGTGACATAAGCACTAACTTTAAGCTGAAACAGACCTTACTTTCTGGAAAGATAAGGCATTTAAATATTAAGTATTAAACATTTTTGGCCTTTACAGAACTCAAAGATACAAGAGTGTCCATTCTCTGCTTGCACTGACAAAACTTTATCTTCTATGCTGCTCTGCTTGTTGAACCTACTAAGCCTGCAGCACCCAGACTGTGTACTTTTGAAATTATAAACATTAAACAAAATACAAATAGTTTCAAAAAACACATTGCAAAACAAATATCACTGCAAGGGCTAAATTATTTTTTGAGTACATCATCCAACAACAGAAAGCCATTCCAAAAACTATTCCAGTGATCCTTTCAATGACTCTTCTGTAGCATGCTGTTGGTGTTTTTCGTACTTCATCTCCTGTGGCCCTAACAAAAGCAAGGGATTTAGTTCAAAAACTTCATAATCACAACTACAACCTCTTCCATTCCAGAAAAAAAAGAGGTAGCATAGAGAGAAAGGAGTTAGCATATCTCTGTGGACTAGCCCATACAGAGGAGGCCTGTCCCTATGTGTACCAGTCCTCTTTGCTGGTGGATTACACAGTAGTGCAGCAGTGCTAGTAGACTGGAGCTACTCAATTTCTCTTCCTGGTTTTAGGAACAAATTGTGGTATAGTGTTTACAGATATTAGAAGGAAATAAAAAAGTGTTTGTATTTGGATCACAAAAGAAGAGAGAACTCCAAGCCCCTAAATAGCAAAAGCATTACCATTCCCCACTTGGTTAAAGCAGGATGTGTAAGCCCGTACACCTATGACCAAGAATGGCTGAGCTCTCCTCACCTTCCCAGCAGCAGAATCAGAAACCTCAGTGCAGGTTTAGATGCTGTTGAATGACAGGAGCATAAAATGGCAAAGCAGACAACCATAGATCAGCTTCTTGGAAAGCTGGGCTCTGCCCTTGGCTTGGCCAACCTTTCTCAGATTCTCAGTTGAAACTACTAAGCAGTGCTACAGGCATCCAGGTATGCAGCCTAGAAGGATACAGACATGGTAAGGTTCAGACATTGTAACAGAACTTCATGGGAGAACTAGGAGTAGGCACTTCCACTTATATGGCACCAGAAGGTAAAGATGCAGGGTAAAGTTGATTTCTCTCATGTCACATGAAGGTTGCTTGTTTTCACATCATACAAGACTGCCCACCAAAGGGAAACAACAAAGTTTGTGAGAGAACATTTTTGAAGATATGACCTAGTGGATAACATCAGCTTTGTAGCTGATACAAGAGTATCCCGGGGCACATAAGAGGACACTGAGGTGAAGTCACATCCACAGTTTGTCTTGACTGTATTACACCTCTCTCCATACAAATAGCAACTATTTAGCCTACAGGAATAAATGGAAATAATCTTTGTGCCTAACTGAATAGTAGGAGTGCAGTGTGGAGTGAAACATCTAAGCAAACAATACATGGCCCTTTAAACAACAATCTCTTAAAAGGAGTCTAGCATTGCTCTGATAGCACTGCCTTTCCTGTTTCAAAAACCATGTTTAATTATTTTCCCAATAGTTGGATTTTTTTAGGAAAATATTTGAAATAATTAATTTTAAAATGCTGCAGTGAGCATTTCAATTACAATTATCCACTTCCTCCTCTTTCATGCTCAGGGACTGATGACAATCAGAGAGCCCAGATGCCAGTCTGTATATTATAGTCTCAGCCAGGGTATTTGGCTCCTTGGCGAGATTCACAAGCAGTTATTCTGGCAGATCTCAATTTGTCCCTGCCTAGCAAACGATTAAGGCTGTTGACTGACTGCTCAGACTACCCCGTTCTGGACATCTGGGCTTTTCCCCCCTTCCCTTACTTGTAGCAGAACAGCTGTTCCGTGCATGTACTCCATTTGTATGAGGATGCATGCATTCATTTATCAACAAGGAATCAGGAAAAGCATGTTTATATAGGTCCCTTTTAAGTCACAAAACACATGGTTATCCCCTATGCTAGTATGATTTTGCATATATTAGAAAGTTTCCAAACAAGTAGACATAGAAATAGGCATGAAAAGTCATATCTGGGAAGAGGTGTCTACACACATGTAGGTCTGTGGCAGGGGATGCATATTGCCTATTGCTTTCTCCTGGAATCTGAAGAACACTTGTTTTAACATGTGCCTAAGAAAGTTGCCAGAGACTCCGTAAACCCCGACTCTGACCTTAGCCACCTCTTTGACTTCCTGCACAGAATTTCCTCTGCATCAAATGGGTCAGAAACACTCCATATGTGGCTCATCTCTCAACAGTATAGGTCTTAAATTATTTATTATTTTTTGAGTGCTATCAAGGTATCTGAGGCTGTGCAATACAGAGGGAAAGACATGGTCCCCGTCTCATGAGACTTAATCTAAGTGAGACAGAATGCTTAGTGCCGACATTCAAAGTAATAACCACACAGCATGAACAGATGAAGGGCCAGGCTCAAAATTTCATCACTCAACTCTGTTATTATCTAGCATTATTGCAGAACATGTGTGCTTTCAGTAAGGCCAGGTGTGCATGTAAAGATTTTCTTAGATTATCTACGTCAAGATGGAAAGTGATAAAAATCAGACCTGTTTGACATAATCATTCTGTCCAAAACCTTACCATAAATGAAACAAAGTCACAAGCATAAAAGTCTCTTTGTGATTTAGCTTATTTTGTTTGACAAACATGTATAGGCCATTGTAGCTGAAGAACTGTTTTGTTGGTATAACCTGTCTCTATTTGAAGGTTTTGCTGCCACAGCAACATTATAAATGGTCCTAATGTACAAAGACCTAAAACTGCTCTGAACACCAGGTACAATACTGCAGGTGGTAGCTAAAAGTTTTGAGGAAAGCTTGGACTGGCTATATCTGGAAGTTACTGTAAGGTTACATATAATTATATATCTACAACTCACTAACTATGCCTGGCCATAGTCAGTAACGCACATGCTTAAAAGGGTAAGAATTTGGAGGAAAATTATGTATATTTACAGCCAGGAAGAGAATGCAGTTGGGTAGTTATGGGGTACAGCTGACACACTGTGGGTTTCCAGCCTAACCTATCTCATGGCAATTTGTGTATATACCCACATGCTTTGAGAAGTACCTTTACCCCAGCAAGTGGACAAGAAGATGATGTGGAAAGAAATGAGCAGAATTCCAGGCACAGTTGGAATCACTCACAGTTATGACTGCAAGGAAGCTGGAACTGAATGCAATAGATATGGGAAAGTCGTTAAAAGGATTCAAAAGCAAAAATAACATGGTCTAAAGAGTCATGGGGAAAATGGATTGGACTGGTAGGACAGAATGAATTGAGAAATCTGAATATTGAGAAGGGTGAAGTATTTGAGCCAAAAATTATTTCTGTCAGATGTCCTATACTAGACTAGATTACTGAGAGGATGTACCCTCTGCAGCAGGGCAAATGCTCAGGGTACCCAGTTCAGGTGTAAACCCGAGGATAGCCTACCCGGGCATTTTGCTTTTTATGCTTCATGGTATTTCAAATCCTGGTCTAAATTCTCATAAATGAAGAACAAACATGACTACTGACTGCCTACACATGCCCATCTGTTCAGATGGCACAGCTCCCACTAACAATTTAGTTGGGCAGTTTCACTAAAGTCTAGGTGCCAAACCAGCATACGTTTCACAAAGATAGTCTGTATGACACCACAAGGACCATTTTCTTTGCAAGATTCCCTTGTCTGGGACAGGTTTGAAGATTAGCCATCTAATGCCTCCCTGTTAGCCTGGTTTCATATGAAAAAAGATTATGCAATCACAGTGTGACTCCTCATCTGTCAGCCTGCCCTATTCTTTCCTACAGAAGTTTGGCAGATCTCAACCAGATTTGACAGAAGGGCAATGGTTTCAAAGTTATTATTTTCCTATACATTTCATTAAAATGAATGGCTGGTTAGAGGAGACCTTATCAGTGAATTTACGGAGGGAAGTTCAACTGTGTGAAACAAATCCTTACTAGACAACAGAAAATCTACATGGGTGAATGCTGTCTTACACATGGGAAAAGCTACTGTGAGAACTTCACTAATACTAGACAGAAGGGAATCCAGCCAATAGACAAAAATCCATAATCGAGAGGACAGCTGCTCACAGAACAACTTGTTTTTGATCACACATCTCATCAAAGTATGTGACCAAACCAAATACCTGAAGGCAAATGCTGAAGAATCCCAAAGAGTTTACAAACATTTCTGGCCACAGCTCAAACACTCCGTGTGTAGCAGAATAAATTGGCAGCACACTCTCAGCTTGCACAGGGCAAGCACAGTGCCATCCACCTACACATAGCAAGAGTGCATCGGAATATCTGTTGGGTTTTTCAGATTTTTCAAGTTCCTCAGTAATTTCCTAATGAATGTTACAGAACTTGGAAAACTCACGTAAGCTCTCTCACACTTTCCTGAATGTTCAGTGTTGTCCATCAAACACTTGGCCGCAGGAGAAAACCAATTCAAAGAGCAAGTCATCCATAGACTTGTACAGTACAAAAGAAAAGCCTATGTGACAGCTTCCCCTAGCTGATACAGTCAGTCCAAGTACCTCAAGCCATTTCACTGATAAGGCTACTTACAAAGTTACACCATTAAAAACTCTCACAGATATGTTGTACTTTGAAGGCCAATGACAGCAAACTGAGTTGTTTTTCTGCCTCAGCAAATGGCATTGCAGAATGGAATGAGGAATTATATGCTAGCTTCCAGAGTGATAACAAAAAGTGACCAATGAATACTGGTCACAGGAGAGGGCAGTTGTTTATCTTATTAGCTTCAGAAGAAAATAAAACTATTCAGAAAACTATCAGCATACACACAAGCTCTACAAAAGCAGCTAGCTGTAGTGACGGATGGGGAGAACTACCACATTTGTGCTCATAGTGTTGATGCAACCACACAAAAATCAGTCCCAGCTGTCCTGGCTAAGAACAGGGAGGCTAAGGACATGAAGAGAACTGGATTAACAGTATTGAGGGAGATGGCCAGCACCCACAGCATGTAATTAATGTCATCCTGGCAGGAAGAAGGAACATCATCCCATTTCCTTTCAAATGCACTGTAGCCCCAGATGATCCACCTCTACCAAGAATTCTGTGGCGAAGAGCAGAATTTAATCTGTGATGTGTGAACCATATAGGTATCAGTAGTATCAGTGTTCTCACCATGAGACCTGCTCTAAACTGGAACCCTCCCAAACATTACTATCAGAAAAGGAAGACTATCCTTGCAATTAACAGAAATAATTGTTACTATAACCCTTATTTGAAATTGCTATTAGCATTTTAATTTCATTGTTTCTTTTTGGTTGTGTTTTTTTTTCTTTAAGTAATAACAAGTATTTTCTTTGGCAAACCTAACTTTAATATTAGCACGTCACTGATACTCTATTCTGGGAAGACCATCCCCTTTTTTAATGGTGAATTTGCAGGTATATTAATTGGGCCTCTACCTTGTTGGATCAAATACAGAACAGTTTCTATTTACAGGTGGTTGATATGCTGCAGATTAGCTTCACTGGAGTTCTGCATGTGGAACTGTGTCACTGACAATGAGAAAAAGGCAAATACAAAATGGACCAACAGATAATCATTTTGAGTTTTCTAACTGTACTTTAGGACTAAACAGAAAAAGAAAAAACATTCCTTGTGTTTTCTGAGAATCTTTTATTCTGTTAGATAAAATTGGTGAAGACTTTTGAAGTATCCAATTTTACTGGCAGTTACTCCTCAAACTAAATCAATAACTCTAACAATTTTTAATAGCAAAGCTCTTTCCATCTGAGTGGCTGCAGTGCATGTGCATAAGTTGCAGTGATGTTTATTGTATATCAAGATGGAAAAGTTAGACTTTAAATTGTGTAACTTTCCATAACACAGTTTTCCTGAGGGCTGTTCAACTCAACAAGCAGCCAAGGAAAGGGAGGGTGAATACAGCAGATCTGTTCCTTTCCAGCTTGAGATGCAGATGAGGCCCCACCCAGCAAACCAAACCTTTGGCATTCATCCACATGATCCTCCAGGCTAAGGAAAGAGGAGCCATGGAATAATATAGCAATACAAGCCCTCCTCACCCTTCTCATTCTGGTGCTTTCTTTCTCAAAGAAATAAGCTGCCCTAAATGGTAAACAAGGCTGTCAGATTCATGGTCCTCCATAATTGTTAAGTAGCCATGTAAATCTTGCTTCTAATATGATAGTATTTGCCAAGTTTCAATATGGTAGAAGCTACGGATTTTTTCTTCCCCATTTCTCACTGTGTCCATTGTGCTGAACACAAACATGGTAAACTCTTCAGCATGGGCAGAAACATGTTCTCCTTCCAAACCTAATTATCAGTGAAGCAACAGGAAGACTCATTTGAAATTTAAGGAGTAAATCAGAATTCCCTCTAAATACAAAATTTTTACTGCAAGATCAACATGCAAATAATTTGGTAAAACATCACCATCTGGTGGATACACCCACTGACAATTTGGTTTTAATTTTTTCTTTATTTCCCAGATAGTTCTTCAGCTCACTGAAGAATATTAGATCATAAGGTCACAGCAAAAATACACTCAATCCATTCAATAGTAATCTATAGCTTCTCCTTGGGACAAGATACAAACTTGCGAAGAGAGGGGGGGAAATTCCTATTTTTATATACTATCATAGGTAGCATACCTGTAAATAGAGTCCAGCCTTACCTGTCTGGACTCTAATCAACAACTCTTCCAGGCAGCCGTGGGAAGATCCCATTCTCTGTGGAAAACAACAGACACCTCCTCCAAACAAAGTTGGAGGGCAAATAGTACTCTGCTACCAGTTGGTTAAACAGCACATTCCACACCAAAACTGAGATTTCTTTCTCCTTTTATTCTCAGAACTGAGCAATCAGTCTCACTATTGATGGAAATCATCCACTTTGCATAGTCCCTGCTCCCCAGCTTGTCAGCAAAGTTCAAGGTGCCACACTTTTCACAAGCTCTAAACTGGATAGTGGAGGAAAAGGGGAGGAAGGGAAACAGAAAACACCCATGCTGTCCCATTATCAAGACAGTCTGATGTCAGTCGAAAATCAGGTTGTCTAAAAACACCATCTGCCCTTAGACCTTGCATCTCATGTCCTTGAAACAAGATGTTGAATGTAGTATTTTCTGTCTGCTTTAATTTATTTTTAATGAGAAGTCCTATCAAAGAAACCATATATATGGCAGGTTTGATAATTTTCTCACAGTATTATAAAAGATCCAGCTTTTCCAGTATGTTTCCTATTTGTAGGAAAGTTTATCCTATAGCTTCATATAAGACCTGCAGCAAAGGGCCATACGTGATCATTCTGTGTGTTTATGACTTTGTCTGAATGTCTACCTGCTTCTTTCAACCAAAAACTGAGAAAAGGTAGTGATGTCCAGATCCATTATGTTGCTGCAAGTTCCATGTAACTAGGCTGATACATAAAGAACAGGATGGAGCATACCCCACTGGGGAGACTTCTGCAGCAGAGACCACGTAGTATGTGGAGCTCAGATGCCCAGAGACAAAAGTGCCCCAGTCACTGAAGAAAAACTTAGACAAGATCTTGTGAGACAATTCAGGCTTCAGTGCTCTCAAACTACATAATAAAACCCATAGCCTACCATTACAGTCTACCCCAGCTCCTTTATATTGTTTGTAACTTACTCCCTTATTCCACAAATCCCTTAGCCTAGCACGCTTAAACACTACATTATACTGATAGCAGTAGATGCTCGGCAATGAAAAGGCACAAAAATCAAACTGATTTCAATAGAAATGTGTGTTGTGAGATTTATATCATAATGTTACACCAATATTAAAGCATAGGTAAAAGTTGAGAAAGGAAAATAAATTCTTTTTTGTGAGATTTTACATAATAAAATAAAACCACACACTACGCAGCTGCTTCCTACTGTGCTTGTCAGGAGTTTGTGCCATGAATTTCCCATGAAAGCCTGTGACAAGCAGTGACTCAGCCACTCAGATTTATCCTATCCAATACAACTTGAAACAATGATAAATAATGTATTTAAAATAATAATTTTTAGGTGCTACCACCAGAAGAAAAGATTTTAACACGTATTTTTAAAAACACAAATAAGTACTAAGAAATGGATACAAACTATCACTAGTATGGAAATCCAAGAGTTAACAGCAAAACACTGCCTCTTATTTGTGGGTATGGGAGAGGTCCCAGGGCAGTATATGACCTGAGAGAGAACCCTGTGTTTTAAAAGATTGTGAACTCTCAAGGAAAATCAAAACACCTGAGCAGCAGTTGGATTACCTAAAGCTTTTGTAATATATTTAAAACAAAAGATCTTTCAAAGACAGCCAAAATACATACTCAGAGGTTGACAGGAAAACAGAATCAGTAGCAGATCACAGATAAATACATCCTTAAGACACTGTCAATAAAAAGAAGTACAATTTGGATTCATTGTTGTGGCAAAAGCCACTTTGAAAAAAAAAATGTTTAAAAGCAATTAAGCAATTTTACAGAAATAGTCTGGGATTTTGTGCAAAGGGAGAGAGACTCCAGGCTTGCCTCATCTCCTAGAAGCATCCCATATTCTTAGATGTGACGTTGCCATGACAACCACAACTTGGTGACCTCGTTATTTCAACCTAATCCTGCTTTGAAATTATAGTTGCTCCACCCTTTTGCCTGGCTAGCCTGATAACATAATCATTGTAAATGAGGATGGAAAAACACAGCAGGATACCATTCCCCTAGTGACATGGGACTAGTCTCACCTTATCAGGGAAACAGACCAACAATTAAACTGCACAAATCTAAAAGCCCAAAAGTAGAATTTTTTTTTGTTTGCTATTCTGTTTTGCAAAAAAATCTAGTAGCTTGTCAGTGCAGAGATTCAGTTTGGAGTGGGGGCTTTTAGGGGAAATTCCTTTTAATTTAATTTAATGTCTTTATCAGGAAATTAAACTGTAATAAGGGGTAGTTCTCCTTAATTATGCATTTGTTTTGACTAACAGCTGGAGGAAGATTTAGGATATACACAAAGAGTCAGGACAGAACTTGTTTAGCAAATGAGACTGGGGTTTTTAGGTTTAGGCTTGCTGTGCTTTATTTAAACTGGTTAAAGCATTGAGCACTACAAAATCCCAGCTGTAGCCATTGTGGAAATACTTACTATATTTGCTCACATGTTACAGGAACATTACTGTAATTCTGCTCTTATTAAACACATGGACAACAGTACTGTTGCTGTCACAGATTTAAAGGAAACATTTTCTTGACTTCTTGGGGAGGGAATTCAGAATTTTCTATGTACATAGAACATAAGAAAGCCAGAGGAGGAAAAAGTGGAGCAAATACCTTTAAAAGAACATAAATTTGGAGCTATTGACATGTGATCCAACCGAAGCTCTGTAGACTGTGGTTCACAAAATCATTTTGTGACTGTTCTTACATACCTCTGTGTCCCTCCCTTTTCTGGCAGAGCAGTCTGATTTCTCCCTTTCTCAGTATTTGCATGGTTTAGTACATGGGGGCTGATTTTACCTGGGAGGTTGTGACATTGCCTGAGACTTCTTGCAGGAACAATGTGCACACTGAGAAAACTAAATTTGTAAATAATGGTCATTATTAGGAGAAGACAAAAAGGAAGAAAGGAGAGCTACTTTGACAGAGAAGTATGGAGAATTATTAGCTTGCTCAGTATGGGCACAAGACTTCTGTTATTATGGTTATTTTCAGAAGATTAACACGAAGACTTCCTCCATTCTAAGCTTATGTGCCTTAGCCAGCAAAGGGGCTGAGTCAGCCTCTGGGGATAGGAACCCATGATTCTAGAAAGAAACTGTACATTGTAACATTTGGAAAGGTGTAGCGTTAAATCCTTCTTTCCAGTTTCTGTGTCAGGATAGGGGAGCTGGGTGATGCCCTCTAAAATAAATCAGCAAGGACTCCATGCACAAGCAAATGTACCTATCAGGCACCCACAGATTTACTCAGTGACAAGCCAGGAAAACCTTTACCCAGAAATTGTTTTATTAACAGTATAATCACAAATCTGTTAGCGGTCATCAGCTCTAGGATAGCTGATGAAGTAGCAGGGCAAATAAAGTGATCCTCTTCTGGTAAGGCTCTACACAAAAAAATTCTTTTGAATACTGCTTCAGCAGTGCTTGGGGCTAATCTTCCTGAATAGCCAAAAAGATCCTCAAAGCACTATAACCATACATTGCAGGTAAAACACGATGAGCTGAAAACTGAGCTCTTTCCTCAGTGCCATGAAAATATCTTTGTATTTAAAAGCATCTGCAACAGGCAGGGCTAAACCACCACTTACCTCTGTTTAAAAACTTGCCTCTCCGAGGTAGAGCACAAGGTGTCTCAGGCACATAGAATTCAGCTTTTCTCAACAAACAAAAAAAAAGGGGGAGGGGGGGGGGGGACGAGACTGACAAAACACATGGTTTCCCCCATGAAGGGATCACTTAACATCCCCCCGGCCTTCCCCTTCAAGTGGGCCATTTTACTGTCAATTGCTGATCATTAAATGATTAGAAGAGAAGAAATGTGAATGTACTCATTAGACATTTATTTCTTGAGGTGGTCAGCAGGGGTTAGAAATCAGTCTCCATTAAAATATTTTTCTTAAGCTCTATTGAATCCCAAGAGCAGAGAATAGACATGAGTAGGAGATGTTTATACAGCACTGCAGCAAAGGAAGCAGGTTTTCCTTCACTAAAAGGCCAAAGTTCATTTTCTTAGAATAGCAGCATACATTCCAAAATGGTGCCTCACGTTTACCAAGAACTATCAGTGAACAAGATTTATGTCCAGATTCAAATTTAGTTCTCCTATGTACAATAGTAAAAGGCCAGACCATTCAATACTTAATCAGGTTTTGAGTCTGATTTTTCGAGCCTTGCTTGAGATCACCATATATCATGTGTAGGCTGATTAATACTTCTAACTACTGATTCTAACACATGAACAGGAATCCAGAAGCCCCAAATGAAATTTTAAGCAGGAAGTATATTTTGACAATTGATTTTTGCATATATAGTCTGACTTTTTAATCTGTTACAACCTGGTTTTCTGTACTCCTTTCAAAAAAAGTAAAATATTGTCCCTTTTACAGTTATGGTCCTGGATTTGAACAGCAGCTAAAATCATTCTGTGTTCAAAACAGCTAACATACTGGGGAGAAAAAAAATTACTAACTCTTCCTTGTGTAGTTAAAAGTGGATTGGATAGCAGACTTTTTGCTGAAGCTGGGGAACACAATGACTCCTTTCGGACCATGCTATGAAGTCCGTACGTATGAGTTTTTATAGACAATACAAAAGTTCTAATATACAAATGATTTCCTGCTTTGGCGAAATTTAAAACAAAAATGGAAGCAAAGCTTTGTTTTTCTCCTAGATCAGTAGTGACACCTAGTGACCAAGTACTAAAGGAACGGTGCTTGAAGAGGACCGATTTTCACAAAACTGCTGGATTAGATTACAAAAAAAATAATGTTGACTGTGGACGAAACCGCCACCAAAAAAACTCTAGGGTGTGGCAGGAGGATATAAAACAAATAAATACTGACATTAGCTATGGGGTCATTTAAATTTACCTAGAAATGCTACATCTGCTTTAAAGAACAGTATGCTGCAGTTCAAAAAGAAAGGAAGGGATGCTTTTCACAAACAGGGAAGAAACCATTGGATAAATAGAATGTAATTAGCCAGTGAAACCTGGAAAGGCTCTGGGACAGAGCATTCCTACATGAACGATGTTCAGAGGGCAGGGAACACTCCCTAGTTGTAAGAATCACAGTTTTCCATCTCATCCAAAGATAATTACCAGAACAGACTGCAACTGCTTCAGTGTTATGCTTATTCTCATCCAAATTCTTGCTGATATAGATAAGACTCACTGACATAGCTGTATTAGAATAAGTTATTCCACTTAACCTGCTCCAGAGCAGATCTCTCTCTATCTGGACACACTACTCCAGAATAAAAATTATTTGGTTACCAATAACTACCTGGATCAATGACTTGTGGATGCAGGGGGATGCTGAAAAGACTACAGTCTTCCCATAGGCCTTGTCCAGTATTGGTCATACATTCTATATTATATGACTAGGGAAGAGCTGTGCGGGTGCATATGATCCCCAAATAAGGTGGCTAGCTCCAATCTGTAAGTCACCTTTACTTTGTAACATACTGTCCACATAATAATCTTTTCGCAAGTGGCACTAACACAGAAGTTGGGCAAGCTGCAGTAACACTGATCAACGTTATGGAAGCAGTCTTTGCTTCAGGAGGAAAGGATGCCACTTTCTTCCTGAGCATCAGTTCTCCTTTCCAGCTTTTCACTGTGTCCTAAGATTCATAAAATGCTTTATGCTGCACCTGAAATATAAAAAGTTAAAAAGATGCCTACAAGTAAACTTAGGAGAATTCCCAGAGGGAGACATTAGTCAAAACAGAAAAAAAGTTTAAGAAAAATCTTGGCAACTCCATAGTAGAAGAGATTAGCAGAAGATGTACACTCTAGATCAAAAGACAAAGCATAGAACCATAGAATTATAGAATCGTTTAGGTTGGAAAAGACCTTTAAGATCAACAAGTGCATCTGTCAACCCAGCACCACCATGCTCACTAAATCATGTCCTGAAGTGTGACATCTACACATTTTCTGAACACCTCAATGGATGGTGACGCCACCACAGATGCACAGTTCAAAAGTAGGACCACCAGTTCTTTCTGCAATATATCTCAGATTATACTTATGGTGGAAGAAAATTATTTTTTTTAGTATCATAGGAACAAGTGGACAGTGAATTCTGCATCAGTCTCCCTTATCTTCACTTTGTATTCATTTCTCATCAGAGAAAGTGACTCCAAGTCTCAACACAGTAGAGAATCAGGCTTATAATGTCCAAACTGGAGAAACCATGCTGATTTGTGCAAGGATGCTTGCACAAAACATTTAAAATTGCAGATGGCTAAAGTAGCTGAAAAGAACTTGAGTGAAAGGAGAGATGTCCATGACCAGCAGGAAAGAGATCATTAACTGACGAGCCAGAAACGCTATATGTCTTCCTGGGAGTTTTCAAGACAGCTGCACTAGAAAAAGTGTTCATAAATACAAAAGAAAACTACTTGCTCTTTGAATTTCTGAGAAAAGGAATACCAGGGACCAATGACAGAGAAGGTTTAAGAATTTTGTCATACTGAAAGATGACAGCTGCAGCTTTGATTGATAAAAAAATATCCAGCACAGTGACTGGCAGTGTCAGAAATGTGTGGCTTGTTACACCCAAAAATAAACCCAGCTGTGTTACTTCTGCTTGCTACAAGCTATTTCCCCCATAACTATTCTATTAGACCTCACTTGTGCTCCTGTTTGTACCACAACCTAGCATGAGGTCCCCTCAAAGAAAGAGGAAAATATTTTAACAGAGACCAATTGATCACCCCAATCAAATAGCCCTGGAAAAGTCCTCAAAACAAACCACACTGCACCAAGATCAGAGAAAGGAAAAAGTCCCATGTTTCACCTGTTACGTCTTTTCCTCACTGCCTGCAAGATAACTGATAAGACTAGGCAGTTACCTTGATCTGGTTTGTACAGAATGTAGATAAGTTTGAAGAGGAACAAAAGTTTTAGTTGATTTAATCTACCAGCAAGACAGTGGTTACTTTTAAATGGAGAAACAGCATAGATTCCGGAACTCAAGAAAACTGCTGTGTGTGTGACTGGTCTTTGATAAGCAGTTTTCACCCTGGCCCTGAGTCTATGTAGTATTGCTAAGGGATCCATGAGAAGTGAAAAATAGCCATTATTTGACCTTCATGAAATTTCTAAGAGTCAGAATCACTGCTGGAAAACCTTTAGGGGTCCACAAAAAGGAAAAACTATGAAAACCATAGCCTTTAATTGGCAGGTCTTCCTTTTTGTTTCCATCTCCAATGTGGGCTGGCTGTAACCTTGCAGAAAGTTCAGCAGGACATGTTTGACATTAAAATAACCAGCTGTATATTGTAACATCTCTTATTTACACCTTAAATTGAACTGAGAACTTGATTTTAACTTGTATTAAGATTTGCAGCCGTCTTCATGTGGTATCTTTCTTTATAAATAGTGAAAGAAAGGTCAGTATCTATTCACAGCATAATTTATGTATTTTCTAATTACTGTAGATTACATCTGAAGTGAGGTGATCACACTCTTGTTAGCTCTAATTACAACAGAAAAATCATTAATCATAGTTTTATAATACAGCACAGGTATTGTAGGTATTAAATAGATGTTTACCTTATTGCTATGCAACTCCTATGTTATCAGTGCAAATACCCTAAATATCCAGAGGTAATAAAATCTGGAATGCCTCTGCTATTTTGCAGAGTTGTGTTCTGAAGTGCAGAATTGCTAAAGAAACCAGGTGCACATGCACTAGGGTGGGGAGTGAGAGACTTTCTTGATGTTTCATAAAATGAAATGTACATAGTTTAATAAGAAGCCTTCATGTCCATTTAAAAATTCATCTTTTTCCCAAAATGTAATGGAACATTAAGATTCAGGAACATAACCTTGTAACATATGTCTATTATTTATTTGCATCAACCCTTAAATACTTTCCTAGGTGGTTTTGCCTAATGATCTTACCTCTAAAGTTCAACAAAATTGAGTGTCATGTAGTGAAAATACACTCAACCGATATTGGACTTGTTGATGAGGAGGGTAGGCCTGTTAAAATTGACAAAACTGACAAGTCCTCTATTGCCTCTTCTTTTATTGCTCTTTTGGTTCAACATGTGGCTTTGCAATCATAAAGCCTTTATTGCTTGCTGGCTGAAAAGAAAGGTCATGCTCAGGAATACATTTCATTAGTCATGATTCAGGCTCTTTTATCAGTTTTCTTGTTTGGTGTAAATTCCAATTTGTTAATGGTACCTAGGTGAAAAGGTAAAAATAAAAATATTTCATGGATTTCTCGAGAATATCACTGGCCAGCCAAGGTCAGAACTCTATTTTTAAATCAGGGAGTTTCTCTTAAAAACATTTTCTTGGAGATACAGGAGCAGCAGAGACATAGTAAAAAATCCTCATGCTTTGGTTTTAGTGGTGTAATCACTGCTAGATCTAGTGCTAAATGCAGGGATTGCTACCCCGAATCTTTTTGCTGATAAGCCACTAGAAGATCTGATTCACAACATGACCCCAAACCAGCTGCCCTGGCAGCTGCAGTGATGCAGCAGAGGGTAGGCATGCAGAACTGTGAACAAAGAGCCAAGAAAAAAAGATGATATGTTGCCTAAATCCAGAATTTCAAATCTGTATCTCTAAGCAGCAAAATTCTACTAAGCAAGTCTGTCCTAACTTTAATTCCTATAACCACCTCAACTTTTGATGGGACTACACTGAGAACCACATCAATCCAAAAAGATACTTGGTGATCCATTTCATATAAGCACAACTGAGGGAATTAAATTTGGGCAGAAATGAGTGACTAGATCAAGGGAAGGAAATGCTTAAACCAAGTTAACAACTAACAGAACTGCCAAAATTATTTTGCCTTCCCTGATGCTGTCTGTTTCCAGGGCCACATCAAGTTATATCCAACACAATCTGTGCTGAAGCCAGCTCTCAAAAACAATTCAAAAGCACTTCATACATTTAAAAAATGTTAAGTATTAATAAGCCAATAAAATGTTTGAATGCAATATACTGCACACAAAAATACAACTAATGCATAAATACCTATGCATTAATTTAGGGTTTAACTGTAAAATAGCCAAGGCTTTGCCATTTATATGTTTTACACAAGTCAAAAGAGTATTTTACTGATCACAAAACCTGCAACCTCAAAATTAGAAAAGCCCTTCTGTACATTCTGATTGTACTAAAGACATTAAATCCATGTTCATGTACCTTTTTTTACATCTGCTCCTCATCAGCCCATTTCCAGTCCAACCAGAATCAGCACTATACACTTTCTCTCCCAACCCTAATCCTTACACTTGCTCTAATAATAGTCAAAGATTGGTTCTTCACTCAAACTCATCAGTAATGGCAAACATGAAAAGCTTCAAGGGAGAAGTCCTTTAGTAGCCCAAACATTTCCTTAGTAGCCCCTTTCCAGCCCCACTCCAACCAGATCTCTAGGCTTGACAGGTTGATTCTGCCTAGCTTCAAACAGGGACTTTCAAGATGGACACTGGTGCCTCATACCTGGCAAAATCTAAACGTTCAACATTTGCTTATAGAAAAGCAGGGTAGCAAGATCTCCCATATAATAAGGGCTTTGATCACAGACCTTTGTCCCTTCTCTTAGCATTGACACGGTCTTCAATCTTGTATGGGGAAAAGAGGAACTGTCAGAAATTTTCAGACCTTCAGAATACCTTACCATCTGCCGCAGGGACTCCTGGCTGGATCCTGTGAACTGCAGTGACACTACCACCTTTGACTGAACTATGCCTGCAAATCCACTAGAAAGGTTTTAGAATGAACTGCTACCAGTTTACCAGTAGATGTGCTTTCCACAGATTTAAAATGAAGTGCCTGTGCCTAGTTATACAGTCATAATCAAACCTTGAATGAGGGCTGCTTCTGCTTCCCAGCTAATATAATTCATAAGTAATTTTGCCTGCAGAAAACAATATGAGGAAAACACAAAGCTGCCTCCAATTTCAAATTAGGAGATACTTCTGCATTTAGTTTAAATGGATTCACATGACTGAAGTGTAGTCAGGCATATGGCTGTCTACTGATATCTGAGGATGAGTGAACTTTTTTCTTCCAATGCTTGCTTTGCAAGGTCAAGACATCTCCTTTCAGCTGTAGTTCAGACTGCAGTAATCCATTCCTTCCTCGCTTCTAAAACAGATTACAACATGCTACTCTTGTCCACTTGAAACTGCAGCTTCTACAGCTGCTGTCCTCCTATTACTCTCACATGCAACAAAAGATACTTGTGCTTCTCACATCTGCCATGGCGTTTGATTTGTTTGGATTAAGAAAAATTCTGATCCTGTGGTTAACAGCTAGTTGTATCATTGTGATCCATTCAAGTAGCTGAGGAAAGAGAGAGTCCTCTGGCCTGCCACCATCAGATTTAAATACTTTTAGACTGATGATAAATATGGCTCCTGATCCTGCTCTTTGTTCTATTTTTCTGAGAGGGAGAAAGCCTGATGAACTTTAAAATGTAGGTTTTTGTGTATCTGCTTCTAGTACTGTTTTGTTCCCAAGTGGTTTCCAGATAATTTTACATAAATTTTCACTCCTGTAATTTTTATTATTTATATCCACCCTAAATGCAATCAAGTACATTGAGAAAAGTATGTGATAAAAAAATAGACACAGAAGACTGAAATAGAAAGTATTATTAAAAAGCAAATCCAGCTGAAAACCTGAAATTAATGTCATATTTTTCAAAATAACACAATATTTTCCATTTAAATTATTGGTTTGCATTCTTTTCTATTTTTCATTTCCCATTTCAAGTAAAAGTATGATGAATGTTGATTTGTCCCAGAGAAGTACACCCACAAGAACATTACATTTCATCCCTCTTGCTTTGCTGAAACTTTTTGTATTCTTTACTCTTTTCTTATTCACAACAGCTGGGGAAGGGGGAGATACTTACAACCTCAAATGAAACAGGAAGTTCTCCTTGTGCTATTTATACACTATGGAACATAAATGCCTCCTAACATTGCAGCTGTGTGGCAGACAAGCAATGCAATTGTTTAATGCAATTTAGTCAAGAACAGCTAAGGAAGGAAAAATCTGACTTAGGAAAAATTTGAGACAGATTCCAGCTTTGCTCATAAGGTTTAAAGAAAAGTACTTTATGTGCCTGAATGACTGCCTTAGCATGGTGTACCACTTTCCAAGTCCTGATTTTCATGCCTCTTATTCTTTCTAAAGCTGACTTCAATTTTGTACATCATCCATTTAGAATGACTTGTATGTTTTTAATTTCTCCTCTGAATACAGAATTAAAACAAACAGGTTTGTCCGGCTGGCTTTAATCAGAAACAGAAAAAAAGCTCTGAAAATAAAAACTAGGTATGCCTAGTGCACCAAAATCAACTTTCATTATTTTACTCCTTTTTTCTGTTATCTGCAACAGAATAGTTTAGCACTCAGCTTTCTCAAAGACCTGAAGGAAAAAAGAAATAAGCACACCAAGGATACTGAAGTTATGTATCAATTTTGTCCATAAATCTTAAATCAGAAGAGAGCATCAAATGGAGTTTGTTGTCTGTTGCAAAAGAACTAGATAAAGTTGAACTTGAGTCCAAGGTAAATGGGAGGTAAGTAAAGTATCAAAGATTTCAGAAACAGAAGTTTGGCTGCTCTGGTACTATGAAAACATCTAAGGGGGTTTTATGCCCTAATTTGTTCTTTATTCCTCACTACTGCAAGGCAAGACTGATTTATTACAACAGTGTTAACGCCACTTTAGAATTTCAATTTATTGCAATAGAACAAAGGTAAGTTGTTTAAAAAGAAATAGAACTCTATGTGCAGATAAAATCCTTGAGATCTTTAGATTTGGTACTGGGTCTCCTAGTTTCTAAAATCTTGGGATCTTGGTCTTACCGTTGAAATAAAACTCCTCAACAAGACTCAATTTACATTAAAATAGGACTAGATCTGCAATGAAAATAACTTCCAAATTCAGTCCACCTCAGTAAAAAGTCTAGTCTTGTAAAGAAATAAGCACATGATGTGCTTCTGTTTAAGTTCAGCTCAGAGTACGTGCATTAAACAAGCATATAAAAACTTCCATTGTTGGGGTCCTCATTTAAATATATCTGTGCCTAAAATTGGTTGTTAAGTGCATTAGAAATTGTAGCTCCATTGAATTCCTAGTTCCATCAGTGTCAACTGGCACTCTGCTATTGACCTTTGTAGAATCAGGATTTCATCCAAGATGTTACAATCCAATCTAAAACAAATTCTGAGAAGTTTCAGCAGCCCTGTTTATCACAACAGGTTTTGATCTTGAAAATATAAGAAGTAAGGTTATGAAAATTACATTATTTTCACTGCTAATACTTTTGATTATTGTGTATATCCAAAACTGTTGAATCAAACAACAGTTACAGAAGTAGAGACTCCAGGCTTACAGATTGTCATCTTTGTTGGATAAGAGACTAGGAGTTCACATTACATTCCCTAGAAAAAGAGAGAGAAACAAAAGAAAAAACAAACCCCTCTGTTCCTGACAGCGTGCTTAAAACAAGGAAATAACTTTCTCCCTGCCCTGGTTTTGGCTGGGATAGTGTTAATTTTCTTCCCAGTAGCTGGTATAGTGTTGTGTTTTGGTTTAGGATGAGAATGAAGTTGATAACACACTGATGTTTCAGTTGTGCTTACACTAAGTCAATAACTTTGCAGCTTCTCATACTGCCCTGCCAGTGGAGGCCCTGAATACAAAGAAGCTGGAGGGGACACAGCCAGGACAGCTGACCGGAGCAAACCAAAGGAGTCCTCCATACCATATGATGTCATGCTGAACAATAACACCGGGGGAAGTTGGCTGGGGGGGTGCAGCCCGCTGCTCAGGGACTGGCTGGTCATCGGTCAGCGGGTGGTGAGCAACTGTATTGTGCATCATTTGTTTTGTATGTTCTTTTATGATTATTATTATTTTCCCTTCTTTTTCTGTCCTATTAAACTGTCTTTATCTCAACCCATGAGTTTTACTTTTTTTGTGATTCTCTCCCCCACCCCACTGCAGGGGAGTGAGCAAACGGCTGTGTGGTGTTTAGCTGCCTGCTGGGTTAGACCACAGCACTCCCCATCATCCAAGTAGCAACCACCGAATAAGAGCAAATAGCCTTTAACAATTTTCCAGGAGTCAAAAACATCAATTATTCCATACCCAGATGTCAAATCCTTCTTCTCAACTTGTAACAATTTCAACAATACAGTTATGTGTTAGTCAAACAAAACAGATAGAGCAAAACAAAACCTCAGGCATAGCATGGAGAAACAGATAGGAGAATGGGGAATAACTACTGAATGGATTATACTAGAGCCTCTGCATCCAAAGACTTGCCTATATCTCACCCACACCCTTGACATAGCATCAGTAGGTCTAATAGAAGATATATTCTTCCCTTACAAACTTTTCCTATGTTATTATCAAGGAGAAATTATGCCTTTTTAAAATGTAGTGACAGCAGAAGGGCTATAGAAAACTAACTGAAATATCTGCACACTACATGAACTGTTCCCTAAACCAGAGAAAAGAGAATCAAAATAAAGCTGGAGAGTCCAATTTCAATAAAGAAGTCATAGATGAAATACTGAATGCAACAGAAATTCTGGGGCATGACCACACAAATATCAGCTAATGCAATTATTATTAGCATGTTTCAGATAGTTGCATTGTAATTTTCAATCATCAAAAAGTAGAGGCAAGGACACCAGACCATCAGCAGGTAACAGACAATGCCCTTGACTTCCTCTTTGCCTTAGCTTACAGGAATGCTTACAGTAAAATGATTATAAAAGAAATCCTGTCAGAACAGAGATGCTTGTAGCTGTTTTGTATAGTATGGGGCCAAGCATGTTACTGATGCCACAGAAATAGCCAGTGATTTCTTCTTTTTTTTTGTTAGTTCTCAGCAAATTTCTACTGATTTATGTGTCAAACAAAAATTTTCCTAATCTTCCCCCAGAAAGAGTTTGTGGATAAGTATTCATGTCCAGGTCACCCTTTACATTGGCACAGACTAACACATGAACACCTTACAGTTCACATACAGATGTTTATTTTGCTCAGCCATCTGTTCCATCTGAAATACAAAAGAGATCACGGAAAATGAACTCTAACTCTCTTTCTGAATACATAGACAAACAACTGTGTTCCCAACAAAACAAGTCTGTTGGTTTTCACAGTGTGTTGTAAAAGATCACACTTTACAGACAACTCAGAAAGTCAGGTCCCCAATCTGAAGTGTGGAATCTTGGTAAGACAATCATGAAGAAATGATGACTGATGGGATAAGGGAGCATACAGATCAATCTAGAAGGATTTTTATTTGCAGGATGGTGTTCTGAGTCTTTAATTTTTTTTTCCTTTATAGTTAAAGGTGTTTGGTTCTTTTGTTTTCAGACACATACACAACTAAGAACTGGATTGCACCAGAGCAGATGCAGTGAAGGGTGGTAAACTGAGAGAAATGGATTTAATGAGAGACTTGAAGAGGGAGTGAGGTGGGCAGTGCCAAAATAAAAGAATCTATTTTCAAGTGCAGGGAAGAGTTGGCCCATAAGAATTGAGTCACAAAAGAGCTGTCAGGTAAGAGGCACATGAAGAGGGGGCATGAAATGGGAATGATAAAGGCTGGAAGAGATATACACATAGTATGCAAAACAAGAACAAGAAAGAAATCTAACTTGGGAAAGCCATTAAGAAATACTCGGCTTTGAGTCAATGACAGAAAAGGGAGAGAACTGTAAAATAGTAAAATTTGTAATGGAATCTGTTAACTGAAAAGAAAGTTCAGCTACTTGGTGCAACTAGAAGACAGTAGAAAAAGGGAAAAGAGGGGTACAGCTGCTATAGTGCTGTCAGAGAACTGGTTCTCATGAGTATGTGTCCTAGTTCCAGCCAGAATAAAGTTAATTTTCTTCCCAATAGCTGATATAGTACTGTGTTTTGGTTTAGGATGAGAATAATGTTGATAACACACTGATGTTTTAGTTGCTGCTGAGCAGTGCTTACACTAAGTCAAGAACTTTTCAGTTTCTCATACTGCCCTGCCAGTGGAAGCTGCAGGTACACAAGAAACTGGGAGGGGACACAGCCAGGACAGCTGACCCAAATGAGCCAAAGGGATATTCCATACCATATGATATCATGCCCAGTATATAAACTGGGGGGAGTTGGCTGGAGGACACCACAGCTTGGGGATTGGCTGGGCATTGGTCAGCGGGTGGTGAGCAATTGTACTGTGTATCATGTTTTGTATATTCTATTATTATTATCATCATCATTATTATTATCCTTTTCTTTTCTGTCCTATTAAACTGTCTTTATCTCAACCTATGAGTTTTACTTTTCTTTTTTTTTTTTTCCGAATTCTCTACCCCATCCCACTGGCAGGGGGAGGGAGCAAGCAGCTGTGTGGTGCTTAGTTGCCAGCTGGGGTTAAACCACAACAGTTTGAAAGGATTTTGGCTGCCTGGAAGTAGTACTTATCCATCCCTGTCTTCTGATCATATTTCTGCATGAAAAACTGTCCCTTTATTTGTTTTCTGGTGTCTACAGCTATCCAAGGCTGTTCCAAACTTTGGTCCTGAATACTAAGTGTTTTAGAATGCCTACAACCTAAAAACTGAGCAGGTATAAATAGTTAAGCCAGGGGATGATCTGACCCCCAAATAAATGAACATAAATAGATTCAAATCTCATTGGAGAAGGCAACAGTAATATCTTGAGCCAAGACCGTTCACTATAACTACTCACATTAACTATTTATATTGACATATAACCAGTCAAATTTCCACACACCAGGCCAGTTCTCAGTACAGGTTTCACTTGGCTATCCTTACAATATATCACGTACTCCTGCATTGCAATGGATATAGGTATACCATAATACTTGACTTCAGGATGAAAACTTCCCATTTTATAGTCTCTGAACTCAAACAACTAAAGTATGAAGTTTCACGTGATTGAGCCTATCAAATTCATGTCCTGATTCCTGCAGTCAAGCTTTAAACCAGAATTGTACTTGAGGACTAAAAGCCAGGCCTAGAAGAGACCAAGTAACACAACCTTGCTTGTTATTTTACATATTCAACAAACAAACAAAGAAAAAAACAACAACAATCTTTAAACCTGGAGGAGTTTTACCTTTCTGTGGAGGTACTCCTACTTTCAGGTTCCAAATATGGATATCTACCCTGTGCAACCGCCTACTTGATCTCCTCCCCATGTACTGAGTGGCAAGTAGCCACTAAATGAGGAAATTTCGTTGTCTGGGGTTTTTTAAAGGGAAGCTGCCTGATATTAGAGCAATAATCTTTTTTAAAAAATGGGAAATTATTATTCTGAAAAATAAATTAATGAAATATTTGTACTATGAAACCAAGAGTACAAACTAACATTTTGGCTGTAATTTTATGTCATACTAAAGTATTTGCTTACCTACAGAAATAACCCCTCAATATTACATTTGAAAAATGTTGTAGCATATTTGGCGCACACATGAGTATGGAAAATAAGAGTGAGAGTAAAAGTTGACACAAGTAAGGTGATAATTTATAAATCTGTTAAAAAGCTTCCCACATATTCAACTGTCTAGAATTACAAAAGATTGAACTACATTCAGAGATATCCAAACTGGCCCTAGCCAAACTTGATCAGACATTGGAAGCAGTTCAGTGATGTTGTTATGGTATATATCTGCTAAAGCTGATTTATCTTGTACTGAGCACAGCAACTGTATCATAGGAAGAAAGCTAAGTTAGCCCAAAAGGTGCTCTACCACCTACACTGCAGTAACAGTTACATTTGCAACAGCTCATTTAGATCTAGCTTGTGAGTCCATGCAATGTACTGCACTGTGCAGTACAGAAAAACAGAAATAGTCGAGACAAAGGAATGAGCTTTTGAATACCTTGAGATTTATATTCAGTCCTATTGCTTCTGGGTAATTTTTCTATCTGACCTCCTGCACTATAAAAAACGTCTTCATCTGGTACATGTGAAGCTTTCAGCTTTTCTGTTAGAATGGCTATGTTTTATCACAGTGAACAGGGTTTTATGAAACATGCCTAGTGAGGTAGGACACCCAAGCAAAAGCAAGTTAGATTAATTCAAGTTCATATTAAAGGGAAATGGCAACATCTCTCCTATGGTCCTTTTATTAGGCCACATTATCGACAATGTGTTTTTTCTACTGATGTCTTCGGCATGAAATGATAATGTTATGCCACATATCCAAAGTAAAAAGCATAGACACCCTTTAATAGGAGAAAAGATACATCCACAGCTTTTCTTACTGTGCAATGGTCTTGATATAGTTTGTAACAGCTGATTTCATGGCATAAAAAGACTCTAACAGATTATGCTTCAAATGCCCATCTTTGCTGATTCGCTTACTTCTTCATCTACACCTCAACATACCTCTACACTCCTTATGCATTAATCAGTGGGAGTTTACACATAGACTAGTCAAAAACACCCTTATTTTAGAAGCACTGGTTCAGTCACTGCCATCTTGCTTTCAGTTAACCCCACTCAAAATAATGTCTCTCTCCCTGCTAGCTCTGATTTGATATAACCCTTTCAGATTCATTTCTGTTGTTCTTCTTGATGCGTTCTATTCCATTCTCTACCTGGATATAACCACATGGATTAATGCTGATGCTGTACTCAGTACAGTGACAGCATTATTAGAGCACTATTTTGTTGTCCACAATAAGCTCCCTCTTGTGCCTCTGGTGTTCTGCAATTAGGCCCCTTCAGACACACAGTTTGGTTATTATGGTTCATCAACTTATAATGCATTATTCTAAATGGCTGCATTTTCATTCTTTTTTTCTTTTCTTTTTTTTTTCTGTTAAATAATAATAATAAAAAATCAGATAATCGAGGTAAAAAGAATTACTCACCCTTCATCTCGATCTAACATAATGTTTATTGTCAGTAAGGGTAGCAGGAAGATGTTCTTGCGAAGAGAAGAACTTGAGCAGCTTTATAGGACAACAACCTAGGAAGAAATGACAAGCCAATACCCACGTTTACTGTTTGTAAATCTGAGCATTGATTCTGCTTTCACAAGTGGCTTTCATCAAATGCAAATCAGAAGCCTGGCATCTGCTTGAGTAACCAGGCAGCCCTGTCCCCCTTTCAGGGGAACAAAAGCCATACAATCAAAGGGTTTTAAAAGGATGGCAAACTTATTGTAAGCTAGAAAAGGTTAAAAGTCTGCCAGGGCTTAAATATACCTCTCAGAAGTCCCAAGTATGAAAGCACTTGTGACCTTTATGAATTTTTTTTCTGTGAATTGTTTCTGTATATTTGAAACATGATAAGAAGTGACCAAACAGCAGAGAAACAAACCCATCATGTGTCTTACTTCCCAACTGATTTTGAAAGCTCCAGAAAGCAAACAGATAATTTTATTTATTCTCAGATTTCAAAAATCCTGCTCTGACCAAGAGCACTCTGTCTATCATAACAGGCCTACCTGCGCTACCCTGCATCAGTGACTAATCTCCTTCTGCAAAGATGGGTAACAACTGAAATCCACCCCAAACATGCTATTTCCTCATCTCAGAAATCTTCATTGAGACTGGCACTCCCTGGAAAATGCCTGAATCACATCTGGGTAGAGAAAAACAGTTTTTTTAAATATGCTGAAAATTTGCTACTTCTACTTGCCTCAGTTAAAAGCACACATTCCCAGCACCAAGGAAAACCAGATTACTCTTTCTACTCAAAATCTTACAGAAAAGTATCTAATACTAATTTCACATGTATATTTATTGTGAAAATAAAGCCTTTTGCTGTCTGGTAATAGCACAAAATAGGAACTCAAATAAAAATATGTTAACACTTAATGAGTTCATCAGAGTGTGTCTTTCTAATAGCCTTATTTCTCATTCATTTGGGAATAATCACAAAGCTTATCCCAATGACTGTGAAGCTAGAAACCAACGTTCAAAGATCTGAAATGAGCATGAAATGCCAGTTTGATCAAATTTTCAGCTTTTTGTTTAATGATTGATTCCAAATTCCAAAGTACAGAAAAGAAAACCATTTCACACACAAGTTTTAGCTTCGTAAGAACATGATTTGTCAATGCTATTAATAACTAGCTGGAAAATAATTCAGTCAGAGTAAAGTCTGAAGGACCCTGCTGCTGTAAGGAAACTACTCTTTATAATTATAAACAATTTAATTTAAAACAGGTCTTGGTTCTAATGTTTTGACTACAGTCATTGTCTGACAGAAAAACCTATGATTTCTTCTGAAGGAATCATAACTCTCCCTGGTGTTTAGAGACAACCATAAAGCAAAAGCTGGCAATTCTTTAAGGCAAAATCAGAACAAAAGATTCAAAGCAATAGGAAGGTTTGTGGGGTTTTTTTATGTAATATGAACTACATAAATCAAATTATGAAACTCAGTGTCACAAGATGTCATGGAGCCCAAAAATATAAATAGATCTGAAATAAAATTACATTAAATAAAGGAGAAATCTATTGACAGCTATTAAACCTGATGGTACAAGTATAACCTCCAGGTCAGAAGGACAGACTGAAAAATACCAGGCATATCCTATACTTTCTGTCTTTTTAATTTTATGTTTTCAGCACCTCATGTTAGCTGATATCTTTGCTGGATTACTCCAGGAATAAGCTAGCTTGAAACAAACAGCCTTCTCTCTGAAGCACAGAATCTAGAGTTCAAATAATGCAGAAGCAACTGATGAAAAAAAACAAACCCAAAACCAAACAGGAATGATGATTTTAAAATTAAGGATCCAAGAAAAAGATACCAAGTAGGAAACAGATTCTGTTGTCATAGAATCACAGAATGGTTTGGGTTGGAAGGGACCCTCACAGTAAAGAACTTCTTCCTTACATCTAATCAAAATCTACCCTCTTTCAAATAGGACCCCTTGTCCTATCACTACATGTCCTTGTAAAAAGCCCCTCTCCAGCTTTCACATTTCTCCCTGTAAATAAACATAGAAGGTAAAAGTCTGCTTCGAGAAGGAAACATCACATATATGCAAAACATGAATGTTGATTGCAGGACTAAGCACCCTGCATTCTGACCATTGCAATCTCAAAGCTTACCCACTCTGTTTGCTGCCAGTGATGATTTCTGCCAAACTCAAACTCCTCATAAGGAGCAAGAAAGCTACAGAAAACAAAATGGACAAATCAAATAATCCCAGACTACAGCAAGTGAAATAAAGGAGGAGGTCAAAACATGGAAAGTGGAAGAGCCAGGGAAATGGAGAGGGATGTTAAACAGAGCATTCCTGACAGCAACCACCACTCCCCAACACTACCCAAGGAGCTGATGCATGCTGCCATCGGTGGGCCCAGGAGCAGAAACATCACTATCAGAAACAAGATACTGAGCTGGACTCAACAACTGATATTGAGCTGGCACTTCCATCTAACCCACTAAGAAAGTTCTTAAGGCAACATGATCAGGAAGAGAAAAATAGAAGTTATGTTATGATGTTTTTCAATACAGTGTCATGTGTTCAGAGTCGATCTGTACCCACAGGAAGGCTTTCCCCACAAAGACCTTTGTTTTAGATAACATTGCAAGACTCTTCTCCTCCTAAAAAAAAAAAAAAAGTCTGGATTTAGTGTATCTATTCAAATACTTGTTTCAGATGCAGAAAAAATAAGAAATCCTGTGCTGAGTCATGCCCAGAATCACTCTTACCTTCCCTGTGATCCTTCTCAGCTGCGAATATTAGACACTGCTTCCTGAGAAAGAAGACAAATAAACTACTTTCTTACTAGTTTTGCAAATAAGTCACTTTCACAATATCAGCCTTGCAGAACTTGTTTTCATTTAATATAGTCATCTGCATAATAACTGGTCTTCACAGACCCTTCCACAGAACCACAAAATGTAAAAACAAGTGTTAGCTACTGGAGCAGCATCCTTACTTGCCGCTTACTTCAGTTGTTTAGCTACTAAGACTCAATATTACTCTCTTCTATACAGCAATTAGAAACAAGCTTTAGCTGAAGATACTCAGAAAAAAAATTCTATACTTCAGAGTATGACCTATGTATCTGATTAAACTCCCAGCTTGATGTACCTTATCTTGGCAGTGTTAAAGCCTGGTATTGTTAGAGATCAGAGTGTCATGCTATGTTTGCTTAAGATAACTATTCTAGAGTATCGGCAATGATGCACATTGCACAATAAGGGTGATAAATTTTACTAATGCTACCCAAAATGCTGATAGCCTAATGTTAAGTACAGTATCCTTATTTATTTTGTGTACACAAGGTAGACCCATGTAATATGAGCATGACACATTGAGATAAAATTTAATATTAATACAGACATTAAACTAGTATATTATTGTTTTCTACATAATCCTCTGGGTTTAGCTAGATCTCGCTTGAAGCTCTGAAATATTACCAGATAATACATGTTGATTATACCTTGAAGTATGAGCCAGACTTTTTTTAAGTGTTAGTTCCTAAGTCCCACTAAAACAATGGGATATTTGTGTCTAAACAATGTAAGATCCCTCTCCTAGTCAGTATCTAGGATAACAGAGGTTAAAGGTTAAAATCCTCCTAGTCTCTTCAGTACTTTTAAACTTATTTCAAATTTACTTCACTATCAGAGCAGTGGCAGTCCTAACCATGAGTTTTTCAAAGACTTTTCAAAACAAAACCATCAAATATTTAAATTGCATTAACTTCTCACCTTCTCTTCCATCCACGCTTTCACTTTTCTCCTATACACACAAATATATGAAAACACATTCATACACACAAAAAAAAGCACTGAAGATTAGGAAGAGTCAACATTTTTTAATGTGAAAGTATAGAAATATACTCTCATAAATGTGAAACCACTGTGGTTTGAAGTCTAAACATTCAACACATAATTTGTAACTTTAATCAACACATCTCATTTTGCTAATGCATACTGACTGGATGCCTGAGTGCTAATGAGCGTCCCTGAATGCTAATGGCTCTGTGAAACTAGATGGCCTCTGAGCATCACATGGATTATCTAAAACTTATTTGCATCTCAGATTCCCAGCACATTCAGCTTCACCTCTCTTTGACCTTGACATTTTATAAACCAGGGAGAACAGTTGTGTTATGAAAGAAAAGCCAAAACTAAACCAAAAAAAATGCTGGCAAGAATATATCCATCTAGAATATATTTGAAACAATTTACTGAGCTGAATATTCTCACAATAAAATGGGATCATTGTAATATGTTATATATCTTATCTCCACATTCTTTAAACTCTGATGCTTACAGGACATGTGCTTAGCAATAAAGTTGCTGTAACCAAGAAATTTTAAGGATCTGAGTAAGATAACAATTGTGAGAAGACATAATACCTTTTAGAATCAATTGATTTGTCAGCAATTAAAGGTATTAAATATATTACTGCATATACTACTATGAGGTAATATAATAATATATATACCATAAATTCAGTGCAGTTGGAAAATCAGACAAGGTTTCAGGCACACAAGCCCTTCCTCAGGTCTTATCCCATGTATCAGAACTATATATTCCCTTTTCCCCATCATATAACATTTATTTAGTGAATGTCAGATGCAGTCTGTAACTTTGCAAAAGCCCCCCATCCTGTCCAAAATCATTCCAGTAAGTAGACATTGCATCAATGCCCTACTTCATAGGGAAACCTATACTCAAGATATTATTTCAGTGCCCTGCATGTCATAGCTCTCTGTAGAAAGTCAGAAATACTTTCTCTGAAAGTCTTTTTTTAAAAATTGTTTTCCATGTTCTACTTCTGTGAAGAATGCATATATATAAATATATATACACATACATACATGCACATATATATTTACATATTTTCAGGAAAACAAAATTTCTTGTCTGGCAAGAAACATTAGAAAAATTATAATTGAAGAACATGATGCAAAAGTTATTTTAAAATAAACTGGTTTTCCACCCTTTATTACCTTCAAAATAAACAGACATACAATGTTCACACAATTTTCAGATCTGTTTCCCAGCTTGAAATACAATGGAAGCTCTTGATACATTGTTAAAGTCATAACCCAGCAGAAGCCATTAGATTATCTGGTTTGATCTCAGCAATGTACTGTAAATTTTACCTACTGACTTTAATAAAGAACCCCTAACCTGTGGTTGACTCAAACATACCTCCCAAAAAGGCATACGATTTTGAGGACTTCAAGTTATGAAATATCCACACCTTCTCTTCATGTTTGTTTTGCAATGGCTTAGTCACTTCTCCTATAAAAATTATTTCTAATATTAATTTTCCAATTTCTACTTTCAGATGATACAACATTTTGATACATGGAGAAAAATAAAATTAAAGACCTATAAACTTCTCTATCTGCCTTTCCATCCACCTAAACACACTACCATTGGCTGCCTCATCCAACTAGTCCTTTTGCTTTTTAGTATTTACATTTTCTCTCTTCTGCTTTTCTGAATTTTATCTAGTACTTCAAGATTTATTAAAAATTAACAGCATGCTGGATGTCTTTCTAGTTCTTTAAAGACTGTTCGGTACAAATTATCTGCAACCTTAAAACTGTTTATCCTTTAGTGACTATCTATGCCCTGAAAAGTACTTTCTTATCCTCATGGAATGCAAACACATGGCTTTCCAAGTACAGAACAGAAACTTTCACTTAATATTTCTACATCTTCTATATAATTATTAATGATTTAATTATCTCTAGTTAGTAATGGATCTATAGCATGACTAGGATTTCTCTGACTCCTCATTATTGTTAGCTTTGGGTTTCTCCTCTATTATTCTTGGCTTCCTTATGAGTTTTCTAGATTTCCTATCTTCCAAATGACATACACTGCTATTTATTTACCAAAAATACTTTTCTGTAACTATATGGAACTACATCTCCTACAGAAAGAGAGCAGACTTCATGAAACTGACTCCAGAGATACTTATATAAAAATCAAGTTTGGATAAGACTGAAGACAAGTTTCTCAAAGGTGGAGCTCAGGGGATCATGGATCCTTCTGGGAGAACTCAAACTGATGTCTGAAACAAATTATGTCACTGTACAATCAGGAAGCATAAACCCTGCATTAAAGAGGTTTGATTTAACATTTATAAAACACAAGTTAGTAATAAAAACTTGGTGAAACAATTAGATTTGAGATTGTAAGGAACACCGTTAGAACATCCTAAACAAAGATCAGAGTGTAGTATTTGTTACAGATGTACTTTGCCATACATGGTAGGCGCTAGCAGCTGCTACAATCATGGTAAGAATATATAAAGAAAAAACTATAATGTAAGAAAAAAACCTAAGATTTTAGCATAGTTAAAGTTATGTGGGTAACTTTAATAGAGAAATTAATTGCTCTGGGTGCACACCCAACACTGCATAACTGATTTTCAAATACAAAACAGTACGTCATGTGGCTGGACAACAGATGAATAAAAAGGAGAGCATCTTAATCTACAAATGCTTCGTATCAGTAATAAGCAAACAAACATAACAGTGTCTTGGACTGATACACATGAGATTTATGCAGAAAATTCCCATTAATGTTACTGGAAATTTACTACAGTAAAACTTTTAAGCAGTAATGGTAGAATAATATTCTATAATAAACTACCTCAGGTGATGTAATTTAATTCTGGAGTCTAAAATAGTTGCATTTCTATTTATTGCCTTCTTATGTTAACAAAAAAAAGTTTAAGGAACTGAGAAAATTTACTCTAAAAATGTGAACTTCGATGAATTTTACAACTTTCAAATAATTTGTTACTGTCTTAATATGACATACAAAAATAGTATTATCAGATATTTAAAGAACTTTGTGAATTTTGCAGCAGCTTCTCAGCTAATACCACAGTACATACCTCACTATTCCCTGCTTCCCTGTAAGTTGCCTAGGTTTCATTGACATCAGACAAGACCCCAAACTGTAGGCTGGCTTTTGCAACCAATTATGAATTGCTGTGATGCGTTATGCAATCTAAACAAAGGACCTTGTCAGCCATTTAATTCTCCACTGTTTCTGATAACACACTCAAGACAGTCAAAAGTCAATTCCTCAGTGTCACATTACCTGTGCTGTGTTACTCCAGTGCACAGAGAAAGAATCCCAGTAGGGCGGTGAAGCTATTCCAGGCAGAGCCCATGGGGGCATTGGGCAATTCACGCTTCTCAGACCTACTATTCCAGGCTTTCTTCTGGCATCTCTATTTTACGTCAGCACAATTCACATTCAAGTTTGGAAGTTTTTCCTCTGCAGTTACAGCAGCTAACACTTTTAAATGTTAAACGAGAAAAGGAAGAATTAGAAAAGTCAGTGGTATCGTAAGATTATTCAGCTGCTGTGGGAATGTAGGAGAAGAGTAGAGGTGATTGCTTGTTTCTGAACAAAGCCCAGTTCAATTTGTGCCTTTATCAACCTTTGCATTTGCCACTAACATTTGTCTCATCTCCTGGTTCAAGCAGCCAACTTCAAACACTACCTATTGAAGGTATTTGAGGCAATGTAGCACAAGGCTATTCCAGACTGAATCTAACTGCAAAGAAAATTTCTATTTCAGGGAGAGATTCTGTATTGATTATCATATTCCTTCTTTCCTGGAAGCAGCTGAATCATACCTTGACCACTGCTACAAAAGAAGCATGTAAAGCTGAAGCCAGTACATAAAACTGCTCTGTGGAGCTGAGTAAGTATTCACTGAGTAGCCCTTCTCTAGTATATCATAGAAAGCAGTTCTTCTTATAACTGTTGTGTTATTCACAAAATAGAGCAGTAACAATGATTTTTGTCCTGCACTCTGGCATATGGGCCATCCTAATTTGACCAGCAATACCTTCTGTGGTAGTAGAAGGAACTAGATTGGGAAACTGGTGCAGCCTATATGAAGCGGAATAAACAAACAAATTAGATATTAAAGCTAGATCAGGCCTGCAAATTCTCCCTTTGCCATATCTATAGCAAAAGTACATGTTGCATAGAAGCAAGTCACAAGGAAGAGAAATACCTTCTGCTGAAACTGGTGCTAAATTTTCGTAGTGGGAAATCATGACCTCTATGATATGTACAAACCAGATAATTTCAGACCTTGTTAAAGTATCACTATGCAGAACACAGCCTAAATATAAGCCTGTACTCGTTCAAATTCAATAGGGCTTAATTCAGTAGTTTAAGCATCTGCCGGAATGTGTACTTTATTGAAAGCATGACAAAGCAGCTGTAAATAACAAAAGTATGTGAAAATGCCTGTAAGAAAAGTTTCACAATATCAGAGTTAACTCAAAAATCTTCAGAAAAGCATCTTTTCCTCAATTTTTTCATGTTTCTTTAAATATATATATATATATTCTGTGTATTTTATATGTAAGAAAGGTATTTTGAAAGTTTGTTGTTTAAATATTTTTCCTTTTTTTTCTAAAAGCATTCTTCCAATACAGACAACCGACAGAGATGAGTAAATTCACACAGTTTCTGAGGTAACTTCTGCCCAGGTTAAATGCCTCTTGAGCTTTGCTGCTGTATATTTACTGATCATTACAACAGCCATCTAAATATTGTTTTATAGAACCTTGAAACATTTGTCTACTTCTCATGAAAACACACGAAACCAAGCTTCAACTTGTGTGGTTGACAAAATGAATCTTATCCTTTTATTATTAATCTTATTATCTCTAATAATGGCTTTAGAAGCTACTGCACAAATACCTTAAAATAACTCAATATAGCACATTTTTAATCCTGGTTTAACACACCCTTTTACCAAGGAAAAGAAATCCTATTAATGATTCTGATAACTTTGTGATATCAGAAATAGGTGTTGTCTTCAGTCAAATCCTTCTCCTTTTCCACTTAAGACCTAAACCAGAATTAAGAACATGGGCAAATCTCTGATGCAGTAATCCACTGACCTGCCACTGTGAAACATGTTACCCCACAACATTAATATTACATTTGCTGTGTTAAGCTATCATAGCCTTTTTGAGCATGGATTACATGTTTGCACTCCAAGTATCAGTGCATTACAGGTAAACCACAGTTAAAACAATTTCTTTGGTTATTCAGTCTGTAAAGCATAAAAGCTTTATGGCTACCAACTGCATAATTCTGTACAGAATGATAATCTTAAAGTTTAAATTAGTCTTTGGGATACTTTGCCTGATTTTGACCTAACTTTTAAATTTCCCTCAGGTCTTATTAAAACAACAGAAAAAATACCAGTATATTTCTATATTTTAGCACTTTATTTTAATTACATTCTATCATTTATAGAAATAATTATAATTTCCCATAAATTCACAAATATAAAAAATATTAATTACATATAATCTCTTTTTCACAAAATTTGAAAGGAAGTTTTAAGATCACATTTCCATTTTTCAAAATGTTTTCATTGTGTTCCTAGTTTGTAACATAAATTACCTAGAAATGAAGAGTTACTTCTTAGCAGGAATAAAAGAGGTCAAGTCAATCTCTTTTGCATACAAACAAACAAAAAAATCCAGATCAAAATAAAACTCTCAGCTACAGTTCTTATAGACAACAAGTAATTTTGTTGTTTTTCACAAGGTATTTTTCCCCTGCCTCCCTCCAATGAAACAGGGAGATCATTAATTCTACAGTCAGCAGCTAAAACTGGTTAGTCTGACCTCAGACGTTACTGATCACATCCCTTCCTGCTCAGTAAACCCCAGACTACAAAAGATAAATCGCTTTTCCTTTCTTACTAGAAATTAACAAAGCAGTCAGGCCAGAACATTATTCCTAATACAAACATGCATTATTAGTTACAAATACACCTCTGTGAGTATTTTGATCCAAAGTTCATGGCCCTATAAGGAAGCGAAGACAGAACATAGAAGCAGTAATGAAAGTTATGTACTACTTTAACCTATATGACTTTGCACATTCAAATTGCAGTACCATGGATTTAATCAGTCAATTCTCACAGCATTGCAGAATTACACAAGACCAGTCCTCACTGTAGTTTAATTTAATAGAAGCATGAAAAAGACATTTAGGAAATGTCTGTTCTCCTGACCAAGATCAAGACTACAAATCGGAAAAAAAGCAGTCTTGGTTCTCTGAAACAGTTAAACACTAAACAACTGCTGATCTATAGACTTTATAGTGCACTAATTCACCAGCTCTGAGTCAGATGTAAGTCTGCTGTAAGGACAGCCATTCAAATGGTAGGATCTGGGCTCATTCTGGGCTAACTGTGTGAAGAGAAGACAATAAGCAAAAAAGAGAAGAAAGTAAGAATGTCTCTAATAAATAATTTTCAGAAGGGATTGACTATGCAGTGCACTGTCATGATGAATCAAACCCATCTATCATACGGTCACTCTGCAGCTCTCTATAAAGCTGAGAGATTGCATCTTTTGACTTCCCGTTTTTTTAAGGCAGCACGTTTCTGTGGATCCAAGCTTCACATTGATTTCTCAGCAGCCTATGTGATACAGAAAGCTACTTCAGCTACAATATTGTAAAATTATTTTTTGTCACATGGTATTTTACAAAATTCTCACAGAAGAATGTGTGAGAGCTCTTTAAAATGCAAGATTCACCACAGGGGAAACAGCGGTTAGCTCTGCAAAGGAAAAAATGTCACATGGCTGAACATATTCTCTCATTATTCCCAGAAGCTAAAGAAGTAGCTAGAGGCAGAAAACTGACAATAATTATATTGCCTAGAAACTGACAGCATACATAAATCTACTGTATTAAGCCTTTATTCATTGATTTACTTTCCAAAGCTCATTTCAGCATTAGCCCAGAAGTAACACTGTGCAAGACACTGCACTTCAGTTTAAGGAAAATTTGGGTGAATTTTTCTTCCATGTACTGTGATAATTAAAGTTTTGTATGGTTGGTCCCTCTATCCTGGGGCAACCTGAATTGCCATGATTTTTGACTGCAATTTTCTTCCTTAGTAGATTGTCAGTAATACATGAAACAGAAAGCAGGCACACTTAAAGGAAGAGTAATTCAGCCATTGTTGAAATTGTTATATGTACAGTATAATCCTGCAGTGATGGCAAGACAGCTATTCAGTCCTCAACATCTGTTTATGTCGTATCACAAGTGCATAGTGCAAGCAATCTAGACTCAGCAGGAATCTTTTACTGAACTAAGTTTGACATAACACTGAAAAATTATGAATTAGAGGTGTATCTAAGAGGGAAAAATAAAAGCTGGTGATGCTATAGAAAAAGCATTAGCACAGCACTGGCAGACTGGCACATGTGTGTTCCTGAAAATATCTCAAAAGCCATCAAATTTTAAAATTTACTTCCCTTTATTTAGGTACCATATCCAGTCTGCACTCCTCCTGTTCCTTCAGTGACTTGTAGCACAATGCTGTTGGGTTCCCGGACTGAGGGGAGGAGCAGACTAGCCCAAGTGGCAGCCAGAGGAAAAAACAAGTTTAAAACTTCCCATGTTAATGAAATTAGCATTGCTATTTTGCTGCCATTTATTGCTTAGAGGTGCCTGGCACTCTTTGTTGCTTGAGTAAACATTATAACTTTTGTACAAACAGATTACAAATGCAATTAAAAGTCTGGAAAGATGTTCTATTGAATTAACTTTTTCTTATGACGATCCTTTATTTCTCAGATTTTTGTGCATGTTGGTACATATTGACTTTATTTTGAATGTTTACTTATTAATATGGTACTGTTTACTGTTTACATTTAATGACATTTCAAAGCCAGAAAGAGTATTATGAATTGTAACACTTCTATAGCTACATCTACTGCATACTGTATATAAACAATTAAAATGTGTCATTTTTATAGTATCAAAATGAATGTTTATTAATCATTTTTCTCCTTAATTTCAGGTAATACAATCTCCTTGAATTAACGGTAACAGGTTTGCATATTGCTCACTGCAAAGGTTTTTAGTGTTATTTGGCCTCACAGTCCAGGTGAAGGAAAAAAAAAATCTGAGTAGTTTCAGTATCAGATATTTTCATAATACCTACAATGTAACACAGATTAACATATACTGATTTTTTTAAATGGAGAATGTAAAAATTAGACCTTGGAAATCACAAAAAAGAATTGTGCTTAGAATCTTCCAGAATATGCAGTTCTTGAACTTCAGGTTCCAGACCTCAAGTACCTGGAGACAAGTTGCTTTCTTTTACTTTCAGGGAAGTTACCTAAATGAGTACATGGTAAATGTATCAGCCCTATAAAGCAGGCTTTTTGCTTTTTTAAGGGTCAGAACAGATATAAATCACACATTCATTCAGCAAATCTAGAGTCCTGAAGCAGAGGTGAAAGGAAAGAAACTTGAGGGACTCATAAAGACAGCAGCCAAGCAGGGGGATACTGCTGATGCTGTCTCCAGGTCAATCCATCCCTCCTGCAGCCTGCTCCCAATCTGTCCCCTACCAAGAGGGCCAGAAGACAAAGCATGTGCTAGATAAAAGCTGTCCTAATGGCTTCTACAGGAGACAAAGCAGTTTGAAAGCAATGCCTTTTATAACCTACCACCTAGCCAGCAGCCCAAGTACCACAGCACAGGCACTGCTACTCCTTCCTGGTTTTGGTGCAATAAAAATACGCAGAGTTCTTTTGCCAGGATAGCTACACCTACACAAAGAGCTTTGGTCTGTATGTATTAAGGGTGTAATTGTTCTGCGGATCAAACCTTTCTGGATGACTTTGGGTAACTCCAGTTAAAGGGACAAAGAATTATTTGTGCAGGATACAAAAGAGTCTGGAGGCAAGACATGGTCATCAAGTCCCTTACAAGTTCCCATTTCAAGTACTGCATATCCTTGGTTTAAGAAATTCGGCAAAATTTGAGGCTTTGAATAAAAAAAGAGCAAGCAAAACTTTGCATTCAGGATAGTCTTCACCTAAAATTAGCATCTGCATTGCCCACACAGCAGCCTAGCTGCAGGAGAGAGATGTGTAATAGTTCCTTGAGAAATATACCAGATCTACAGCTTACATTTTTATATTTTTAGGAAAAGCTCTGAAAAAGAGAATTTCAGCATTGAAGACTTTCTGTCTTTGACTCCATGACAGGAGTGCTGCATTCATTTTTATCCTCCCTATACCTACACTTTGTACTAAACAAGAACAAATAGATATTTCTACAAAGTTTTTCCTTTTCCAGAAAGGAAGAAAGGATAAGAACCAAACAGACAACAAACAAACAAATGAAAAACCTGAGAAATAATAGAGCAAACCAGCTCTAGCATTACCTACTCTCTCTATTTGATTTTTTTAAAAAATATTGTTATTATTTGAAATTCTCAGAGGAACTAGTATGACCAACATATCTAAACATCCAAATATGGTACATCTCACATTATGATTCAAGAACTTACTAGGAAGGAAGAGGGACAATACTGTTTAATAACAAGGAAGAGAGAGCATAATAGCATAGTCTCTCTATTAAACTCCAATGTACCCTATCAAACAATTTAAAAAATCTTTGCTTTGGCACCAATTAAACTAACTTTTATAGAGCATTTACTGTTAAGCTCTGCTGTTTCAATGTTTTCTAAAATGCTAGCAATTAAATATTCAGATGAGTATTACTTGTACATTGCACACAGGTTGTGAGGAATAAGAAAATATCAAAATTATTTTGTTTTACTTTTATTAAAATATGTTATCCTAATCAAATATTTTCAAGAATTTATTTTCTCCTTATCCTCAATGGAAGACTTTTTAAATTAAGTTTTTGGGGTACAAGATTATTTTGGGTTGTATATGTCCAGCCTACCAGCAAAGCCAGTTAAAACTCCTGCTTTCTAATCCCATAAAATACAGTGTCTCTACAGTCCTTAGCAATTTACACCTCTCGCTCTGTAAGTACAGAAATATTGTTTATGTCTAAATGAAAGGTAATGAAGACTTGTGACTAGGTGAAGAAGCAGGACCCCCTGGTGCCCCTCACTTATTCTGTGACCATGGGATAAGACAGGCACAGCCTTGTTCAGATTCTAAACAGTCTCCTTCTATTGTTGGTTGAACGGTGCTTCTTAAGCCTGGCTAAAATCCCTCCTCTCCTATTCCGATTTTTTTTGCAATTTGGTATAAAACAATGCTGTCCATACATAAGCTTCCCTGTATCTACTACAAGAAAAGCAAAAAAACATTCCCTTCTTAAGCAAATTGAAGAAACATTCATAAGCCTAGGGGGGTGAAAATTCTTGTGGCGTAATGTGGATAAATCCTTTTTGTCTAGGGAGATTCTACAAGAGGTTTTACTCCATTAATCCCTCTTAATAGAAAAAGCAAACCCCCAATATCCACTCTTGTCCATTCTTTCCTCCCTTCTCCTTTCGCAGCGTTCCTTAGTCCTAATTCTTTGCATAGTCAAAAAGAAAACACAAGTCAATGAGAAGACAAGTGATTTTGGAATCAGTGAAATAAAAGCCCTATCTCATGAAGCTCTATAGCATTGATCTGCAGTCTTTGCTGGATTATGTCTAACAACACTGGACAGCAAAGAGAAGCATGTAAATTCAGTGAATATAAGGAACCCGCTACTAACCTTACTGATCTTGCTACCACTTAAACAATGTCAGTAATGTTGGTAGTAGTAGAAAAGGTTCACTTAAACACTGCCAGGAGTATAAAGTATTAAAAAGGAATGCACAGAGTTGGAACACAAGATGATAGATCTTCAAGACAGAGACAGAGATGGTATAGTATTTCGCTGCTGGGTGAATATAAGAAAACTAATACTTTTATCTAGTGTGTCTAAATGACTTTCTTAAGTTGGTTGTAATTTGGCACAGTATTTTTATTATACAAACAAAAATGTTTATTCAGTATTTTTCTCCTTGTGTTTTATACTTAGCAGATTGTAAATGCACATTATCTTAATATTTCATGCAATCTTTGGATTGTCAACATTCAGATAAAGTGTATTTTTAAAGAAAATGTAGACTGGAAGAGCATTTGGATCCTATGTCAATACATTAATCACTATCACTGTCTTCCTCCTATGCCATGAAGGAGGGAAACCACATCCTAAAGATGATTAATCTTTTGAAATAAAAAAGAAAAGCATTTTATAATTTTTTTCTCAACTATTTCAGAATCAGTAATTAGCTCAAAAGACAAGTTTCAGCACTTCTTGGTAAAACAGATGGGAATTTTTCCATCTATGCTTCTTATAGAAAAACAAATTTGCTTTAGTCACAATTAAATTCCTCATTAACTGTTTGAGGGGTTTACTGCACTTTCCCTATTTCCTCTTCTCTTCTAAAAAAAAAGGAAGAAAAAAGTGTCTGGCAAACTTTCCTCAGACTTACTTTCTTATTGTTATCTTGTTTTTATATACATTTACACACCAGAAACATTAGGTAGAAGTAAAGGAACGGACAGGTTTTTCCCTATCTGAGAGAACAGCTTTTGAAAGTTGTTTGCTACAGTTTAATGTAATATACATACAAATAATTTCTATTTTTTCTAATTTCACAAAATGCTCTTCTAATCTACTCACTTCTTTAAGTCAGCTTGAATCTCCTCATTATAGACTTAGCTATAAGAAAAAAAAAAAAGGAAGTTTCATTACATTAGTGCAAAAATAATCTAGACTGGCTAGTAATTTTGCCTTAAATCAAGCCTTTCAGACATTATGAAGTATTAAATTACTTTTTTTTTTCCTAAATGAGCTTTTAAAAAACATCTGATACTACTCATGGCTTTTCTTCCTGTCTTTCTTAAAATAGGCTGTATTGTAATTCCTCTGAAAAGACAACTTGTTTTGGTAGATCAAGTTAACTGCTGAACATAATTGAAGAAAGGAGATGTCCAAACCAGAACATCCACTGCTGCTCCATTGTGCATTTGAGGTAAAAAGACAAATCTCCCAAAAAATACTTGAAACTTTTTGTGTCAGTTTGCATGCATGGATTCATCTCCCTTTTGAAATTTTTCAGTACTCCTGGGACTCTGCCATTATTTTTAAATTACTTAGAGAATGGCTGTTTATATGAAAATTGGTAATTTTATTTTTGTAATGATACCAGAACCATCCTGCTAAAGGATCTTAAATCCTTGTCAAAGACTTCTGTTTCAGGCTTGGACTTCTAAGATACCTTTGAAGAAAGCTTCCTGCTTTGGTTCTGTCCAACTTACAGTTAATCAGTGAACCTTCATTCATGAATAATTGCTTTGAAATACAGTATATTCATCCTAGGTTATATAAGTTAAGTTGCCCCTTAACACTTAAATCAGCATCTCTGATCCTGCTTTGTTTGCCTCCCCACATACTTTTACTGCCACATAAAATATAAATTAATGTCTTGGAATTTTTTTAGTTGATAAATACATGCCTATAGGGTGACTTTTAGGGGGATCTGATCATTAGCAGATTAGATCCATAGTTTCCTTATGCTGCATGGTAGCATGCTAGAACACACACAGAATGAAAGCTCATTTGAGTCTTCAGTAACTGAACAAGGCAATGAAAAATTTGAGTTTCCCACAAAGTGATAGTATCCAAGTAGGCTTTAACTTCTCTGAATCATTTCAAGAATGTCTAGAGTCAAAACCATGTCCATACAAATATTACAAAGTACACCTAGAAGAAAAAATATGTGATTGATTGAATAGTGAAGCCCTGTAGGTCTCTAAGAAACAAAGTCCAAGATGAACATCTATCCATCACCAGTCCCGTACTTTCCCACCAAGTTTTAGAAAAAATTAGTCTGGAGCAAGGTAGGAAGTTACTGTTGTACACTGAAAAGAAATTGGGGCTAGTTGATCATTAAACTGAAGAGCTATTGGTGGTGCCTCCTGCATTCCTCTAATTCACTGCATCCTCACACTGACTCCTCCTGTCTTCACAATAGCACTCTTTCCATTCACCTGCAGAGACGATGAGCAGGATTTTGAGATCGTTAAGTAAGTATAAAGGCCGTTTGAAACTGTGGTTTTGTCACTTCAGCAATTTCATTTCCACTCATATGCTTTAGAGATCTCAATTTGAGGGTGGATAAAGTCTTAGAGGGTTGTGCTAGAGGGCAATTTTAGCCTCTTAGAACAGGCTATAATTTACATTTATCTGTGTCTGACAAGGCTGTGTATGGCAGGGGCAAGGAAATGTTGCTCCCTGTCTCTCAGGCTATTGATAATAGAGTGATGGTTAAAGAATTACTAACAAAGTAACAGAGCAGCTCCTAGCCTTAAGGACTAGATGCAGAGAATTTAGACGCACTTCAGCTGTGATCGAATCATCTGAAGTGAAATGGTTCTCTTCATGACTGTAAGCCATCATTCATAACACCAGCAACAGCAGATCAATTTCATGGAGAAATGCAGGATCTGCTAAATAATGGATTTT
Source organism: Elanus axillaris (assembly GCA_026212715.1). Taxonomy (NCBI): domain Eukaryota; kingdom Metazoa; phylum Chordata; class Aves; order Accipitriformes; family Accipitridae; genus Elanus; species Elanus axillaris. Next base: position 30,285,560 of record JANZLQ010000056.1, on the reverse strand, counting down.
GCTAACTACTGCAGCTTTTCTTTTTTTTTCTTCTTTCTGAATCCCATCCCTTGCCCTCAGAAAAATATCCAGTTCAACCAGAAATAGAGAGGACAAGACACACTACCCAAATACAATACAGCTGTTTACTCCACAGCCACAGCAAACACTCTGCTCCAATCAGATAGTGCATGACCAGCAATAACATACTGCAGCAATAGAAATAACAGAGAAATATCTCACCCAAACTGATCAGTTTGAGTAGTCTACAAGTCTCAATGGTCTACAAGTTGTCCCACAGAGATCTTCAATATAATAGCTGCCTGTGCTCCCATCTCTTAAGTGTATGCCCACACGCCAATGGCTACTCGCCACCTTTCTTGGACATAGAGTGGGTTTTCTTTGAAAAGAGAAAACCAGAACTGATTTCACATCAGATGTGATGTTACTTCACATCAGAGTTTCAGTTTCCATCTCCTCAGCAGACAGAGCCAGAAACACATTTCCGTGCTGCTGATTCCCCCCTCCCTGCGCAGCTCTGCCCGGCACTCCACAGGGCAAGAACAGAACCACGAGAAGGAAGCAATTGCAGGGGACAGCATTGAAGAGACACACCTGAAAGCCACTGTTCACAGGGTTTATGCTGATGTGGTTGAGGACAGTCAGCAAGAAGCACCTCAAACAGTTTAAAGACTGAAAAGACCCAGATTAAAAAAATTCCTGTTTTTCAAGGGCCAGGGCTGGTTCATAGGCTGTGACTCCCGCCTTAGCTCACAGTCAATCTCTACCTACTTGAGCTGAGAGTCTAAAGGCGATGGAGATATTGTGCTCCCCTTTATGTGGCACGTATTTTGAACCTGTGTTTCATACCTGCACTCTTTTTTTTCCTCCAGAAAGGAAAAAAGAAAAAAGAGTCATTCCTAACAAATAGTTCGCAATTAGAGAAATGGATAGCATGAGTGAGAATTCCCCATTTTCAGGTTACAATCTGAATAAAAACTTCCGTGCTGCCAAATTATTTAGCTTTTCTCCCCCGTATATGTGTCTAACATACTACATATTAATGGAAATACTGGCTTTTTAGTCCTTGCTCTAGCCAACTACAAATCATGTGGCTGACAGTTAAATGACCAATCTGAAGATCCTGTCTGACGTTGCTGTGGCTTTGGTATGCCCCAGGATGTAGGTCACTGTTAGTGCACAGCCTTTCTCATATCCTTTGCTCCCATGATGCATTTAGATGATGGTGCATTAATGTGACAATCTTTCAAAATAGAAGTCGAGATGTAAAATCTGTTTCCCACATAAATGATTTTTAATCTGTAATTTCCATGACTCCTGACATCTGCCATCAAATGAATAATCTTCTTGTTTTATCCTCAAGAGAAAGGCAGATTGTCACTATCTCCACTGCCAGCACTCATCTCATCATCTATAAACAGCCTTATTCCTGGTTTCCAGAGGTGCAAAAGAGGCTCCTGAGGAGCAGACCATTGTGGGTTTTTTGGGTAAGAAACATTGGAATGAAGAAAGCTCCTAGGATTAGCAAGCCTTGGCCCTCATGTTATACATGGTCACATCATGCAATACTTACAAATTTAATGAGCTCCATCTTGAAGATAGAGCAGTATTTTGCCCTTCTCTAATCCCACTGAGAAGGTGGTTCCAAAGGATCATAGATCTAATGACCAGAATCTTATTCTAATTTCTCAGTTGAACCTATTTCAGTTTAGTAGCAAGATGTTAAAATGAAAAAAACGTGCTACACCAAAGTTGAAGTCCATTTGTCTTGGCATCCTGTTTCCAACAGTGGGCATTTTGGGAAAGAATTTAAGAATGAAGTACTAGAAGAGCAAGGAAGAACTACACTAACTGTGACAGAAACAGGCATGCTAACTTGAAACGCTCATTGCCAATTGTAACTGAAATCAAAATTAACTGAATAAGCATATTTTCTTTGGTCCTATTCTTTTCTGACCAGTCTGAGTCTCTGAGAGGCATTTTAGGGAAGATTATTACAGGTGTTTTTTTTTTTTTTTTTAACTGTCTCTAAGTAGAGTAAATAGCTCAGGCTGAACCTTGACCTATGGTACCTGTACTTTTGCCATACCTGGGTTAATTTAAAACTAGTCTGTATTCCAGTCTGAAACATCTGGCCAGATTGGGTGACAGTGGAAGTCACTAAACCACATTCCAGGTTAGGACCTATAGGGACTTCAGGACTTTGTATAGGTAGAAGTATACCTTTTTTAAGATGTTTCACTTTGGCATGCCTGAAGTTAGTGCCACTGGCTAAAAAGAATCACAGATGTGGCACTAACACTGCTAGAATCTGTTTTGAAACTTGTAAGATCAACTTTCTCTATCTTACAATAGCTGATTTGACATGAAACATCTGATTAGCCAAAAATTCACAAGTGAAATGTTTAGTTTTCCAACACTATTTTTTCAATGAATGGAAGACACCTTGGCTTTTGAATAATGATTCCAAACAGCTACATAGACAGGGCTCTTGACATGTTCAGATCGATTGTGGTGAGTAGCAACAAATGAGACATTTTGTAGTTTCATTTTCACTGCACTTGCCATGAAACATTTTACAACTTCAGGTTATTAAGCTAGTAGCAGTGGAGAATGTTCTTCTCAGGGCACTAACAACTCAAAATGCCAGTTTCATCACCAATGCAAGCACTGAAGCATTGATAGCTAGATTCAGAGTCTTTCCCCACATGATATTTCATACTTTTTAAGACAAGTTACCCGAGTGTCTTCTGAAAAGTGGGAAGAACTGAAGGGAGGCTGAACTTCATCTTTTGCACTCCTTAATATAAAAGAGGAATGCAGAGAAGCAGAGGTAACTGGGCAACAGTGGTGGTAGAAGGCTGTGGCGGGAAAATGTAGAGGTGGATTTGTCTTCCAGCTCCAGAATGATCCTAGACTTTATCTTCAATTTTCCACATCCCTCCCCACTAGCCAGTCTTCTCTTTCTCACGCACTCCTTCCACTAAATCCTTCTTATACCTCTAGTTTCCCCACAGAAATTTTAACTGCTTGCAGTAACAGAAATGCTGACAGTGAAAAGAACCACATTTTTAATCTCTGCAGTGATGTTACAGGTGTTCCACCCCCTGGTACAAGCAGAAGGGTGTAGAATTCAAGCCCATTTGTTTCCCCTGGGTTCAATGAGGCCACATTATATGTTTTAATCCAAATTGCAATTTATGCTGCCAATAAGCACCTGATAGTCTTTTAGTATTGTTGCCGAAATCCAGAATAAACTCCTTAACAACAATGAGAAGTTAAGAAGCAGGCACTCCTTTATTGCAGTGCTGGGCACACGGGGGATCACTCCACCTAGCCTGTGCACCTGGCCAGTCTAACTGTGCAGGTTAAATATACACCTGTTATACATATTCATTAATTATGCAAATGTCCTTAACACAGGTGCAGTACAATTCTCATAATCATATATTAGATTATATAAAAGTACATTCTATGTTAATTCTTAAATTTGACCTTTCTAATGATTGGTCCTTCAGT
>JANZLQ010000056.1:30262944-30281941 GCA_026212715.1 Elanus axillaris | reverse complement strand
ACTATAGATCAATTAATCTTTGTTAAAGTCACTGTGGCCAACTGATTTTAAACAATGCTTGAATCTTTATGGTTACATATAATACATTTCTTCAAGTTCCTAAGTTTCTATGGTTAACTGACTATCAACAATACTTATTCTTATGGTTACGCTTAGCACATTTTGTAATGTTCCTAAATCTCTATAACTACATTACAAATATCAAATGCCTATTTCATGATTTTCTTTTAATCAAACTTTTATCAAAGTACTTGCAACAGTATTAATTTTGTATGGTTGGAGAAGCTTCCCATCAACATGGTGGACTGTTCCGCCGACACATGAAACACAGAGAATGTAATTCATTTCACACATTTGGGAGGCCTGCATTACTACCAGGGCTGGTTTCTGAAGTTAGCAACACGAGATAGCCTTGTTTGTTCAGGAAATACAAATCACAGGTTAAAAGGTTATCTTTTCTGATTGGAACAGGTACATTGTTCCTATCACCTGGCTGATAATTTCCACTGTAATGGAGATTGACCCAGTTGGTTGATTTTTTTCATGACTGCATAAAGAACGCGTGGAGTCTTGGTTCCCTTAATCCAGAAAGAATCAAGCAGGAGAAGAAAATAACTTGTTAATATTCATGCCTGCTTTGGCTAATTCTTAACTCAAAATTCACCTCTCTTAAGGGTTTTTTCCCCCTTTTGGTCATAAATCCACGATTTATATCTTTACCTAGAACATCGATCTTTCTGTATGATGTTGATACCCTCACACCCAAACCAGCCAATTAGTGCTAGTACAACCCTAGGTTTGCTCTGTTACTCAACAAGAAAACAGGAGTTTGCAGAGCTCCACTTCTTGCCATATACTAGAGTTCTGGGCTCACATTTTTACTTTTAATTTGAAGAGTAGCCCCCTTCTTCCTCATGTCCATGCTTGCTCTTCTTATTTCACTTATCCATTTTATCCCAGTCTTCAGTATCACCATCATCCTCCAGTACTGTTCCCACTTGTTCGCCATTAGAATAAACTGCTCTAAAGCTCTAGCATGAGCTCTAGTTCACCCACACCAGAGACCCACTCTTGTTAACAGTTCCACTTTGCTCAGCAATCCAAAGCAACCTATAATCACAGTGGCTGGAATCATGCCTCACAAAGTGTTTCTGATTGAGATCTCAAAAAAATTAATAGGACAAAGAATAATACGTTTAACAATGAGTAAGTGGAACAAAACTACTTAAGATCAATCTCCCTTTTTTCCTGCTGAACTCCAAAATTACCCTGTAAATACCACCCTCTATGAAAAATCACTATAGGAAAAACCCCCTAAACATTAAGAATTTTCCTAATCATGACATGTTTAGCTGCATTCAGAGTCTCTGCATGAAATCCACAGAATGCAGCTGTACACAAAGCAATTGCTCTGTTTTCATCTGTTCCCTGTTGACTATGGTTCAGGTGAAATTAATGCATTAAATAGTGGAATGTAACTCAAATTTGCTACAGTTTTCAGAAAGCCTTAATCCTGAAGGTGCTTACCCAAGTGATTTTGTTGTAGCAGATGTACATAACACCAGGTGCACCTAGTATCTCTTTCTGAATAGAAAGTATTGACTTAAACCACCTAAAAACTGCAAAACCAGAAGCAAGAAAAACAGGAGGTATATCCTCTTATCCGAAGCCCAGTGTTTTTGACAAGTTACTAACTAAAAGCACAAGGGTTAAGGAGAAAACGTTAATTTGAAAATCCAGCCCCCACTAGAAATGAACAGTGGCCACTTGGAGAGTGACAACTCCTGTTTTGTTCCAATTTTGAACAGTATTTCAAAAGCTCTCAGACCCTCATGAAAGAATTAACTATCACCTTGCCTGAAAATGCAGCTCTTACTCTCCAACAGATGTGTTTATCCACTTCTGTTGCTTTGAATTTACCTATTATTTAACGCTGGTGACCAGCTGCTACGGAAGCCACACACCTGGGCACGCCGCAGAGTGGCCTGGCAGCCCGCAGGCCTGCGGCCCTGTGCCGCCGGCTGTACCCAGCGCCCGGCCAGCAGCCAGCGGCGAGAGCCGGTAGACTGTCCTTGTCCCTGCAAACAGTGTTTTACACCACCTGATGACTCTAAGGGCAAACACCGCTTTGCCCTTCCCAATAAACACCAAGAAAAAAATGTTTTGAGCATATACATGACTGCGTGCCAGCTAAACAGTTCTTACATCATTAATAACCTGTCCTCCCCCACCATATATCTTCCACATGATGTTCATGCTTTTTTCTACAGTACTCAAGTTGTTTGTATGCTAAGCACGCCTTACGCTCTTTTTCTCTACCAGCACACTGAAGACAAAACCCCTCCGCCGCAGGAACATGGTGAGTGCCTGCAGCCACATCAGACAAGCCTTTCAACCCACCCCGGGGCAAGGTGGCAAAAGCTCATCACAAACTTACCTCTTTAATTCCCTTTCCCTCCCAAGCTGGTCCTTTCCTGACCCTTGCCTCCCCATTTCTTTCCCTGCTTACCCTTGTAAGGGGTGACAGGGAGCTGTGAGTCGCAGGGGCTGCCCAGTGCCCCTGTGAGGAAGGCAGCCAGGACCTGCCCCGAGGGGATGAACCTCTGGTGCACTGAAACCACCACGACCTGGGGGAAGCACAGGGTGCCCTGGCTGAAACTTACTTAAGATGGACGCTGGTAGCAACCTGGGGATGCGCCCGGGGGGCGGCTGTTGGGTGCCAAAAGGGGGTACATGCCTTTATGCCCGTGGGATGTCCCGAGGGGCTGCAGCTGCAGGGGCAGCCCTGCAGCGACCGTGGACACACCAGCCTCAGGGATGCCGCTGCCCCTCAGGGGTGTCCAGTGCTGGGGCAAGAGCACCGAGGAGGAGAGACAAAGGAAAACCAGCAGGCAAAGCGGAACAGGAAACCATTAGGCACACAGCACCTCCACCTCCCACACGGCCTGACACATCTCTGAGCGAATTTGGGCTGAGAGACTGTAATCCACAGGGGAAATAAGGGAAGCTGAGACTGGGGAGGGGGGAGGATGCACATTTTTACGTGTCTGTGTAGCCTCATATTGCTAATAATGCGGTTTCCCTACATGCTAGCTATACAGATGGCGTAAAGTTTTGCAGGGTAACACTTTGGTTGATGATAGGCCTCAATTTGCAAGGAGGAAGTTTGGAGGGGGGGGGTGTAAGGAGAAAGAAAATTTGTTATTCACAAAAATTAGTCGAGTTAAAGCTATTTATCAGGCAATGCAGATAAAATAGGTCATTAACACCTGCTGGATTATGGACTGCTTTGTTTGATTAGTGCAATACTGTATGCTTGAGGCACTCAGTTTAGACATACACAACTATGCCCTGCTCTCCGGGGTAGTCTGCACTGATTTTGGTAACCAGCAGCTTGCATTTTAAGAGTCTGGTCATTCTTTACATGGAGGATGGAGAAAAATCCTGGAGTCTGAGCATATCAGAAGCATCTTAATGATTTGGAAAAAAACACCTTCTTGGGAGTCAAAGAGACTGTCTCCTTCCAGGTGATGTTTGTATATGGGCTTAAATAAAAAAAGCTAACCATCATGCCAACTCATGTGGATCTAGAATCTAACACAGGCCCCATTTGTATTACTTCCTCAGCCCTGTCTCACTCAGATGTTAAGAATACATTGGCAGAAAGAGTAATTGGTTTGATCAAAATTAAAAACAGCATTGTATTTTTAAATTCCAGCTATGATGGTCACAAAAAATTAATGCCTGTTGTGCTGGATAGAAAATACCACTACCTACCACCAGACACTAAGTGATGTCCCAATTACCCGGCTGAGTTAATCTTTGGTATAGTACTTTTTCAGAGAATCACTGAATATGACCGGTAGTAAAGTGATATGACTTCGGCTTGTGGTCACAATTTTACATTAATTTCAATGAGAACAATGACAAATGAGGTATTTTGAGCTTCTATTATTGCACTCACAGAGAGATAATTGTATTTCATTCCTATGTTCTGATTTTCATCAGTAGATCTCAAAGCACTTTAAAATAGTCTCATATATATTTGGGATATGAGGCATGGACACATTCAAAGTCTTCCAGCAGACCAGTAGCCAAAGCGGGAACAGAAACCAGGGGCTCTAATCTTAAGGGTTTTCTACACTTTTCATTTGTAGGAATGTCCCAATATGTACTTAATAACAGTATTTAAGAGGAAGTTCATACAAGGAAAATACTGTGATTAGTGGTGTAGTTCATATCTACAGGAGGCACTGGATAATGAATATTAAACTACAGCAATGGCAGTTATGTGGCTTGCTGCTTCTTGTTCCTTCCTAAATAACACTTTTTTTAATATTATCTATTCCTTCATTTCACAGGCAAAGGAGTTAAAACTTTCACATTCAAAACCCCATAGTAATTAAATTTTATGTCTCCACATTTCATCTCTTCATTAATACCAGTCTGGTCTGAATAGATGCTGGTTCTTTTGGTTGGGTTAGGAAATTCTTATGATCCTTATGTGCAGTAGAGAAGTTAAATAATCTGCTTCCCTTCCTGTTGTGTCCAAGCCCTTAAAGCTGTGTTACAGAATATTGATTGACAATCCACTTGCTGATAAAATGTTAACAGTAACGCTACACTGCTGTGGGGCTCCCTTAGCAGCCTTGGCTTCTTTTGTGTGTGTGTGTGTGTGTGTGTGTGTGTGTGGTGGTGTTTGTTGTTGTTTGGGCATTTGTTTTGTTTTGTTTGAAATAGATGGAAGAGGTTCTGGAAGTGGTATACGTAACAGGCTGCATGTGCTTGGTGTAGGAAAGGCCAGAAAGCTTGGACCGTAGGCAGTAAAGCAAGAAAGGAGAATGAGCCTCTCGGCAGAGGCTGTGGCACAATTTAAATCCTCGCTGCCAAAAAGAACATAGTTACATATTCCCAGCAGTAGAGAAATCTCCACAATGTATTGGAAGTCTCTGCCCTCTACTGGCATTCCTGAAGATCAGCCTCAACTCAGCTGTGGGAGTCTGTGATCATACCCCAGAAGAGTCCTCACAGACAGTGTTGAGACTGGCCATATTTATAAAGCAAATCATTTAGAACAAGGTGTTTCAGGAAGTGCAAGAATGACAGTGTCTGACAGGGATCTAAATCTCAAGTGACATTTGCTATTGACTTCTGCAGTGCTTTTCAGATGTCTGCCTACTTCTCACCTTGTACAACACTACAAGGGTTAGTCTGAAGCATCTCCACATGCTATTACAGTCCCCATCTGTTTTCTTCCAGTGAGCCAATACAAGGAAGAAGAAACAAGATAATAAATGCTACTTTTTGTTGTGGTGGTGGTTTTCATTCCACTATTAAAAAAATCATGCTTGCTTAGCATAATGAATTATTTCAACAAAAGGTTTCAAAGTGCAATTTGGGGTTAATGTAGAACTGCAACTGCTGAACGACTCAGCTACCATCGTATTTGGAAGTGACTCCATCTGTTTTCCTTGGGTGCAGAGCATAATTTTAAACCTTCATTTCATGGCAATTGTTATTAGCTAACTGGTAGAAAACTAATTTTCCCATAAAAATGTAACTTCGACAAGCTAATTAAACCTGTTGGTAAAATATGTGAATTACACTTCACAGTGAAATATGAAAACATTCCAGAATCAGTCCTGGAATGAAACAAAGGTTCTGCAAACCATACATGGGTCAGGCTTCACAGGATGGCAGCCCCAGTCTGAACAGCAACTCAGGTTCTTACCCACTTACACCCAAAATGTTGAAAACAGCTTCTTGCCCAGTGTTCAGAGGTCTTCGGATTTGTAATGATACCACTGGCATTCTACTGCACAAGTCCCTTTTATACTTACTTGTGCTTTATTAAAATCTACTTTTTCTAAATCTGTAGGAGAAAAAAACCATCTATACAGAATGGACCTGTCCCGGTTGCCATGGCATTCTGACAAAGCCGTATTTTGTCTCTGCACATTTGTATCTGGTGCCATGGCTAACAGCTGCCCCAGTTTGGGGTGATTGTACCTATGTGTATATGGATGTACCATGTAACCGCATCACCTTTTCAAAGGCACATTGGCTCAGGTGTGGAAACATCCCTTTTCTAAGAGCACAGGGTAGACTGCTACACCTGTAAAAACCAGAATCCTAAGCATGAACAGGTTAGAGTGTAAGAGCAGGACTGATATGCGTGACACAATTGGTGTTTTATTTTTCCCCGGACCTCACCGATCTCTTTCTTTAAGTAAACAGTAGTATGCATCTTCAAAAGGAGGTTCTATAGAAAAGTGCCTTACTAAATTGGCTCTGTGCATGTGAATCTTTTAATATGACAGCAGTTGTACAGTCCCCAAAAACCTGATAAATTCAGCTGCTTAATATATGTAAGAAATGAATAAATATTGCATTCCTTAAATTAAAGGAGGATAAACTTCCTAATTCTGCAGTATTACATTGTTGTTGATGGTGCCATGTAAATAGTAAAATATGCTGAACAATTTGGGGGTTCTCAACAACACTAGAGTGGAAATTCATCAGGTATCGTACTTCTGTAAGAAGCACAAAGTTGTCCCTGCCCATGGCAGGGGGTTGGACTAGACGATTTTCAAAGGTCCCTCCAGTCCAAACCATTCTGGGATTCTGTGACAATCTTCACAACAGACCTGCAGTCTCCAGTTATGTGTTCATGTGTTTGGTATGGATTAACTCCCTGCAGTTCCCACAGACTCCATCTCTCCTCACTGCAGTACCAACACATCTCTGAGGCTGCTGAAGGAGCCAGGCAACCCAGATGTTTGCAGTGTCAGGGTGGCTTTTTTTCCTAGACAATTACTTAACTGGAATAGTTTGTAGAAACACAGGATGAAACTGGTCACAATAAAGCCTCTTCTCCATCACACTCCCCAGGTTAAATCTCTCAGGTCTAGCAGCAAGCTTGAAATACACCTGCTAACACCTTCATTCTCACCCTCAAGCTTCAATAATGCCATTTTCAAGAATTTCCACTCATACCTGCAACTGATAGAAGTTAGCAATCCAGTCAACAGTCTTCCATCCACAATTATGTTTTAACACTACTCACTGTTTCACAGTCAGCATATTTCACCACTCTTGCATTGCTACAGTCAACATATTGTTTCCAATAGCTACATTACTGCTTCTTATCCAGTAGGCACCAATACCAGTTGAATGAGGACACTGGGGTAGACACCTTTTATGGAACAGAGAAATTGCTCATGTTTTCTACCACTCTTCCCCCTTCAAGCAAGAGCGGAAGAAGGAAAGCTCATTTGAGGACAACGTTCCTGTTACTATGTTCACATTCCATTCAACATGGATTTCTTCCATCTCCTGAGTTTATACAGCTACTCCATCTTAAAATAACCATAGCCTTTCATTTAATTAGCTGGCTGAGAGCAGCAGTCAGGATGTGCACAGCAGGCCCCTGTGAGGTGTTGAACCGGCACTGGAGCTACAGCTGCACACATAAAGCAACAGAGCCACTGGTGGCACTGCTTCGTGTTCAACACAGTCCCAACACAGCCATTCTGCTCCTAGACCTGCGCTGCTGCATTCATGCAGCACAACCTGGAGAGAGACAACTAACCAGGTTAGGTCTTCACAAGCCTCGTGACCCTCTCCCTAGGATAGTGTAGACACGTCCCCTGTTTTCGAGGCCCTATCTCTGGTTGACACTGGCAGAGCATACCTGAAGCATCTAGGTCAGAACCACAGAAATGCCTCAGGTTTTCTTACCAGGACCATCAGGTCTTTCTAGTGAAGAAGGAGGAATCAATCTGGCTGCTGAAATGCATGGATTGCACCTCATTGTCTTTTTCTGACCTTTTGTTCTCTACCAAAATTTAAACCCGATTTCCCTCTTTCCTCCTGTATAATTTCAGGGTTGGTTAGCCACAGCCTTCAACTTAATTCCACATGACCAATGACCAGCCATTTGCCTTTTTCACCAGGTTATTAATAATAACAACATTAAGCTCCAGGTACATGTGCATAGTCTAAAAAGATGCCTGAAAAGCCCCTTAGCAAATAAAAAGAGTCTCTGCTCACATTAGTCCCATTTGCTGTGTTATCATCTTCTGCCACAGCAAGTTCTGCAAAAATACCCATGAGCCATACAGCCTGCAGGTCATTGACCCAGTGCTCTTACACAGCTGTATAAATGCACATCTGGAATCCCAGCCGTGCTCCCTTCACCATTCAAGAGCCTGATCTGCTCTTCAGGGAGCTTCTGAGACACAATTCAATAGATGTTTGCAAGACAACACAGCAACTTGAAAATTCAGCTAGCTTGGCAAAGGGAAGCCTTCAAATCACATAAGCTTGTAGTACAATAGCTCTTCCCTTTTCCAGAATAATCAAGCAACACCTTCGCATTTCATTCCTTATCAGTGCCTTGCAGTTTTTGCCTGTACTCTTAGCCTGTAGACATGGCTGGCCAAATGCTAGCTGCAAGTCTTACATTTAAAATCAAAAGCAGCTTCATGAATTGACAGTTCTTGAGTGGTCTGACAGGATGTAAAAATTCCCTTCTACCCCTTTGCGCCCAGCAAGACAAATGAGTAAAGGGACAGTCATACCAAAAAAGGCAATCATGCAGTCATATGGCTATTTTAAAATTGACATGGGCACGCATGAGCTTTTCCTAGTGGGGAGAAGGGAAAGGTTTCCTGACTCACACCTGTAAATCCTTCCTCAACACAATCCTGAGGCTGATAAAGGAAGTGCATAGAGAATATGTACATAGAGTTTTGCATATTCAATTGTTTTCAAGATATTCCAAAAAAAATGGAAAGCACTGGTTCCATGTAAGTCTATGGTCAGAACAGGCAATACTTTCACTCTGCAACCAAACTGTATTTCCATGTAATGTAGCTGGATTAAAGAAAATATTTGCTCCAGCTGAAGGCCTGCCTCTGTGCATGGCTGGTAGCTCTTTTGCAGCTCTACCACCAGAAATATATTTGATGCAGCATGATCAGATGGAAACAAGTAAAAAATGAAGTCTTTTGCCATAACTGAACTGCAAGTTCAGTTAAACTGATCAAAATGTTATCCAGATATTTGCATTACAGTGATGGAGACAGCCCAGTACTTAAAACAATATACATTTATTTAGCACAAAAAGGTCCATATTCAAATAGAAGCATGTGTATGTTTTCTCTAGTACTTCTTTACAGCACTTTACTTTTTCAAGAAAGTAAAGAACCACCACAACTAACACAAAGACATACTAATCATCTGGCAAAACAACTGTTTTATCCTACAACTGTAGGCCTGATAGCAGATTATAAACTGTAAGGCAAATCAGGAACTCCTTCTCAAGTGAATAATTGCTACACAGCAGGACATTCACAAGACAAATGGTACAAGACTAGGACATTATGTATGACCGCAATGTTTCCTATTAATTACAGCCAACATAATATGCAGGGGCAGGGTTATTATTGTCAGACAGAAGACGACAGACAGACTACTGAAAGATTCACAGTAAGTTGCCAGAAACAGAGAAGAAAAAAAAAAACCCACAATTATGTAATGTAATCGCATACAAAAAGCACAATTACCATTTCAGAGAAAACAGGTAAGTCAACATACAAATGCTCAGAATTAGGACATATACAGACTTTAAAGCCTGCAACTTTCATTTGGAGACAAATACTTGATACTCATTGGTAAACAAATGCTGATAGTTCACAACTGACAGGACACAAGCGTTACTTGAAATCTGGTTTCATTAATGACATAACTACAATCACTGGATAGAGAAGAGCATCCAAATTATACTGGCAGACAGATTTTCCATAGCTTTGCCTTTGCTGAAGTTCCACCACCGTAAGCAACTGACATCAAAGATGTGCTGCTGCAACTAGTTCAGTCTTCCCTCCTGTAGTTATCACCTGGATTAGACTACCTGAGTTTGGTCGATTCTTTCCTGTTATCCAGTCGTAAAAGGTCCTGTTTTAAAATAAATGGATAAAACAGGGTGAGGAGGAGGAAAAAAATAAATACTACTATCAGGTATACTGACAGGAAGCATAAAATAAAACCCTGTTTCTCTCTTTTCCCATTGCCCTCTCTAGTGATTTCTATGTACCTTGTAAACTAGCAGTGTGATCACTGGATTCGGACCCTCAGAGCTGGACAGAGGCCCAGAGAAATCCATAGGGCTTTACAGTGCACACGCAGGATTTTCAGAACATCTCAAAGGAAAAGGCCAGGAGTTTAAAATGTCAAAGTGGCAAGCCAAAGTGGCAAGTTTTTTTCCAAGTTAAAAAAAAAAAAAATTGAAAAGGGGAAGGAGAGACTATTTAAGTTGCCTTACAGTATGTATCAGAAACACAGATTTATGGCTAAAATAAGAGTTGCTAAACCCATTAGCCTGCCAACAGGCCATTATAACACTTAGATATTTAACTGCAAAAATGGTCTCAGCAGAAGCATAGAAATTCTTAAGACATCCAAAACAGCACCAAGTAAGATGGACTCATTCTAGGTAGCACACCAGAACACTCCTTATCAAAATGCAATACAAACTCCTTACTCAAAACAGAATACAGAAAGTGCAGTATATTTTTCAGGTCCATCGAGCCTTCCAATATTGCAGACATAGCAACTGCCATGCTGGAACATCCTGATATCTGACACAATGGCTTCCAGGGCACAAAATTCAAGTGCCCAAAAATTCCATATAAGAAAACATTTTCTGCATCCTTCCCAAGATGCAGATGTTACCAACACTGCAACATTGGATGTTTTTCTTCCACAGCCAGTGAGATTTTCAGTTTTCAAAGCTGGACTTAAAGTTTAGGGAATTAGAACCCAAGCAACAGAACTAACCAATCAACCCATAAGGAAAAAATACTTAGAAGTTAAAATTTAAAAAATGAATTTGTAAAACCACAACATCTGGCTAAGCAGTCTCTGGAGCACAATAAATTGAAGATTTTTTTTTGAACATTTTTAGGCCAACTAAATTCTACTGATGGGGCCCTTTTAAAGAGCCACATCAAACAACTGCACCAGCTTCTCACAACAAAAACCACTTCCCACTCTGACATCCAACTTAAAAAAAAACACAAGAAAAGGAAATTTAATGTCAGAACTGAACTACTCTCTGAACAATTAGTGATACGTAAAAGCAGTTTCAGTGTCAGTTCTAAAAGACTTCACAAATGTGTAAGAGTAAGCCCTTTACATGTATGAACATAGACTCATCTTTGTTCTTCCTCAAAGAGGCAAGAGAGTTGTGTCCTTATTTTCTTCCTTTTGACAGCTCACCCTCAGCAGAATGTTTGCTACTCCCCATCACACTGCAAAAAGCAGTACTTACACAGCACCCTCACTAACGGAGAGGAATGAGAAACAGCCTTATAATCTCAGCTGCTGTTACATAAGCTACAGTTGAAGTTTCAGCATTTTGCAGTATCATTCTGGACAAGCCTCTGTGGATGATGGAAAATAAAAAAAACTTGACTAAATTTTTCTAAATAAGAGCAGGAATTTTGCCAGCTGAGAGAAGTGAACTAACACACCACAGACAGGGCAGTGAAGAGTGTTTAAAAGAAAAAAAAAATCCCACCAAAGTTTACATGCCTATTTGCAGTCCACCTTTAGGCCAGACTGCCGTCTGCAATTTAATTTGTCTACAGGCTTTATGAGATTCTCTGGCTTCCAACTGCTTAAGGCTATCTCCCTTGTCAGAATAACCAGTGTACAGATGCTGAGGTTGACAGAGTTGGGCTAATTTTCTCCAGTTAAGAAGCCTGTGCAATAAAACCAACGTGATTTAGAAACATACGCAATGAGGAGATGACAGAGGAAAAAACACATCCAAATCAAAGACAGCTATTTAAAAAGAACATGCAGTAAGATGCAGCAGCAACAGAGACGGTGAGGAATTGCTTAATTATCACATGGATACTCACTCAGCAATGAATTCTAAGGGTGTCCAGGAGCTGAAATCTGCATCAGGCATTGACTTCCTGTTTGCTGGTGTATCTAAGGTAACCCTGTGATTAAAAAAAGATAAGCCTTTTATTTACACATCATATTTCTGATGAGCGCCACCTGCTTCTATTCATTGCCATAACATATGCTTGACTTTTATACCACGTGGTATGGATTTCCCTTGCATCCTCTACATGTGTTAACAGCATATAACCATCAGTTTCAATGTGTATCAAAGGCTCCAACCTATAACCCTTCACCTTCCTGGCTCACTGATGACATCCAGCCCATTAGGGCAATCACTTAAGACTGGCAGCGAGCTGTGGGCTATCTCGTGCAGACAGGGAATGGCAGCAATATGCTTGTTTGCATGTACTGCACAGCACATATACACTACATCCATGCTTTCAACTAGCCTCACGCCAGCTGCAAATGCAGAGATTAAGTGCACAAGCAGAGGAAGTTTTGCCTTTGATGATATGTATTTACACTATATACAATGATATTAAGGGGTGAACTTTGTCAACAGCATCTCAGTGAGGGAGTTGTGAAATCCAAGGTGTAATTACTCTCTCAAAAATTCACTCAGGAACAAAGTTTTGCATGAGAACTGTGCAAGCACAGAATGCCCAAAAGTCCAGCAATCCTGGTGTCTGCCTGTCTGTAAAGCTCTGTAGAAGGAAGTGTCAACTATAAAAACACTTTTAATGCCATTGGTCTCTGACCTGAAGAAGTGCGCATAAGAGTGTGTGTATGAGGAAAACAAAGCAGGGAGAACTGAGGTAGTGTTCCAAATCCCTATACAGAACTCTTAAGACTAAAGTTTTGAGTCCTGAACTAGATATGGACCTGGCAAGAAAAATACTTCCAGTTTTTGCAGCAGAACTGATAAATTTAAACATAGTGAAGACCTACTAGGCCATCCACCTTTTGCTAGCTTTCCTCATCAAAAAGCAAGCTGTGACAGACAAATACAAGCTAAACTTTATCTTTTCACAGGTCCTCAAAGTGACCTCATTTTACTGATCAAGCACAGATATGCAGCACCTTATGAAGAAGCTTCTTTAACCTAGTCAAGTAATCCTTTGCTTTACTATTATCACACAGCTAAGTAGAACTGTGCTGAATAGCTCATCTTGTTTTCAAAGTTCTTTCTATACTGAAAAAATAAAAATTAAAAAAAAAATCACATGTTAATGAATGGCTAGAGTTAAAACAGTTAAAAGTGAACCAAATTTTAATCCTAACATCCACTACTATTTTGCAAAGGGAAGGACAAGAAAAGAACTTCATCATTTATAGGGCAACTTGCGTATCATTTTGTTCATACATTCAAGATGTCTCATTTCTCTGTGAAACTGTACATAAGTCTTAGAAGCTGTTTGTGTACTGTGAACAGGACATTGCAAGCATATTCATGTGACTCCAGGTTACAGCAGTAATTAAATAAAACAACACAGTCAGAGGCAACTATGCAACCACTTACGGTAAAATGGCAACAGCCGCAGAACCAGATGGCAAGCCACTATTGGCACCAGCTAAACTATGACAAAGCTGATGCACTGCTCCTTTGGCCATGCCATAGCCAATCATCCCTAACGATTAAAAAGAGGCAAATTAGAGCACAATCAATACAGCTTTTGATATCATCATTAGTATGACAAATTCATATTGTTTGATGAATATTAAGACCACTTACCACAGCGAGAACAGAATCAGACTTTTAAAACATTTTCAAAACAAACATGTTAAAAAAAGGAAAAAAGAAAAAACAAAAAGCTCTTACTAGACATCCAGGAACTGTCACAGAACTCAGATTTACTCAGCACTATAGAAACGAGCAGCTTACTATGTTATGTACATTTAGTTAGTGTACCCAAATGTACCCTGAAGGATGGGACCTATAGGGCTAACCTTGCAAATCTAACAAAGTGTGAAGATGCTTATAGACTTTAGTAAGGGAATCGTCCATTAATTTTAATCATACTATTAAAGTATTTGCAGGTTTGTACTCAAACAGATACAGCTCACTTCTCTCCAGAACTATAATTCACTTGGTCAGCATCCCAAGTCTGGCAGGCCCTTTGGCAAAAACTACAAAAAAATCCCTAATACTAGGAAATTATTAAATAACCTACAGGTAAAGCAAAATTCTTCCTAAACACTGTTGCTTTCTAGGCCAACAGTAGTTAGCAGTATAAGAGCAACAGGAATGAGAGCATGAGGCACACTGGTTAGGTACAATCAGGGTGCCATAGGTCTAAAATGTCTCATGGTACATATCTGCCAAGTAGCCCAGACATAGATGAAGCATGTAAGAAAACATGAATGTATTTTATCTGCTACAGCTGGATGCCTTTCTACCCATCTATATAATTACTCAGACCCCTTCCAATGTTTCTGAGGAAGTATTTTGTATCAAAGTTAATTCTGCATTGTAGAAGTATTTCCATTATATTCAATTAGACATATTGTATAACATCCATTTTTATTAGGAGGAATCATGGGCAGCAGTAGCTAACTTATTTTATTGTTACAATAAAAACATTTGCATCTCTATCGTATTCCCCTCGTCTTGTCTAAACCAAATATTCCAAGTCTCCTTAAACCTTTTCATGCTTCTACATTTCTTAGCCACTGACAGACTGTTTCTGTAACTTTTTATATAAATTTTCAGTATTCTTCAATTTGCATTATGTGAGTCAACATTTTCACACAGGAAAAGAAAAAAAATATCACACTAACAGCAAATAAGAAAAAGATGATTCCTTCTGTAATGGCTGGTAGTAACAAGCCTAACAAGTCATATTTACAAAAGTTGAGTAACAATTCTTTCCCAATTCTTCCTGATGTTAATAAGTTGCATGAGTTTGCCCAAAGCACTGCTGTGTTTTTTAGAAAAACTCAGACTCTTTGAAACCAGCTAGTTCAAAACATGAAAGCAAATCATTTTGATTCCTGTGTTGTGGTCCCTACCTCCCAAAACCACCCAAACAAAAAACATGAAAGTTTGCCAGAGTTCACATTTTTTCATTTGTATATGGTCAGTCAGTAGAACACAGTAAATTATTCATCTGCTTATTCCCATAAAAGAAGACTTTTATCTTCGGACTATGCCAGATGCAGCTGTAAACACAGAAGGTAAATCATTAAATAGAAACTATAGCATATTTTTCCTGAACAGTTTTAGAACAGCTTTCAGGAATATTCATAAATTTTAGTATCTATGTCTCATCAAAATATTTTTGAAGTCAGACTAATAAAAGATTAGAAAATAAGAGTATTTGTATCAAACTCCTCTCCCTGCCTGTGGGCTTGTTTGTCAGTGCTTTTTTTAATTTTAAATTGCTCCCAGATTTCTTCCTCCATGCGGACCAACATGGTGAGGAGCGAGATGAAAAAACTCAATAAAGTTTGTATTAAATAGTTAGTAGAGGGCAAAGCCAAAGGTCAACAAGCTTATCTATCTCTGAAGCAAAGGCAGACTGGAATGAGAACATGAACAGGACAAGCATAGTTAACAGAATCAGCTAAGTCACCACCAATGGAAAAATTAGGCAATTAAGGACTCTGCCTTTCAGAACACAAATAGAAGATTTAACTTTATTTAAGCACTGTACTTACAGCTTGCTGTGTGGTTCTATTGTTCATTATTTTCCAAACTTTTTTTACTGTATCATTTATTAGCCAAGTACTTTCACCAATGCATGTCAAATATTTAAATACTGATTGTGTTTGCACTCCAGCTTCAAGAGCTTCAGTATTGCTACCTGTAAAATTACACTTCCCTTAAGTGTTTCAGCAGCAATTTTCCGCTTGTATTAGATGTCAAGAAACTGGGGAGCAGAACTGTTGCTTCACAAACAACAGTGCTCAGACTAACAGATAGCTGTAACCGTTGATGTCCCAGCAGTTATCATGCACTGCATTTTACCTGGGGTTCCAGATAAAGCAGCTTGAGCTCCCGTCAAAGTCAATAGACCTCCTGGTTTCAGATGTTTTGTCGCTAGGTGGCTGGAAATAGTTGATGTCCAAACGCTCTGCTTCCACATCAGATCACAGTTTTTATAGAAAGCTGACAAGGAAGAGAATTAGTGAAATTAACTGTAAGATAGACAACTTCTAAATTCCTTGCTGTCACAGAGTGCAGCAGCACTATGTGACAGGACTATAAAAACGTGCTTTCTACCATTTTCTACTTCCACACTGGGTAGAATATGAATTTATGTCTTTTGTACCTCCCTTCTCTTTGGGCTCCGAGTCCCAGCTTTACAGCATATCTTCCAGGCAATTATCTGCTTTCTCATTACCAGAAATAAAATAAACACAAGACAGTTCCATTAGCTCTCCATTAATGGTTCAAAGATTTCCAAGTTCTTGAAACTCCTGTAGGTGTCACTTCAATCTATGTCAAGGATCTCCAAACTCTCGTATTAGCCTCATAGCACCTTGCAGTAGCAGGATCTCTTTCTGTAACTTCCTCGCTGGCTGCAAAAGAGCTATGCTCCATTATTATGCAGATAGAAGACTCTGAGATAGAGTTGAACAAAAAAGTATTTCTTATCACCAGATTACTTCATAAACCAAGAAACAATCTGTCTGCATGACAGTAGTACACTGGTATGGAATATCAAAGATGCATGCATCTGCACTGTACCAAGTGTACATTCCAGTGTCCCTACATACTGGAGTGCAACCTCTGGTAAATCAGCCTACTGCGGGAGGTACACCAAAACTTCAACTTAAAGCAAAATCTGAACTCTCAAGATTGTGTTTTATTATCAGCATCTGCATGGGGAAAAAAAAAAACCACACCACAACAACTAGCCATGTCAAAGACTTTAGTATTCAGAAAGCACCATTTCCAGAACACAGTATGGAAGAAGCCTAAATAACTCTGTGACATAAGCTGACCACCTATCCCAAGATGTCCTGCTATGCTACCAATAACTTTACTATAAATCATGGTTACAATAAATTACCTTATTTAAAATACACTGCATACTAACAACAATCCAGTATAATGCAATTGTGGTGTAAGTGTATATGCCTTCCCACACTGTCTCTCTTTAAAAGAAATCTTTGCCTGTAATGTCCCAACTGGAAGGGGGGCAGAAAAGGACACATTTTACAAGATTTGCTTCAGACAGAAAACAAGTCAATATTTTTTTCTTGTATCTCTACACTAGTGGGTAAAGTACAAAGTTTCATTCCGAATATTACTTTATTATTATATTACCTTTTTTTTTTTTTAAAAACTGAAGGCTTTTTTGTGTAGCATGATCTCCGGTCATTAGACAGCTCCTTCCAACACTGTATTATTGCTCAGTAATAGCTCAGAGAGCTGCAGGAGGCAACTGAGCTTTTATGCATAAAGCAAAGAATTAGGAAACAACATTGATGTTTCTGCCCAGCCACTGTCTTGCGCAACTTGCCTGACACAGGTAACCTTGGCAAAAGTTATTTCATAGATAATAATGCTGAACTCCTTCAAAAAGATTGTTCTGATTAAATTAGTGCATCAGAAAGTTTTACTGAGAATACTAAGCACTGTGCAAATTTAAAGGACAGCAAAAATTCAGAGAAGCACTAAAAAGCATTGTGACTGAGCTATTGTGCACTTTCATGCTTGCATCCTCTTCCGGACTCAGGAAGAAAGAGGACCTCAAACAGCTTTATTACCATGATTTTTAAACATTCATTCACATGTTCACTAGCGTGCATGTACCAAAGACTTACATTTAACTTTGGCGCTGCCTCCAGCCCATCCTCCTGCTACACACAAGATCGCATCCACCTTTTCTTCACCGAGAAGTTTTCCAACCTCTGTTGTCACCTTCAATACATCAAACCAGAACACACTGAAAACACTGGGCTGATAAGCTAACAGAGTGGATATCAAGACTGCCTTAAGAGTTACTTTTTTCTAGTTACATAGCTGAGTAACACAACACATGGCAATTTAAACAGCTGCAGAAAATTAACATTTTTGATCTATGAACTCAAAATAAAGTAAGTGTTTTGGAAAATAACTACAGATAAGAGTCAGACCGTACAATGCATGATGTCACCAAAATAACCAATTTGAGCAGGACTGAAAGATCTGACCCTTACCTATAGCATTAACAAAAATTTTTAATTGTGACTTACTTTTTGACAGGTTCTTCTCTGGGTATCATGGTGCTGCTTAATATGGGAAATGAAACTCCAGGTCTGACCAAGACTACTTTTGATGACAGTGCAAGAAATGAACAACTAACATTAGCCTTCCTATTGCTTCTACCTAGACCACAGCCATCAGTTCGAGTCCGGCCCCTAAATCTGAGTTGGCATACTTTTAAATATCCACTATCTTTTTCTCTTTCAAACATAAGACTTAACAGTTGGTAATGAATTTGTTGGCTATGAATTTTCTCTGCCAAAGTGAAAAGCAAGCAATCCATCTCCCAACAAAACAGAAAAAATCCACACATTTTTCACAAAGGTTCCGCATTGAGAAATAAATTGCAAACACTCTGTATTACTCTTTAAAAGCCTTAAGAGTTGCGCATATAAAGAAAACATATTGGCTAGTGATTCAGTTTATCAATAACGGAAATAGGTTCAAAAGTCAAAATTAGAAAAATTAAGTCCCATCTCTTGAGAATAAAACAAAGCGGTTTTTAGGCTGGCTTGGATTCTCCTGTATCCACCTTTGTGGAAACCAGTGCATTCTCTAAGGATCCCATGGGGGCTTAGGGTTTGCGTGCTCCGAGTATACCATCTACCTACACACAACACATATAAGAGTTGGGGCATTAAAAGTAAACGCTGCATTTTAGAGTGTCCTAACCCATCTTCATTATACTCATCTGAAAAGTCTGCAAGTCACCACGAGAAAAATAAGGCAAAACCCCCCTTACGCGCTGAACCTCCAGAACTCGCAGACCAAGCTCTTTCTGCGTATTCATGCACACACGCACGCGGTTAAAAGGAAAAGAAAAGAAAAGAAAAGAAAAGAAAAGAAAAGAAAAGAAAAGAAAAGAAAAGAAAAGAAAAGAAAAGA
>JANZLQ010000056.1:30212368-30238880 GCA_026212715.1 Elanus axillaris | reverse complement strand
GGTCTTCTGTGCCCTCTCATCATAAAAGACAGTCAAGTTCATCAGGCATGATTTGCCCCAGATAAATCTATAATGACTGTTCCCAGTGACCATCTTGTCCTTCATGTACCTGGAAGTGGCTTCCAAGATGACTTTCTCCATAAACTTTTAGGGGATTAGTCTAGGATAACTGACTTGTAGTTCCCTATATCCTCCTTGCCATTCTTAAAGACGGGTATTTGTCCTTTTTCCATTTATCAGGGACCACATTCAGTTACCATGACCTTTCAAACTGAGAGAGGAGACTTGCAATGATGGCAGCCAGCTTCCTCAGCACTCAGCTATATCCTGCCTGCTACCAAGGACTTGTGTATGTCCAGCTTCCTTAAGCAGTCCTAAGTCTTATCTTCCTCTGCCATGGGTAGTACCTTTCTTTCCCAAAACCTAAGCACAAATTTCTGGGAAATACAGAAGCCCACCTTAGTAATTATTAAGACTGATGTAAAGCAGGCATTGAGAACTTCAGTCTTCCTGGTGTTCACTAGATTGCCTGCCCCATTTAGTGAGGAGACAGCATTATTTCTGACCTTCCTTTTCCTGATGTACCTGATGAAGTCATCTTGTTGCCTTGCCCACTTATTGCCTGTTTTAGTGTCAGCTGAGATCTGGCTTCTTAATTACATCCCTCCATATCCAGGCAATGTTTCTAGATTCCTTCTTCACTGTGTTCTTTTGAGAGGTGGAATCCATCTTAATGCCCTGCTTTGTGGTATCTTTTAAAGCAAGTCTTTCAGTTCTGTCCCAGTAAAATGAATGGTTTTGTACTGGTAGTGTTGCAAAGTAACCAGAGAGACATCCCCATTTCCTATGCAGGCAGTTCTTCCAATGTTTGCTCTGTCATTCGTTAGCAAAATGCCTTGAGTGCACTGTGAAATGAGATCCAAATTCCATTCTTACCACATAATTGTGTTTCAGTAAAGTGAAAAACAGAATTGGAGGCTATATATGGTAAATAAAAAACTTCCAGGGCTGTTATAATTAATGCAATTACAAATTTTGGAAGGGGTGTTAAACCTCGTGCTTAACAGCATAAGCCAATCTCTTAACTAGTAAGGATTAGGACAACACCTAATTTATTAGATAATTTTACATTTGTCTGTTCTAGGATTCTTCTAGCTTTCTGTGAAGCATTTGGTACTGACTAGAACCAGAGATGAACTACTAGACTAGATGCACCTTGGATCTTATACTAAATTCCCAATAGTAAGATTACTGACATTCTTAATTGCCCCAAATTAATGATACCGCATTTTCAAACAGGAGAGAACAGATGGATGCTGACAAGATCTTACTTTTGCAAATGTTTATAATCCTGACTATTGTATGGTGTTGTTTAGTGTGGAAAGTGAAGCCTGGCAAAAAGGTGTTATCTACGCTGAGGGTCAGAACCTCGCTCGGTACCTTATGGAGGCTCCAGCTAATTATATAACTCCAATCAAATTTGCTGAACATATTGAACAGAAGCTCAGAAGTTTCAGCAATGTGAAGGTCTATATAAGGTAAATTCCAGTGAAATTATTCCTCTATAGAGTAAGATACCTTCCAGGTTATTCAAATCTGCAGCAGGCACTCATTTTCACTCTGCCACTTCAAATGACAAAAGCAGAGGAAGTGTTTGGCAAAAAGGTATGAGGGTGCCCACACCGCAAGCCACTCTCAGAATTAGAAGGTGAGCTTCTAGTCTGCAGAGTAAGCAAGATACTGTGACACAGAAATGATTAACTGTCAATAAGTCATGCAGTCAATTACTGCTTAATTAACACATATGCTGTGAAAGGAAGCCTGATGAAGACTTGGTGAATAGAGGGCAAATACTAGGTACCTTTTTTCTAATGCCTCTTGTTTTCTTCCTAAGTATGTTTTATACACACCTTTGCTTTTGTGTTTGGATGTGGTAATTAAATATCCTCTACTTATTGCTGTTATTGTTGGGTGTTTTCTTATTTATCTTTTAAAAATGTTAAGATGGAGCTGTGAAAGCCCTTGCAATTGAATTTGCACAGCTAATGCTTCTTGCCTCTGAATTTCTAGCTACTGCTCTTTGGTGGGAATAGGCTGATTGTTGTGCAAGTGTTGGAGGCTGTTTTGTTGAAAAGCAAAAGACTGAGGGAAATCAACTTCAACTGTAGTTAACCCTGTTGATAGCAGAAAGCTAAACTGTAACCTGCTGTGATATTGTTACTTCATATGCCTGCAGAGACTATGGCCTCATGGGCAAGTGAAAGTTTAACGTTTCTGATGCAGACAGTGTAGATTAGCTGTTGTTTGTTTTGGCTGTTTTTTTAAAACATGGCAAAACAAAAATCAAGCAACAACTTCAAGGAAGTATTTTTCTGTTTCACAAAAAAAGTAACAATGGTTGGATTTAAATGGCAGTTTCTAAAATAACTAACTAAATGAAATTAATAGTTCATGTTTGAAGCTTCAAGAATTGTGACCTCTTAAACAAAATCACCTCAAAGTGTCCAATTAAAAAAAAATAAAATATAAATTTCTATTCCAGACCAGAGTCTTGGATAGCAACACAACAAATGGGAGCATTCCTGAGTGTAGCTAAGGGTTCGGCTGAACCTCCCATCTTTCTGGAGATTCACTATTTAGGTGGTGCTAATACAAATGACTCTCCATTGGTATTTGTAGGAAAAGGAGTTACATTTGACAGGTATGTATGCTAATATTTTAATGATTACGGGGGGGAGATTCCTTCCTGCTATTCATGTTCAACGGGGAGATGCTTTTTCTTTGCTCAGCACATCTTCCAATGCTATTCCAGTGAACTTGCCTTATATAGTAGATTGTGCTGCCTTTCCTGGGGATAAGACAGGCTTGAGTGAGTGGTTGGACAAAGTAGGAATTGATATGCCCTCATCTTGTAAGGGGAAAATGGAAATTCAGAGGGAAACAAAACAAAGAACATGCTGTTTTTTCTTTTTTTGGCCTGAGCAAACCTCTGGATGAAGAATTTACATGTTTAGAATTGCAGTTTGTCACTGTACATCTACATCATGCTTAAGGAAAGAGATAATAGTTTATTTTTTGCAGCAGTTCCTTATAACTGCTTTTCATGTCACATAACTACTGAAGAATTTATTAGTCTGCTCCCCTTCCATATGCTGATTTTACCAAGTGTACTATCTTGTTCTTGGTTTGTGCTCTTCTGCTATTATGAAGATGCCAAGTTACTCCACTGCAGGTTACTTGGATTTTTGTGGTGTCCTAATTATGAGGAAATAACTCAGGGACATTATTTTATCTGAAATGAAAACCCAGGTACCTTGCTTTCACTATGCTTACTAGGGTGTTGCAGGAATATTTGGAAACACTACGTCTAGCATTTACTGATATTTGGTGCTAAAACATACCGATGGACGGAATATTATCAAAGTATGCAACATCAGACTCCTAAATGTTGGACGGTACTATTTGTTCCAGTGGTGGCATTTCACTGAAGCCGTCGTCGGGTATGGATGCGATGAGAGCAGATATGGGAGGGGCAGCAACTGTCTGTTCAGCCATTGTGACAGCAGCAGCTTTAAATCTACCTCTTAACATAATTGGTAAGTGTGTTTGTGTGAGAATCCAAACCTCTTCATTTTACAAGATTTTGTTTAGACAGTAATTTTCTAGTATCAACAGTTTTAACAGCCTTAATAGAAATGTCATAGACTCTTGCAGACCTACTTCTCATTCTCTTGTTCAGCCTCTCTTCCATTGTTACTTGCTTATAAACAAGTGACTATCTTTGCTTGCATAAAATATTGCAACACCAAATTAAAATTGTGAAGGCATGATTTTTAGATCTTGGGAGATAAATGTTTGTCAATAAACTTACTTTCAGTAAGTTTTTCAGAAAACACTCCATGAGTGTTTGCCACAGCTAAACAGGAAGAGTGATCGACTCTTGTTTCCTTAGGTGATTATCTTGGCAGAAGAGAAATCTAAAACAAATAAAACCGGTCTGCTGATACTATTTTTAAGTATGACCAATGCTTATTTTTTCTGCAAAAATGTTGCACAGCTAAAATTAAATTAGTTGATTGAGCAACCGTGGCAAAATCAGTTGGTGATGACCTGTAATTCATTGTAGGCTAAGTTTTGTATTTGAGAACCTTGACTTTCAGGAAACGAGTATTTTAGTCACTTTTATGCTTCAACCAGTAGAGGGCAGCGAAACACACATCCTCATGACATGCCTCACTTAAAAATACGCAAAGGGGAGGGCTAAGTCAGTGGAGCGAAAGTCTGTGTACGTAATTCCACTGTGGTGGTCCACAATTTGCTTATTCCTTGTGCCAGGAGCAGGTTTTCCCTAGGAATGGTGGAATGCCTTTCATCCCATTACCCCATTCATAATTGGAGTTTTGATGCTGACCCTCTTTTTTGCTCATCTCTACTTGCTCTTCTTATGGTTGGAGTTCTATGGCAAGTCCTTGGACCCCTCTTGACATTACACAATGTTTATTTACAGTGAGCAGAGCTTGATCGGCTCAGTGTTAATTTGAGAAGTTTTTTATTTCAGAAAGAAATAAATCCTTTTACATATGACTAATTATTCATATATGGAAAACATAAGATGTTATTTATTGCTCCTCTGACCTGACTTGTCTCGGCATAAAGCAGAAGTAAATCCTAGTAGTAAATGGCATAGGTGAGACAATGTGGTGGTGCAACGTGCAGAGGAATTTCCCTGTTTGAAAGCTGAACTGTGTCTTTCAGTAAACAGGAAAATTTGGATTTTGAGTCATTGACTCATAAGTTCAAGACGAGAATAGTACTGTTTTCTTAAGGAGGTGTTTGGTTGTTTTCTAAGTGTTTTTTCTACATGTTTTCTGAGAAAGAAACTAGTAATGCACTTTTCCTTTTCTCTCTGAGGTTTGGCACCCCTCTGTGAAAATATGCCCAGTGGTAAGGCAAACAAGCCTGGGGATGTAGTTAGAGCCAGGAATGGAAAAACAATACAGGTATGCATGTGAAACTTGGATTTTGAATGCTTTTAGTGAATTGGTTTAATCAGTCAAGTTATATGGCTGCAGTCAAAGTACATGTTTGAAAAGACCCTTTAAAAAGATAAGCAATGCAAATATACTGTTTTTAAAAAAGTAAGAAGCACAATATTAATTAGAAACTGCTATCACAGGATTCTTTCAAATATAAATATAGACTGAACAGATTAGGCATGGTTTATAAATTGCTAGGAAAAGCTGAAAAGTATGGACATTTACTGAACATACTAGACAATCTTGTTTTAGCACAAGTGGTTGTTACAATGCTCTTAAATGTAGGTTCTCAGTTAGAACGAATAACATATTAATTATTTCCAGCAAACCCTTCAGGACACTCCCTGCTATCTGGAGTAAGACATAAGAGTATTAGTTTCCTGCTGATGTAACCAAGGTCTTTAACACTGCCAAGCTGTTCTGTACAATCAGAACTGAGTCATAGGGGCTGTTGGTTCAAAGGAGCTTGCCAAATCAGTACCCAAAATACATATTTCATATTTAATCCAAACTGTTCCATACTCTTCTAATAGATTAAGTGGTACTGAAAGTCATTGTGCTGTAGACCACTGATTTTGTGCAGAAGTAGATGGCTTAATCAGTATTTCTCTCTGTCTGGATTTCTGTGATTCTGACACCTTTGACTTGGTGAACCTTCCAGTTCCTGGAGCAGCTTCTCCGAAAACTGATTTCTGTGATTCTGACACCTTTGACTTGCTGAACCTTCCAGTTCCTTGAGCTTCTTCTCCCCAAACTGGATTCATTCACACTCTGCTTTGAGGGAGAAGACTGAGCACATATTTCCCCACCAAGAAGAAATTTGCAAGAAAGTGCTAGTAGCTCAGAGCATATAATACAATTAATCTTGCAGTATTCAGAATGAATTTTCCCTGAAAGGAGCAAAGGGGCTCTTGTGTTTGGGGTTTTTTTATTATTTTTTTTTAAGAGGGAAGATGGTTCAAAATCCAAAGAGAAAGCAGTATAACAAGGAACTGTTTCCAGGCATGCATCTGTACTCTTCCTTTGCAGTTTCCATTAGCCCGATCTCTGTGCTTGCTCAGAAGCAGCCCCTGGGATTCTGGGGCTTTGCTGGGAATGGTAACCAGCCCCTGCACTCAACTGGAGCACCTCTCCAGGCTCTTGTGAGGAGCCAGCAGCACAGAGGCCCAGAATGCAGAGGAGTTTGCAGTGCTGAAAGATGACTTGACCTCAGCTACAGATATGCTTTTATTTTTTAAACATACATCTTTTTTCTTTTTAGTTTATTTTGAGTAAATTTTGATTACCTGAAGTTCCTAGAGCCTGTGACAGTGCATTCACAATCTGACAGCTATTTAAGATAATATGTAAGAGATAAATCGGTGAAAGGGATGTTTTCAGTAGTTAATCTGTTTTTGCTAATTTTGCACCTGAAGGTAGATAACACAGATGCAGAAGGAAGACTGCTGTTAGCTGATGCTCTCTGTTATGCCCACAATTTTAATGCAAGGGCAATTGTCAATGCTGCAACATTAACAGGTAAGCAGTCTCCCTTCCCTGCTTGTTTTGCAAGACAGTTCTTTGTTACTCTCATTAATTGGGCTGTGGATTAGTTGCACTATCTATATAAAGCCAATGTGAATTTGAAAAGCAACTGAGATGATTTTACATGTTGTAGGACAACAGCTAGCAGTTTATGCTTTAACAACTTGTACAGCTGCACTGTGTCTCTAGGACTGGGGAGGGTATTGGGACGTAGGGTACATACATGGTCAGCAATGTAGATGAAGTGGGAACTAGTAACTTCCAACTAGTGAGAGCAGGAAAACCTGTGCAGACTTTGAGGTTTTTGCACCATGTTTCCCAGTGCTTCCATTTCTGAGCTAAGCCCTCCCAGCTCCCAGGGCTGTGTAATGCAGAGATTCTGGCATGGTTGTGGAAGAATCTTGCCAGGTCCATATGGCACTGGCCATGCTGGAGCCAAACTAAGCTTCTTTGTTAACGGCTTCCTGAGCGCCTGAGCTCTGACCTAGCCAGCACCAGTTCTTCCATTATGTGAGCTAGCTCACGTCTCCATGCTTATAGATAATAGGAGAGTCATTATCATCTCCCCAAGAATTCGTTTGACTGAAGTATCTCTTAGTTTATGTGCAGTTTGTATACTTTCAGGCATAATAAAATGTGCTTTAATTGTTTTGTCTTTACAACTGTATATGAAGTGAGGTTATAATTTTAAATTTAAAACCAGTGTTGTGTATGCATCTCATGAACTGCCGTACAAACAGTTCTTGGGTGAAGTGACTGTAGCTGAAATGAGAGTAAACATGGAAGATTAGTTCAGACAGAGGAGTTCACTGTGCTAATGAATATGCTAAGCAAAATAATTATCTTTCTATATATTCTCTACTAGCACTTTAAATTGTGTTCCATCAGTTTTACCTGTTCAAATGCTATGGAAAATTTCAATAGACAGCAGGGAAGCTGATTTTAAGATCGGTGGCTTGTGTAAAAGTATTCCCATATAAAGGACATGACAGAAGGACTTTACTCCCACTATAGATTATTCTGTGTTTGGGATCCTTGGGCACCAAGCAGGAAGGAGGAGAGCTCCTGTAGAAATTTCTTTGACATACCAATTCGTTAAACTACTTTCTTCCTTTTTCTTTTTTAATCTCACTGAGGATTGAGTGTTGGCATTACAGAAGCAGTTCTGTGGCATCAAATAAATAAATATATATGTAATACCTCTGGTTTAGGCATGGTTTAGTAGTTTGATAAGGATTATTTTCACTTAAAAGTAAATTCACAGATGCTGTGCAAAAATCTATGCAAGTGAAATTCACAAAAGGGAAAGTATCAGCTTGAAAATAGTAGAAGTCTGTAAGTTGGAAAAAGGCCACTCATTTTCTGTATGGAAACAATAAAATTTAGTTTGGTGTTGGGTTTTTTTCGGGAAGACACTATTATTGCTGAATACATTACATTAGAAGTATTGCTAAGAAATGTCAAGCTGAAAACAGAAAATCTAGTTTCATGAGATACAGAATATAATTTTATGAATTCTTGTCCTATTAGAATATATAATGTCTTAACAAGGTTTAAACTTTTTAAAATGCAAGTGTACTAAAATCTTTAGTTTTTCCAGACTTTAGAAATCACTGATAATGGGAATTTAAAAAGGAGAGTTCTGTGAGGAGTCAGATGCAGAGGAATAGCTCTGGTCCACCTTTGACTTTTTTTTATAACCTTGAAGGTGCGTTTCTGTAGGTGCCATGGATGTTGCATTGGGGTCTGCTGCCACTGGGGTATTCACAAACTCATCCTGGCTTTGGACTCACCTTTATGAGGTAGGCCATCTGCATTTATTATTAAATAATAATAATAATTCAGTAATAGCTGTTGTTACTGAAAAGTTAGTGCATTTCTGAAAGTCTTACTTTATGCAAATCTAGAAGGTATGTTACTGCATTTTGAAATCTTATAGGAATGGTGTTAGTACTGTATTTAACTGAAAATAATTAAATTTTACTATTACTAGCTCTTTGGTGAGGTTTAATATGCAGCAAACAGCATGCACATTGTCTCAAGGATCTGCATGTTCTGATAACTTACTGCATCTGCATAAGCTCTGGACTACTGACAGTAACTAGTTCATGTTAAAAAGAAAATTGATCTTGCTTAACACCACTTGAGACAGAAATCCAGAGAGGGTTCATGAGTAGCTGAAGTGTGATGGCTAAAGGAAGTCTATGAAAGGAAGGATTTGTGTTATCAGGAAAAAAAAAAACTGGAAAAAAAAAAAGCAGTCTTTAGATTTTGCCTTTTAACTAACACCAAAGTACCTAAAAAGTAGGATTCATTGTTTTGTTTTTCAGTGCATTTCCAAATACCTAATACTATATTGGGCTGAAGATTTTTAGACTGATCAAAGCTAAGTAAAAATAAGCATGCCTGATACTGGGGTTATAAATGCAGTTTAAAAAAAAAAAAATTTAAATTGCCAAAACTTTTCACTGTTTCTTTTTCAGGCCAGTGTTCTGACAGGAGACAGAGTTTGGAGAATGCCTCTTTTTGAACATTACACAAAACAAGTAACAGACTGTCCTCTTGCAGATCTGAGTAACATTGGAAAGTACAGCAGGTAGGATGTACCAATATTCTTCATGTGCCCCTTTCTTTCAGTGTATTCATTTAGTGTTTGTGCTGTTGTTGCTGCTTTAGAAACAATACGGTTTTTCTGCTTCCCACAGAGCTGGAGGAGCATGCACAGCTGCTGCATTCCTGAAGGAATTTGTGACTGCCTCTCACTGGGCTCATCTAGATATAGCTGGTGTGATGTCGAATAAAGATGAGGTGCCCTATCTTCGAAAAGGCATGGCAGGGCGGCCTACAAGAACACTAGTAGAGTTTGTAGCTCGATTAAGTCAAGACAGTCACAATACCAAATAAAATACTTATTTTAAAACCATCCACTCTGCCTTAAAAAAACCAAAAAATCTTTAAAAGTCTTACTCATAAATGAATGCCTCAAGCATATTTTTGCTACGGTAATGAACTACAAATGCATTTTATAAATCATTACTTGGTTAAGAATATCTCACCTTTGAGATTTGTCAGCCCATATTATTCAGTTTAAAATAAAAAATATTCTGTTTGAACTATTGAGATATTTAGTACCAAAACGTGATGACGGAAAACATCTGAACTCCTATTTTATATGTAAAGTAAGCATAATTCTTGCAAACAATAGATCTTTTATTTGGGTGTGTGTTTTGATGAGAGAGAATTAACAATAGATGGAAATCATAGCTGTGCCTCAGTTTTGGGTGAATTGTAGGTGCTGTGAAAGGTAACTCTGCAAATCTGTTTATAAAAATGCCATTCTAGCATTTTTTCCTTAGAAAAACTAAAACTGCTGGTGGTGCGTATTGAGGTAGAAACGATGCACCATCAGACTTCAGGCTGTTGAGGCTAGTGTGATTAGCATGGCTTCAGCACTAAATTGTGTAGGGAGTCTTAAATGAGTGCTAGCAAGAGTGTATCTCGTAACTGTTCTACAAAAACTAACGACTGCAAGTTAGTAACTGGTGTTTTTTGCGGGGTGGGGGGTGGTGGGGTGGAACCTGCCCCTATCTCACATGATGCCTGTCGCCCTGCTGCTTCCCCCGTTACCTGTGAGAGGCTGTCAGGCTCCAAGCAGGGACAGTATTCCCAGTCTCAGTTCAAACGTCCAACAGACTTAGCGCTTACGACGTGGAGCGATGTCTTGGGAATTTGGGGGATCCGTGCCCCAACATCCGGGTGTTTTGTTTTGTTAAACGCTGGTGTGTGACAAGGGGAGCTGAAGCGGTGCTTACCCCGGCCGGAGCCCGGGAGGGCGCAGGCCGGAGCAGGACCGTCCCGCGGGTAGGAGGAGGCCTTCGCTTTCTCAGCGCCTCCCCTTGACCGTTTCACGCGGGTGGGCGGCAGCCGGGGCTGCCCCCGCCTGAGGCGGCGGAGACAGCCGCGGGCCCGCCTTCGGCTCCCGCTCCTCGGCGCATGCGCGGCCGCCGCTTCCCCCTGCCCCGCCCTCCCCTCCCCTCCCCTCGCCGCCGCGGCGTGCCATGGCGGGCTCGCTGAGCGGCATGTTCGCCAACCAGCCGCCAGGACCGCCGCCGCCGCCGGGACCTCCCGGCGGGCCCGGCCCGGCCGGCCTCATCCCGCCTCCGACGGGGCCGCGCAATCCCAACAACACGCTCGTGGACGAGCTGGAAGCGTCCTTCGAGGTGCGTGGGCCGGGGCGGGGGAGGCCGCGGGCGGGCGCTGCCCTCCGGGCTCCAGCCCTCCGCGGCCCTCCCACCTCCGCGCTCCCCTCTCTCGCAGGCCTGCTTCGCCTCGCTGGTGAGCCAGGACTACGTGAACGGCACGGACCAGGAGGAGATCCGCACCGGTGAGGCCCCGGGGGGCGGCGGGGACGGTGCCCATCGCCCCCCGCCTCACGCCCGCGGGCCGGGCTGTGTGTGACCTCTCGGCGGGCTTCGGGCGCTGCAGCTCGGCTCGGCTTCGCCGGAGCCCTGGACGCGTCAGGGTTTCTCTCTGCAGGCCTGAAATACCGAGGGGCAGGGCCTCCTTCCCCTAAAACTGCACAAGTTTTGCAGGTGCATTTGGGCGTCGCCGGGGGAGTGCGGGCCTTGTCAGGCGAGGCCGAAAGAGGTTTAAAGACTGTTTCGGGGTCCTTGCGCGGTGACTGGCGTCACTCAGCGTGGCGCGGCCCTTCCCCGGTGGAAGGCTGACCTGTACAGCAGCGGGAGGCTCACACCCGGGAATGGTCGGGGCCTGGCGGAAAGGTCTCAGTGTGAGCGGGCTGCTGGGGCCCTGTGGCATTATAAGTAACCCGCAATGAAACGCGTGGTTCAAAAAACTAGGAAGCTAACGTGGTGCATTGTGAAGCTATATGAAGCAGTAGTGAAAGGTGGGAAAGGAAAGCCTGGATAGCTAGTAGCAATGCTTGAAGACTCATGTGACAGGCACCTCTGTGGGAGGTGTAATTAATACTGACCTGCTATAAGCATGAAGGTAAAAAAATAGCCCTTGACTACTGTTTAGAAGTGTGCTTTTCTCTGAAAAACTTACAAAGCTTGACTCAAGCGCTGTTTCAAAAATAGCATAAATGCTTTTGAAAACTCCTTTCTGGATATGGGGTCATATTCATATGTTGGAATGGGACAGCTTTTATTATCAAAACTGTAGTGCATAATACACGAAGGCAGAATATTCTCTTAAATATGCCCATATTTTAGAACCTTACATCGAGCTTGTTGCTTGGGCATGCAGTGAAATATTTTCTTCATTCAACCGAGTTCCACAAATTATTTTATTACTCTTTGTCATTGTCAAAAACGTAGTAAAACTTGGGAACAAGAGTTGTTGTCTTCTACTTTTAGAAGAAGTTCTGAAAGTGTGCAAAGGAATGTTTTATACAGAGACTTAATGCACATTCTGGTTTTATAAATATGTCATTTTAGTAAATCTGAAGATTTTCTTTCTAGAAAGTGTTTTTAATAGCATGCAGGCAACTACCAGTATCAGCCTCATAACTTCTTTTTTGGAATCTCTTCTTTTGTGTTTAGGTGTTGATCAGTGCATCCAGAAGTTTCTGGATGTCGCAAGACAAACTGAATGCTTTTTTCTACAAAAAAGACTACAGCTATCAGTCCAGAAACCAGAGCAAGTAATTAAAGAGGTATGTTTAAATTAATTTACCTGTGTTGCACTAGATGAGATAAACTGTGTACCAGTACAGTTAAATCGCCTCATTCACATTAGTTTTGGGTTTCTCGACACAATGCTGTATCTTAAGTTGCTAGAACTTGACTGTTAACATAGCTCTTGCCATGAACCTGGAGAAGCTGGATGCTTGCTGCTCAGTGGAGTATTGAAACACAGATGATAGTTTCATTGGAAGAAACAAAATAGTTAGACAAATTTTGCTGGAAGTAATGATCTCTGAAATATGCGACCTAGGGGAACAGAACTAGTGCATTCACAGTGCTTTCCCTCTCTTTCCATTATTAGAATCCCTATAAGATCAGCTTGAAAATTCAAGCTAAAAAAATGACATGCTCTTTATGTGAGGTGGTTATTCTTATGCATACTATCTATTTACTAACGCACGTTTTTTTCATCCATAGGATGTTTCAGAATTAAGAAATGAATTGCAGAGAAAAGAAGCGTTAATTCAGAAGCATTTGGGTAAACTGCGACACTGGCAGCAGGTCCTGGAAGATATCAGCGTCCAGCACAAAAAGCCTGCAGAAATGCCTCAAGGTCCATTAGCTTACCTAGAACAAGCACCTGCTAATATTCCTGCTCCAATGAAGCAAACGTGATCTCTGATTTTGCATATCTGAATATTTTCAACAATGCAAAGCAGTGGTGTTCTCTATACTTTGTATGCTTTTTGTATAATGTAATTTGTACTACAAATATAAATAGTTAAGTAAAATAAATTATCTTTTTTTGTTTGGTTTTTGCATTTGGGGGTTTTTGGGTTTTTTTGCAAAAATACGGATTGGTTTTGTATTTAAATGTAAAATAGGCAGAGTTGCTATTCAGGATGCTTTCTGGTAGAAGTGTGTTTTCTAGAATATATCCTGCTCTTTCTAGAAAGGGTGGCCCTAGCTCTCCCCTAACTATATCTTCGCTGGTATGATGAAAACACTTACAAAGATTACTGTTTGGTTTTACTGGGATATTTAAATGCTTTGTGATCCAGTAAATATCTGTAAGTACCACTGTAGAAGCACCCTTAGAATTGTCTGTATCTAGGTCAGATGAAGAGTGTACTTTTTTTTAAGTGAATTGTCCATTTCCACTGGACTTTTGCTCACCTCATGAAAGGGTCTTGGGATATATAAATTCACTTCTTACAGGATGAAATAAAACTGCAAAATGCATACCCCTGTAGAGTGTGGGTAGTGCAGGCCCAGTGTTACTGATGTTCTGTCTGTCAGGCTAGTGTAGATATGGTCCAAAATACCTACCCTCAAAATAAAGACCACTCGTTGTGGTTGTTGGGTCATCAGCACTGTCCAGTCTACAGAACTGTCTTTTACTGGGGTACACTATTTAGTAATCTAAATGTAGCCAAAAAAAAGTTTGGAGGTAGAAGCAGCAAAGGAGTCCTGCCTCTGTATTACTAGGCAGCAAGCTTAATTCATCCATATAGCCAGGAAAGCCACTTTCTAGGGACATCATTTTGGGGACAGAGTTAATAAATTAGAATATTGTAACCCTGGAAATTAGAGTGAGTAATTGTGTATTGAACTTCCTAGTGTGCTTTAAAAGTTTTTGGGGCAGAGTGGACAAAAACTCGTAACAAAAAACTTAGCCCTATACCTTCCTGATCCTCTCACAGATACCAAGGTACTTGTCAGTGTTACTGCATACCATTTAATCTCCTTCTTGATTGCATGTATAAAAAGTGTCTTGCCAAATCTGATGCCAAAGTCTCCTTCCAAACTGAGCAATTAATCTTGGAAAAACTACTACAAGTACTGACTCGTAGAAGCATTCTGCCCTGTCTGCCAGCTTTTTACCATGGGTGAGGTGCAGTGGCTGTTTTGTTGTAAGTGCTTGCATCTGTTGGTACAGTTCTTGCTGGCTGATACAAGAAGAGTTTAGGCTGGAGGTATGGCACTTTGCACACATAAAATTTGCTATGTAGCTAAGCCTTGCTGGTTGAAATTAAATGGGGATTCAAATCGTACAGCAGTTGAAGACGAACTATCTGATCTTAAACACTAAGCTGCTGGTTGCACAATTCCCTGTCTTTCACATTTGTTGATAAATTACCTGAGGATTAATTTCTGCATGGCTGTCTTTCCTCCCAGTAATGAGTTAGCTAGCATGATCAGATAAATGGAGTCATTCACCCACTTCACATTTTGGTGGGTGTAAGAACAATATTGAGATAAAATGTACAAGTACGCAGTTCCCATAAATCTGGAACTGTGTTAGCAGTCTGACTCACACTTCAGCATAACATAGCACTATTTTGCAAAACATGAAAATAGGTGATTTACAAGCAAGTTTTAATGTTCATACTTACATATTACCCTAATTTATCAGGCTGATCGTTACATGTATTGAAGTGCAACAGGAATATTATATTGCAACGCAGACTGTACAAAACAGTTTATTAAGCAAACCAGAAACTTTCTAAACCAGCCTGCTATAAACATGCTGTTCTTGGAGATATACTGCATGCTGTACAGCTTAAAATAAGTTTTAAAGTTTAATAACTTTAAAATAAGTTAATACAAATTCTTGTTAACTTCAAAATTTACTATATGCAGAAATAATTTTAAACAGCTGATGAAGCAAATATATAAATTTACAGAAATCACCTACAGGAGTAGGATCTTTTTTCAGCTGGAGCCAGATCGACAGGAGCCAGATCGACAGGATATCAGAGACCAAATTGCATATTTAATGTAATTGTGGAGTGGTACAGTCTCGATTAAAAAGTCTCTTTGTGTAACAGTATCCAGAACTTTGCTTTTTCTTCCTTTTTTTTACAGAGGTGGTTAAAAAAATGCATTTTTCTGAAATCCATGCCTATAACTGTAGTAATTAGATGTAAGGGAGTAGAGTTGTTAATTATTTACTTGGAAATTACATCTTCCTTTTTTTTTTTCCTCCTTCCTAAATTATATATTGGACTATCATTCCCTAAAAGAAAACAGGAACAGCTTTTCTAGTAATTCTGAGAAGTACAGAAATAGTTTGCTTTAAAATGAAAAATATTTAGTAAACCATTCTTGATGCTGAGGGTCTTGATTTAGGTCATCTTTGGTTTGTGGTGGTTCATTGCCATGTGTCCTGTGCAAACAAATAAGCATTAGCATCACTTACTTATAACCTTACCAATATTCAGTACTTTTTTCCTGGAAAAACTCATGATCCTATGAATGGGTCTGTGGTCACATGAGCTGGATGAGGCCAAAAGGTGCCAGCTACAATTTCTAGTGGGAACTGTGCTAGCCAGGTAACTGGGCCAACAGCACTGGCAGTAACACAAAGGAAAGTGTGAAGGAGAGCTAAACAGCTATGGAGAAATGTTTGAACATAAATCTTGACATCTCAAAAGCATGCTTCAAGAATATGAAGTCTTGAAAATCAGAAAATGGCAGCTGCAGTTCACTCTTAATATGAAATACATTTTATGCATTGAAAATGTTGGGTAAAATTGTATTTGGAACTGAAATATTTATCTGAATATTAACTGGCTTTTATAATCAATCCTATTACACAGTCTGATTTTTCAGCATTCAGGATGCTTTTTTAGTATTTGTATTAATTTCAGTTAGCTTATAGTAGCAAAGATGACTTATTTATGATTGACTTCTTTAAAAGAGGAAGTAGCAGCCAAGCTACCCTCAGTCTCCCTGTGTTTCCCTTTAAAATACAGATCTGATGTGCCTTGGCAGTCTTCTGGCATGACACAGAATGCTTTTATCTTTAAGGTGTAGGAATTGCCAAACTGGATCCAAGCCTGTATCCTGGGTTATTGTCTTTGGCAGCAGTCAGCACCATCTGCCTTCAAGGAAAGCACTCTCTAGCACACAATTTACACAAAAACTAAACTCCACTAGGAGATGGGTAAGAAGGCTGGCTTTTGTCCTGAATTACAGTGGTAGGTTGTTGGTTCTTTTAATATTTATCATTATAACTGCATAATGTTAACTACATACATTTTTAACTTTCTTGAAGAGATAGTTCAGTCAAGTTTATTTAAACACTAAACTCATAAATTTGAAGAAAAAATCACACTTTTCAGAGAAAAAACATCAAACTAAGAAGTTTTTAGTTAAGTATCTGCTAATCAATTTTTAAACCTCTAAACTCTTTGCCAAATGATTAGCCTAGATTAATTCAAATATCTCCTAAAATAAAAATAGGCCATCTACATCTGCCAAGTACAAACTGAAGGAACAAAACTAAGAAGGAAAACACATCCTTAACAGAACCACTGTATGTGCCTGAAGTTTTAAACAGCCATGTTCACTATTAACTACATTCTTAGTTAAATACTTGCAAATCCTCTTTTTTTGTACCAAGAGGGATTATAGTCTACTTCTGCAGTAAAGTTTTGGGTCTGTCTGCAGAGAATTGAACACATGGAGTTCACTGCACAACAGGAACCTTACATCATTGTTTATTTCCAAATGTCTAATGTGTTTGAATTGCCCACAAGATTCTGAATACAAATTCATTTATCATAAGTCACTGCAAAATGGACAAATACCTTGTGGCAGCACTGCTGTCTGAGGACTGTGCTGATGGAGAGCCCACCCTGAGGCAGCCAGGACTCGGGTCTAAGCTTGTAGATTTTGTTATTTGAGGAGCACTTCTTTTTGATTTCAAGTCACAGCTCTTTGCGTAGGAAGCTAAATTTGGAACACTGACAACACGACTGGGCACCTCAACCGTTTTCTTCTGCTGCTTTTTATTGTAACAGAAAACATCGTTACACACACATTTTTTTTACACTTTATACTATAAAACCTCAACAATACCTCATTCCCAGAGATCTTGTGAGGAGCACCCAAAAATGAAGATTCCCATCTTTTTCTATAGGCATTTAAAATAAATTGTCAGGATATGCTGTGAGGATCCATGGATTAGGCAGTCCAATTAAAACAACTTGTTTATTTGGCCTTGAGGTTTTAGATACATCAAAGCCGGTAGCTTTGCAGAGCTCAGTTAGGTGCTTTCCACCAACTTGACCTCCTTTCTTTCCATGATTATTTATAGACAGTTTCATACAGAGGGGCTGGAATGACAAAGGGCAAGTCCTGTGCAACCCAAACACAATTCATAATTTTCCTTGATGCATGCAATATCCCAAATAGCGACTCCCAAATCTGCAAGCAGCTCCCAAATCTGCAAGCGATGGTTGTGCTTATCCCAGTGGAAGACTGGGAGTCTTTGGAGTTCTAGTGTTGCTTAAACATCTGTATCTATGTGCATATATACTTCTACTGAATTTATGTTATACTCAGCACCTGACTGTAGGTTGTGTTACTGGAAAGAATTCTACTGAGTAACATTACCATAAAAAATTAATAGGACCTTTATTGTCCTGATCATCTGTATGATTCAAATGGCAATAAAACATCACAATTTGTGATTTTAATTGCATTGCCCATCTTACCTTCATGGAAGAAGTCAAACATCCTGTATTGGGGTTGAAAGAAAATGATCGATTCCTGTAAGATTCAGTGTTGGCTATAAGTGAATGCTGAAATTTTCTTCCTTCCTAAAGGGAAAGAAAGTTACGTGTATGGAAACATCTATTTGTTGGAAGTTCATATGGAAACACATATTTGTCAAAATATTCTAGAACAGAAAGAAAGTATCAGTCTGAAGCAATGCGTGAAACACTCAATAGAGCCTTCCAACAGATTCCAAAATACGTATGTACATATAAAAGGAAATCTTACTGCCAGCTGCTTGATAACCTCTTCTCTCTCACTTAATTTGTCTTGCAGGCAGCTTATAAGGTGAGTATCTTCTGATCTGGACTCCCACTTTCTTGACTGTTCTTCTAATTCTTTAAGTCTGTACCAAAGAAAATGCACACCAGAAAAAACTTCCTCAGACCAGGTTCAAGAGATACCTGGGCTGTACTCTGCCCTAAATTCCAAGCCTAAAATACAGGGACATAGTCAGGGCTTTCTGATAAAACAGCGTTTTTAAAAAATAGGCATCTGTACATGGATTACATGTAAGTATAGAATGTTGTAGATTTCCAAAATAAATTGCCACCACAGTTAACACACAACACTGGTCCAGTGTAAAATCCAGCCCCTGGTGTAAAATACTAACAAGCTTGCACATCACATTGCTAGTCTAGTTTCCTAAAGAAAAAAAATCTGTCACAGTATCTATGCATGTCTCTATTAACCTATTTATTCTCTTTTCTGACCCAATAACTTTATAATCCACAGGCTGTTTCCAACTATATTTGATAAAGGCCTCAGAAATACTCAATTCCTGTAACTTTCATGAAAAGAGAGGCTTGAGTATACATGCTGCTTTAGTGAACCCTCTAAGTCAAAACCTGTAGTGTGAGTTCAGCTCTTTAAATGCCTTAATCAGGGGAAAAGATTCAAATGAAAACTTACACCTTCGTAGAGATGGTGTGGAAACATACATTTGACTGACGCATGAGAAAACAAGTCAGTATTTCATCAGCCAAATTAATGAATTTTGCTGCTTGAGAAACTGAGTGCTATGAAGTTCACCTGCCATACTGAGAAATGTATTACGGCATACAAACCACCATTTTGTGGGGCTTTTTTGGTGAGGGTAAACATTTTTGAAAGGACTTCCCCTCCTCCCCCCATCTTATACTCTTAATTTAGTGTCTCATCTCAGAGTTTAGATAAAAGATAATTCTTAACATCTGAATGGTCTGAGACCTGCTTACATGCAAGTAGGTCTCTCTTCTGGAACCTATGCTGCACAGCTGGGATAAGAGAAAATGACAAGGGATTATTTCTGAGTGGCCTCTCCTGTACAGTCTGAAGCACCACAGAACTACTTAACTCCACAGGGGGTTGCAAAGTGCATTTATTTACATGAGTTAGTGGGGGCTGTCCTGGGAAATTTGCAAGGGAGTGAAGATGAGCAAGAACTTAACCTCCAAGATGCTGCTCTGCTGAACAAAATTAAGTACAAGATCATTGATCAAGGCCTCTGGTATCATCTGTGGCAAAGATGATTTTACACTTCATAAAATTGCAAGATGCTAAGTGCAGGTTTTAGTTTAGCATTGTGAAACTGTATGTGCAGTGCTTTACATTAAAAAATATTCAGAGTTTACTACAACATTTCTAGGTCTTTTTGTGTTTGCAAAGGAAATACCTATACACTTTTACTTCAGTGCTTGTAATATTCTACCTATGAGTAATAAAATATTATACATACTAAGAATAATAATTTCAAATAGAGCTCATTGCCAGTATGAGCCAGAGTTTATTTAAATGACTTACTCAGTTTCTAAGGAGAAAATCTTTGCTTGGAGATGTGCCCGAGTGCTGCTGAAATCAGATAGTATGTTTTCGGTTTCCTTCCAGTGATCTTGTTTCAGTATGTCCAGTTCTTTTTTATGCTTGATATTGAGGTCTTCTACCAGTAGCCTTTCATTGGTATTAAAATATGTCTGAATTCTCACATTTCAATACTAGTTTATTATCATTGATCAAAGCATGCAGTTTTGAGGACATTATTGACTACAAAGGTAGTTAACTGGGCACAGCTCTGGGCTTATGCTTACTGATTTGACTTTTGACACTTCAGTTGCAATCTGAAGCAGAACCATACTAACACTGAGGAAGAGGAAAATTATTCAGAGACCTTCAGCCTTCAGGAAACGGAGTGTCTTGTTCTAGATAATGTTGCTATTGATATTCATCTATGGTTAGTTTGTACATTAATCTTAATGGTCAAACATGACAATAAAATACCATAGAAACTCACTTGTATTAAGCAAGATTATTTTGAAGTCTCTGGGATTTTAACATGAGGCTCTGATGCTGTATTTCCTCACATCATGGCACCAGAAACATTTAATACTGCCTACCACTGTCCTAAAAATAATTTTTTTTAAAGTGAAGGTAAGGAATGTTATAACAATGCCTTTAATTACATTTGTCTTTAATAGACAATATATTTTGAAAGATACTGCTATTTGATTAACACCATCAACTGAAAACTAAAAAATGCCTAACATTTTTTCAAGCCTAGCCATAACATTGCTTTCTGATACTAACCCTAAAACCAATAGATTTATATTGAAGAATCATTGTTAGCTTGTTTCCTTTTGTTTGCTAGCATTTTGTTAAACCTTGGAGAAAATTTTACATTAACTCAATGCAAAGGACATGTTCTGTTGTTTACTGATTAAACAACAAACAGAAATGTCAAACTCAGGAGATTAACAATTGCAATTTTCACAAAAGATACTGTTTACTTTTTTTTTTTTTCTTTTTAGTGTATTTCTAAGCCCTTTTCACTTGTTTCTGAAATGCTTCTGGAAAGGCCAAAAGGCCCATGAAAGGTTTTGGCCCTTGAAATTAGGGCACAGCCATGGGAGTGATTGATTTGGCATGTGGTACAAAATAAGAAGCAGAATAATAAGGGTGAAAATGGGAGCAGAATCCCTGAAATGGTTCTTCAGGGGAAGAGTAAAAGCTTTCCTTCAGAATAGCCATTTTGTGAATTGTCATCTCTTCGCATAAAGAACAACTTTGTCTGCCCTCATCCTAGTCCTTACAAAAGGCTTCTGTACTGGAGATGGAATTCACATAATTAACAAGGATGGAAATGGGAATGATTACTTCAAGAAGATTAATGGTTTCACTTACTTGGCAATAGTAGGAATAGTAATTTTAAGTAATTGGTTATAAAAATTTGGCACATGCAAGTAACAAGCTACTATCAGCTTTCAAATCAGAAACAACTATATAGCATAAGACAAGGTCACTGTTATTAAAGTAACAGTAAAAAAGCTGTTATTTATATGCACTCACCAATTTAACTATTCCCCTACCCAAATTATTGGTCCTGCAAAAGCAAAATGAACTGCAAGTTAATGTTCCAGATCTTCCATGGGTTAATTTCAGAGCAGCCTGTATCAGGTGCCTAGGACCATTTGAGCTCTTTGGTTTTACCTCCTGTTATTTGAAGGATTCCTCCTTACATAATTTCCATTAATGCTTCCTTCTCAAATACTTACTGTAGTAGAGCTACACCATCTATTATCCCCTGTAGAGATTATCCTCCAGCCCAGCAGCTTTAGCATTTGAGGCCTTTTAGACCTCACCACTGACATGTGAATAATTCTTCTCTTCATGAACAGAGGCTCTAAATTCCTTCAAGGTAGCTTCAGGGCACTGATGAAACTCTCTGGTTTGCAATTCTTTCTGTTGATCTTGCTTCAAAAGCTTGAAATGGAAGTCACTTTCAAGTAACTCTCCAAAGAGTGCAACGGAAAAAAAAAGTTTCTTTCTCATTCTTTAAATAGCTACTGACTGGTAGACAGCAACAGAATTACTCTGGCCACTC
Source organism: Elanus axillaris (assembly GCA_026212715.1). Classification (NCBI taxonomy): domain Eukaryota; kingdom Metazoa; phylum Chordata; class Aves; order Accipitriformes; family Accipitridae; genus Elanus; species Elanus axillaris. The sequence continues at coordinate 30,217,251 of JANZLQ010000056.1, read as the reverse complement.
TGACAGTCTGCCAAGAGACACTGCATCCCTTGAATGCTTTTCTCTAGACTACATAGGACATGATTTTAAAGATTCCTTTAAGGGTATACTCTTCAGAAATCCTTTTATATATACAACTTAAGTAGTTAGGGGCATACATTCTACACCATTGCAGAAATGAGTTGAAAGTTATGCATGCACCAGATCCCTCAATCTCTCTGCAAAGAGAACATGTTAAGTATGATCACCCAGAAACTTCAGAGGATACAACAGCCATAGAAATGCACTGGACAGTGAACCCCAGACTTGTCTTCCATGTAAAAGGTAATCCTCCACTTTTTCTGTACACAGATGGGAAGACTGCTATTACTGCAATGCAACACATGCTTCGACCCTGTGGCTACACCAAGAGGTTATGATCCATATTCTACAAAGACAACCAAGACTACTACTCAGCTTGCCCTTCCTGTGCCCTGACAGTGTATTACATCTCCAGGTTTCCATCAGCCCAGAGGCACTGTCAGTGTCTGCTATCACTGCCCTTACTCTCCCAGTGCAAAACTGGCTGCTATAGCCACAGCGGAGTCTCACAGAGAATATAAGGCCTTCTCAAGTGTCTCCTTTAGAGTTAACAACCCTTTGGTTTCAGCTACAGAGAGTACGTAAAAAACCTGATATTTATTCTCAGAGACTTCTACTTTTTTTTTAATAGCTCTTGGATGAATCTGGGATTTGTTTATTTCTTCCAATGCCTTACAAAGGCTGACATTACACGGATCTTCTATGGTCACTCCTGTGGGGCTACACTGGACATAGTTCTCTGTGACATAATGAAGCTAGTTCAAATGCTTTTATTATGGCTGGAGAGAAATGTGAAATGAACTACTCCTTTTGCAAAACTCCTAACCTCTAAAAATACTACTTTAGAAATTAGAGATTCTGACACCCTCACATTTAGAACACCTCTGATGCTGGCATCATTGTTGACTCTCTAGATAGCACTGTGAAGTGTGAATTTAAGGCAAACCTTCTGTGCTGTTTCTCCCTATCCTGAAGCTCTGCAGCTTCTTGCTTCTGCGACTCCAACTCAGCACTGAGCAGCTCCATTGTGTCCTTCAAAAGTAAATTTTCTTTCTTGAGTTCGGAAATTTCACTCTGACATTTTTCCAGTTCATCATGAAGAGATCTGATCTGGCTCTGGCTACTTCCTTCCTAAGAAAAAGGCCAAATTTAGTTATTCACAGCCTCTAACTGTTTAACACGAAGAGCTCACTGGAATTGTGTGCATGGAATTTTTGTGAACTGATTTTTCAATTATATGTGCAATTCTATGTGAAAGACAAAATTTTATAGTGCCCATAAAATTTATTTTATTGTAACATTCATTTATTGTGTTGTAGATTCTGGTCTTTAAATGGAAAAAAAAAGACTGCCCATGGGGAAAAGATGATAAACAATACTAACATTTTAAAATATGACCTAAGGGAAGGAAACTCATTCCATTTCTGTAGGAGATTCTATACACTTCTATTATCTCTGGAGAGAGAATTTGATACTATTGCTTCTGCCAAACATGACATGGCAACGAAGTGGGAATTGGATTCTTGCCTGTTGCTTCTTCAGTGTCCTCACATTCCTCAGCTCCATTTGGAGTTCTTCTATTTGTTTCTTGAGATTAGTGCACAATGTCTGTTGCTCAGACAGTTCCATCCTTACAGATCCTAGTAATAACCAGACAGACAATCATTAAAGCAGTCAGAGGCCAGCTGGATAGGGAAGGCAGATATAGACAATATAGATGAAAACATTAATACATTACATTTTGCTTTGTTCCTCAACTCCTTTGCCATTAAGTATAATGGCCTCCTATTGCTAAAGAAATAACTCAGTTGAGCAATAGTAAGAAGATATGGAGCTACTACAGCAATGTTTCAACATCAGAATCAGAGAAGTAATGCTATGGCAGTTGTTCTGCAGACTAAATAACTATAATTGCTTCTAACCTTGAACTTTACTGGAGCACCCCTGAGATTCCCTGTTAAGTCCATTGGTGTTTTATAGAGGGCCAGAAGGCAGACTGAGGAGACCTCTATTGTCTCCCTACAATTTTTCTGTAAGTTGGTCTTCAGAATTTATCTAATTGAACATACAAACTTTAGAGAGTAACAAATCTTTCTAGCAAATTTGAATTACTGAAAAAAACCCCAGGAAGATAATCTAGTTTGTGCCTAAGGTACTTTCAGATGATTCTTTCTGTAATTAGAAAACCTTTTATAGATGAGCTTTAATAACCTGAGTTCAAACCCAGAGACATTACAGGTCCCCCTAATGCAGTGTTCTGTTTGGTTCTGAAGAGTTTATGAAACTTTCTAAACTGACTAAACAATACATATGGAGCAACTGATCTCCACTGCTGAACTCAGCAGAACAGACTTGAACCACATATAATAATTCTTCACATCACAGAAAAAGCAGGAAAGTAATTACCTCTAACTACAATATTCCAATTTAATGTACCTGATAATGCATACTTCAATGTTGTACACTAGACTACTCTCCTAGCAACATTCTGCAGCTAACAGTTGAGAGCTAGGTTAACAAAGAATAATTAAGTCTGTATTCCTGAAATTGCAGGTTATGGAAAAGGAGATTCACAAAGACCTGAGTTCCCAGAAGATGGGAAAGAAAATGAAAGGGAGGAAAGTCAGTGCTTCTCAGGATATAATCAATTACATGAGACTTTATACCTAGCAACAGGGTTTGCTGCTTCTGTATCTGTTCCAGTTCATCATGTAATTCTTTCTTTGCTTTCTCTTCCAAGGTTTGTATTTCCAGCCTATGAGACTGATGTTGGATCTTGAAAGTCTCACTGAATTCCTTTTTCAAACGTTCTTCTGCCTCCTGTAAGCAAAAGCCCCACCCCCCAAAACAAAGTAGTTGGAGGCTACTTATCACCTTGTTGTTTTACTTGTAATGCCAGGATGAATCTGGTCTTTCACTGTAGAACTTTTATTTTCATCACCACTTTACATGATACTTCATCAACACAAGAATAAAAAATCAGTTAAATTTAGCTTAAAAATATAAATTAATAGGGACAAGAGAAATTGTCAAGACATTTATTAGATTTGTTGTACATCATGAAATAGTAACACTGACATCTTTGAACTATTTGGCATTAGAAAGATGTTTTATTATTCAACATACAAAGTCCCCCAGATTTGACCTGTATGTCATTATTTATCATAGTGTGTCAGACAAAGGTTTCTATCTTCCCTTGTATTGTTCTTGGCTAAAACTTCCACTGTCACTAGAAGTACTGCTGATACACTGTGAATGATGGAGCAGTTGCTCTGTAGTGGCTCTGAGAGCAAACTCCTATCCTCAGCTTCATTTTTACCAGCTTACTGCCTTCAGCTTGGTTTTGTTAAAGCTGGAATTTGATTCTGAATATATAAACAAGATATTAAATTCTACTTAGGGTGGTTTTAATACATGTAAGTAGGTTTTCCCTAAGGTGTGCAATATCAATGGGGACATCTGAACTCCATGTCACTATCACATGTGGATTTGTTAAGTTGATTTTTTTTTTCTCAAACAGCAACATTCTTTAGAACCTCAGTTATTGCATTAACATTTTGTCACTGAAATAAATCCACTTGAACCTTTAAAAGTTTGGTTATCCACTTACAGAACCGATTTCTTGAAGGTATCTAAGGCAATACAAATCATTATACATGTCTATTATACTTCTTTTAAAGTATTTATGCATAAATTAATAATGAATGAAAAAGAATAAAACTGAGTCCTGTTAATAATACACTTAGGAATTCCCCTGTATTTCTGAAGCAAGAGCACAGCTAGAGGAGCTTCTATTCATCACAGCCTAACTGTAGAGGGTAGGCTATATTATTTTATGAAACTATTTCATTCACACTATGGTCTAAGCTTAAATGTTAAATTTATAAAAAAAACAACCTAAAGATGATGAGGTTTCAAAATCACAGAATAATTAAATATGTGCAACAATAGCAACCCATCATTAAGATAACCAGAGATAACTGAGTTTTGATAATTGGCTATAGCTAATATAGTTTATCCCACAAATACAATTATTTTTTTATAGTAGTATGTCATAAACTGACCTTGAGTTCCTGATCTTTGCTTTTCTCCAACATTTTTAAGACTTTTTGATGTGATGCCTCCAGCTGCAGTTTAACATTCTGGTTTTCTTTAATGGTGTTTTGAAGATCTTGCAGAAGCTTCTCTTTTTCTTTGTTGGACTGTAGATTATGTTTCTTCAGTGACTCCTTGAAATTATTTGCTTGTTGATCTAGTATTTGCTTCAGCTGAGCCACCTTGCAGAAAAGTAAGTCAGCAGGACAGGATTAATGGCTGCATTCACAATGGAGAGGAATTATGTAAATTTGAGTATATTTTATGAACTTGTGTTGCTCTTTGAAAAACAGCAACATGTTTGTTTCATACAAGGAGCCCTTTTTTCAGTGAAGAATGACGTCCCTTTTGCGTATACTGTCTGTTGCTCATCAAGTACTTTTCTGAAATTATTTCTTTTCAAATTGACTCCATCTCATACGTACAATCCATAGTTCAACTTGCACAATAATGATGGCACAAACCAGCAGGCAGGCCTAAGGCTGTGTTATTGTCATCCTGGAGATTTAACACTGTAGAGTCCATTTATATAAAGCAGTAGATTAGAACCAATGGAAACAAGAATTCTGCACATCACACTTCAGATTTATTTTCTCCCCTCTTTTAGGTTAATTACTAAATACAGTAGACATGTCTATAATGGCTGACAAAAACATATGTCCTGGTTTCAGCTGGGATAGAGTTAAGTGTCTTCCTAGTAGCTGGTACAGTGCTGTGTTTTGAGTTCA
>JANZLQ010000056.1:30190559-30212268 GCA_026212715.1 Elanus axillaris | reverse complement strand
AGTTTTACTTTTTTTTCCCCGATTTTCTCCCCCCATCCCACTTGGGGGGGGGAAGGGATGAGCGGCTGCATGGTGTTAGTTGCTCGCTGGCATTAAACCACGACAACATAACAAAAAAATACCCATTTATAAGAATAACTTGGTGGAGAAGGAAAGAGGAGTTTGTTCTCTTTCCTATTTGGCAAGTTTTCTAAACTTTCAGCAAAAATTTGTATTTGCCCATCTTAAATTTGCCATTCCTAACTTCATAGCTGTGAAATTCTGAAAAACTGCCTTCTGCATAGAAGGAGCATGCATAATTAGTAAGGCCAATTAGTATTTCTTCTGCTGTATCTGACTTCCAAGTCTGCTCTTCTGCTCTGCCATGCCTCCTGCAAAATCTTATGTCTCTTGCCTTTTCTTTTTCAGAGCATGTGAAAGAAGATGATCTGTTTTCCAATTTTTATATACTTTTACTTTCCAGTCTTAGAGAAACAGAATTCAAACTATAAAAGGAAGAAATTGGCTTCCTTAGAATTTCATGTGTCTTTGAATTATTCAAATGACATTACACACAGCTGCAAATTGGATATGGTACAGATTATAACCTGTGACCCCATGCTACTCTTTCCTCTACCCCTCTACCATGGAGTTTCCTATCACCCCATGACAAGGGAACTCTTTAAATGGTGATAAAGCTGACAGAAGAAAGAAAAAAAAACCACAACCAAGCCTAGGTCTCCCACACATCATGAAATGCTAGATTGGTGGATAAGAAAACAAACATTCCTTCACCCAGTGCTTTGTGAATCAAGGTTTTTATTTTGTTCTCTTTTAAGTGCCAGAAAATGACAGATTAGTTTTACTGCTTCTTAAACAATTTCAAACCAATATGGTACATTTGAATTTCACTGAAGCTATCCATACAAATTCATTTGAGTTAGCAAATTTGAAAGAGCACCTAGCTTCAGCTGCCCCAAACTGTGAATTTAAGTTACCTAATCATCCAGTCATTTTTTGGCTTCTTCCTTTGTGTCATCCAATTAAACACAAAGAAAACTATCTGTCTGAACAAGCTAGTGAGGAATAACTGCTAAATGTTATTCTTAATGAAAAAACATTAATTGTCTTTAATGTGTCTGTGTGATGGGATCTATCTGTAGCCTGGATACACTCCCAGAACAGGCAGATACCAGAGCCACTTGCCAACCATACCTTTGTTTCCAGAGCTGCTGCATTTATTTATTTATTTTTCAAAGAAGTGTTAAATCATAAGATTTAACTAAATGGGCATTTTGGCTTCTGGTTATAGATAAAACATTTACCTTGTCTTAATGCCTGTTGAACTCACCAATGTTTTCCTATATAATGAAAGGAAACACTGAAGCTGTTAGGTACTGCAGTTCCTTATAAAACTAACCTTTGATGTGAAACACTTAATGCTGTACAGTTCCCTGTATCAGCTGATGTAATATGCATTAGGATTACTACACTCAAGCATGCATGTTTTTTCTGGGTTTCCTGAAAGTAAGCCAGTGAGTAAAAACAATGTGCCAGAAGAGTAGGCTGTATATTTTCTAATAGAAAAATTGGAAACAGGAAAAATGTCGCCTGCAAATGTCGCCTTTGCAAATTAAGTATTCATTTAGGTGGGTAAGATGAAAAGAGGCTTATATAAACTTCAGCTGTGGTCACAACATTATTAACCTTCCAGATTCTCTTCATAGACAATTACTGGTTCAAAGCACTACTAGCATGAAATATATATCGTACTAACTAGAAATAGGCTAAGCAGTAAATTGGTATCAGCAGAAAACATAATGTAGTAAGAAATCAGATGAAAAAGTATTTCTGAAAACATTATTTTTCAGTGATTTAGGGAAAAAGACCTACAGAAATATATCAGGGATATAAACACTCTTTCTCATGAATCCTGCTACTTCTAAGATATTAAAGGTTATGAAACAAACATTTCCATCCCATCAGGTTTCCTCCTCCTGTTTTTCAGTTAAAAGGGCTTTCAAATCACCAGTGCAAATCCTTCCCTGGAATATTTTGCAGTGCCCAGGTGTTTTATTGTGTTTCATTACTTCAAAACAGCTAGCCAGACCCTCAATTTGCAAAATTGGTAAAGCAACATTTAAGCCAACGAAACTATGCCAACTCACATCAGTCCAGAATCTGTTTGGCTCCTTCTACTATTAACAAACCAGCAACATTGTTTTATAATGTCTTCCTGCTGCAAAACAAAACCTTTTGAGAAAACTGTACCTCTAATACCATTATTCATTCACTTTTATCCACCAGAATGGCATAAAGTGGTCTTAAAGGTGCAACTAATACCTATCCATAGTATAAACTCTAGGCAACAGTATTTTTCTAGGCTATGCTGAATTATTTTCAAATTTCAGGGTTATGTTTGCACTTGCCCTTTCTTATGATAGCTGATTTTGCCTCCCAAGTAAAGAAAAAATGAGTAACTATTTCTAAAAGATGACAGATAAGTTTTGAAATATTTCAAAAGTCTTTTAAGTTTCATTCTTTTCTAACCATAATTACTGTCCTTCTCCTGGGAAGGATGGCTTGTTTCTTTTGAAGCAGTACCTCTCAGACTTTGAGAGTCCATGAACAAAAATACTGGGCAAGTATAAGGCCGTGCGTGCCACCACAGTTGGCTCCCCCGCTGGATTTCTGCTTTGATTACTTTAATTCACTGTGCTTGCAAGCACTATGAATACTTGAAGTCTATCTTATGTCTGCCCTCTCCTTCTTTTATTTATTGTACGTAAGAAATGTGAAATCTCAAAGGCAAGATCTAAAGTTGGAATCAGAGAGAATATTTTGACTTCCTGTATCTTTTAAGTAGAAGATCCGAGTTTCTCAACACATTGCCAGGGGATGAATTTATATAAAAGACTTAAAACTGCCTTTTGATGTATTACAGAAGAGTCACCACAATTGAGAATTTGTTCAGAGAGTTAAAAGAAGGCACCCAAATGCTACAGGGTTTTACTCATACTAGGATGCTATTACATCAAAATGGTAACATGGTACAAGAACTAACAACAAAATAATAAGATTATATTTTACTGGTTTCTTTAGGCTTATTTCACAGGTACTTCAGTTAAGTTCACAGTTAACTGCCTTCCTAAATTTATGGCAATTCCTGACTAGAAGGACAGGTGTGAACATACTAGGCACATCTCTACTGCTGCTATTTGGTGGTGCCTACAAGATCACCGTCAAGGCTTTGGGCACTGCTGTGCTAGCATTGTTCAAAGATGTATCACCTCAAGGTGATGCCTGCACTTCCTTCTAATTCCAGAATAGCTCCTTTAACACATGTTGAAGATATCCTGTAGTCCAAAAGAAAGGAACTGGACAACTCCTAATGAATTAGCATTTGACTCACACAGAATCTCACATTCTTCCTTCCAAAGGAGCAAACAGGTGTGAATCTGATTTCTTTATTCAGAAAAACCTTAGTAATAGAGAAATACCACTACTTTGAAGGGCATCCCCAGAGAGATGAAATTATCATGATTCTGTCTACTCTGCACAGTGTTCTAGCTACGTCCACCCAACCAAAAATGTGCCTTATGCAGCCAAGGAAGCTATTTTTAGATCTGAAATTGTATCCAGGTTAGAACTGGATTAGTAACAGCACATTGCCTAACCTTTGAGGCGGAAGCTCTGGGCTGAGCCATTGCAAAGGTTTCCAGATGGGAATCATGCCCTCAGTGAAAACCATAATGTTGTATAGTCAATGGTGATTTCTTGGCTGTGAATATTCACGTATTTATAAAAGAAAAGTATTGTAAGTTGAAATTACTTCCCTGAATACTGCCAAGTAATTGGTTCAGAAAGTAACTTATAGAGTACCAAGAAAAATGCAAAATTTCTCTTCAGAGGGAGTATTTTCCCCCTTTTAGGAGCATTGTTAGATTCTGAGGTATTTTTCTGTCCTGAATGTGTGGCTTCAAGAAAAGTAATTTGATGACTCACTGCCTCACTTTTTCCATCTGCAAAACCTGAACAATAATTGCTTCATGACATAAGCCTTTTGAGACCTTTCAGTGGAATACATCACCTACATGCATATACACAATACTATGAGATCAGACAGTGTGCCACTACTCCTCCGTTCCATCTCTTTCCTTCACACCTCAAAGCAGTATAACTTTCAGGCATTACCCAGGGATGCCACAATAGCATGGTAAATTTTCAGCTTTAATGGACTAGTATATTGTTGTAGAAATATATACATTTAGGGGAATTTGGAAAAGAATAAAGACAATGGATTTCTGAGAACCCATGTTTTGCATTAGGTGCAAAGAAATTACTCTGGATAGGTCCAGGTTGGATTGACCTGAAATTCTCTCAAAGAAGAACCTGCAGAAACTGTGGCATGCAGAAATATGTAATGAAAACTAAAACCAGGATTTAGCTAGAACTTTAAGAACTACACTGAAATTCTGTATTTCTAAGACTAGAAAATGGATAGAATGTCAGAATCCGACTGTGATACCAGAATGGAGCAATCTGTTTTACAGGAGAAATGAAAGGGGAAAGACCATGCTGCACTCAAAACTAGTACAGCTAGTACCGCATGAATGGGAGAAAAACAAGGTGTTACATAGTAAATTACCAGAACACATAGCCTGATTGCTGGAACATGCTGCACCAAGCAGGAGTAATGACATGTGGGAAAGTGGAAACGGGTAAGAGAGGGGAGCCAACATCTTGCTTAGTCCCCTGATGAGCCTATCTGTCCTTTTTTCTGTCGTCAAACACTCAAAAAGAGCTTACTATGGCCACTCCAAGTCTACAAATGACATCTGAGAAAGATCTAGGTCTTCAAATTCTGTGGAGCTGTTCCCATGCAAGCTCCCACTGAACTTGCCACAAGTGAAATTGGTTAGAAACAGTAAAGATACAAGGCAATGGAAATCATAGACAGCCACTTAGAACAACAGTGGCTATCTGTAATTCAGTAGTTCCACAGTGTGAGATACTTAATTCCTCATGTTTGCTAATTTTCTTGAACTAGACTGAAGAAATTTTGTATATTTGGGAACATCCTAATTTTGCTTAATAAAATCTTGGAGCCTCAAAACACAGATTGGCAGGAAAAAAACCCAAATAAATGGGTGACAAATTCTCATGGTGAAAGCATGTCGCTTCACCCATAATATCCCAGAATGAACAATCACAAATCATTTAATTGTTCTTCTGAAAAAGGTACCAAATGCAATGATATACTTGGGGTAGAAAAATAAATGTAACGCTGACCATCATCAGAACTTTCCGCTAGGGCACTGATTTCTGTTCTGTTAAAGTAGTTGTTTTATAGCTCATCCATGAGATAAAAGTATCAAAATGTTTGCAGGCAAAAACTTCACAAGATCACACCGAAGAAAAGGAAATAACCTGTACGTAACATTTTAAAGCAGATAGCATTTGCCAAAAAGAACTGAAAAACACAAAGGGGAACACCTGAGAGGGAGAAAACATACTCACATTTGTCAGAAATTTTAAAGGTGAATTGTTTACTTGGGTCAATAATTGCCTTGTAGAAGTTCTGCTTTTGTTTTGGCAGAAAATTATTGATCCAACCTGTTATGGCTTTTCAAATAGTGACACCTTCTGTATAAATATTTTGGTAGATGTACTAATCCGGAAAATTTGCATCACTTGGCTTGCAACTGACTATACATTACAGCTGTTATAGATAGATAATCTAATGCTAACACATCTCAGTATTTACTTCCAGATTAATCCATGTCTGCAGATTTTCATTATAACTTAGGTGTAACCAGAGTGGGGAACAGTACATAAGCTATGACATCCCCAGAGCTACTTTGGGGTCACAATGCTTTCTTTATTTCATTCTTGATCTTGACAACACAGTGGGAATCATACCTAACTACTAATACATACTAAATTACTGCAAATTCCAATCTGCTTCAGTTACAACCCTTACCGTCAAGCAGGCTGAACAGAAACAATGATCTATTTGACCTTTTATCCATTCAATTCTCTTGCTCAAGGGACCAAGCAAGCAGGCCCTTTTACATGTCTACACACACACAAAAAAAAATAATCAGAAAGTCAACAAGAGCTGTGAGGAAGATTCTTATCTCCCTTAGCCCTGTATACAGACAAACAGTCAAGAGTCACCATCCAACCCTGATGTAGCCAAACTCCTCATCAAAAAGCCTTAATATATCTGCAAAGAGTGATATATGAAATTTATCAAAATAAATAGGCTTCTCAAAATCTTCATAGATGTTCAGAAGCAGTAATTTCTGTTATTTCTATCTAAAGTCCTTGCATATTTTCCCAAATGATAGTCACAGTAAATACAATTAAAATCTAATCAAGAATCTCTCAAGTGAGAGGAAAAATGAAAAGCCCTTTCACTACTGGGTTATATTTATGCCCAGTTTACCTCAAGTGAAGAGTTTTGAAGCTTCCCATTTAGGACTTCTTTCTCTTTCTCTAGTTGCTTTAGTTCACACTCAGATTTTCTTTTAAATTCCTCTAGCTGTGTCTGGAGCTCCTAAAGTAAAAAAAAAAAAGAAAAAAGAAAAAAAAGAGCATGTAATAGCTGGGACAAAACATGCAGCATGAAAAAGAAAACATTTCTTCTCCATTAACCTAGATAATCGAGCAGTTTACACAGTAATACATGCTACTGTTTACACAGTAATACATGCTACTGCCTTTTAATGTCACTCATGTATTATTCAATCAAAGAAGTATTAAGTGTTTGGTTTGGTTCTTTCTAATACTAGTGTTAGACAATACAGCTCACATAATCCTAATCTTCTACCAAAAGCTTCCCTGAGGTGGAAAACTGTCCAGCATCAAGAGTCAGACTGTTTTCCCTTGAGTGGTGTTAGTATTCAAAAATAATTTAGTATGCAAGAATCCCCACAAGATCTTAAAAAACATAAATGTACATTGACCATATAAAACCAGATTACTAACTAATGGGCAATTAGTGGAAAAAGGCATCAAAGGAAGCACTGTGTTATAGCATCCATAAACAAAATCCCAGTGAGGAAGTAAAAATAAAATAAAATAAAAAATTGAAGACCATTATTATCACCTTATTGCTGGAAATAGTTTTTGAAAAATCCATAATAATACCACTTGCCAGACAGTGACCAAGAGTTTGTAGCAATTGTTTGTAGCAAATGTGAGCAACAGTTTATTGCAGTAAGACTGAATGTGCAACTTCTAGAAATGTCTGAAAGTGATATATATTACAAGCTTATTAGTGTGCTTGCTATTACTATCTGTGCCAATTTGCTGACTCAAAAAAATATTCTACCATATTTTCAGATACCACGAATGAAGGAAACAGAGAAAAATAGCAATTTAACACCTCCCCCACCCTGTACAGCAGCCCTCACCCCCATTTTTATAGCACAATGACTTAAGAATTCAAGATAACAGAAGAAGTACCTAAAAACTAAGAAAGTGATAATCATTGGGAGGATGGCATGATATTAGGAAAGAGAAGCCCAAGCAATACTACCTCTTCCTTGCAACTCATAATTAAATAAAGGAGAATACATTAGCATTTCAGTTTAAAAACAGGATAACTCTTAGGTAGCAATTAAAGGATGGAATCAAACACAGAGACATGAACATTGCAAGGGAGAAATTAGCTTTAGTTCTGCCTGTAAGAAAAGGAGAGGATATAATGGTCTTTTTGATTAAAACCTGAAGATCAGGTGTTTGCAGCATTCTTACTGCAACACTCCTAACTGACTTCCTTTTCTATATCTTAAGTTTTCATCTGGAAAATAGATATAATACTTCTCAAATAGCTGTTACAGGCCTTAATTGGATCAGAGGATATAAACAGCATTAGTAATGAAAAAGACTGTAATTTTATTTATGTTTTACTAGCTCAAGATTTTTCTGATTTAATTAATATGAATCTCTAAGAAGAGATGGTTAAAAGCAATAATGTTTATTGCCTATAAGCAACAAATGCCTACTATTATGCCTTTTTCACTGAAGTATAAAGTGTTTGATATTTAAGTGTAAGATATTTAAGAGCTTCAGCCTGGCATCATTTTAAGTATACCTGTACAAACTTACTCACTTTAAAGAATACACCATATAAAAGGCAAAGTCCTTTTCATAAGGCTTATACTTGATAGTGTAACTGTGTACCTTGAAGAACTGCACCTTCACATACTGATAAAACATGAGCGCTTCCACAATCAGATAAAATAATTTACTCACACAAGTTCCTTTTTGAGAAATGACATTGCATAAATGTATAACGAGCACTTAACACAATTCCTAGTTTCCAAAATCTAGAAGGTACTATGAAGCTCAACATTTAGTGATAGAAGCTGCATGCTTTTTATGACTTCACAACTTGTCAGCAAGTGATTTGATTATTCTCAAGTAAATGATGAACTTGGAATGGTATAGCAGCATTACAACTGGAAAAAATGATTAGAAGTACATTCTTAGCACCAAGAAGGGTTTAAAGAATACTTGACCAATAGTCTGATTGTCCAATTCTACAAACTACTCTAATCAATTTTTTTTCTGTCTACAAGATGTCTGACAAACACAAAAGGAGACAGAAACTAAATTCCTCCTTAGTTTATGCCCAAATTTAGCAAACCACTTGGGCATACACTGAGTTGTAAGCTTCACTAAGCATTGAAACGTGTGCTTAAAACTAAACATGTTTCAAGGTTTTCCTCCATTTGAATAGAATTCAGCTCACATTTAGGTTCCTACTGCACAGAAACATTACAGATTGCAAATTTCCTGAAGCCAAAGGATTCAGCCACAGACAGCAGTTGTGATGAAATCCTTTGAAGAATTTCTTAAGCCAATCGCTGCTAGTGCATACTGACAACAAAAATTACAGCTTAGCCACTTAAAACACATAGAGTGAAGGTATTGCTTATGTAACCTGCCTGGATCCACAAGAAGATGCGCATTCTTTGTGACTAAAGTTAAATAAGGACACATATATGCCTGTATTTGTAACTAGTTGTCACTTCATTGGTAACACCTGCACTCTGAATCCATTTACCAACACTTTGCAGAATTAGATTCTCTGCCTAAACAATGCAAAATTTTGATTAAATCAATCTACTTGAGTATTTCACAGCAGCAATCCATGGAAATTTAAGTCAGAAATTGGAATACACCTACAATACATTTTTCATCAGGAAATACATTAATCACTCCAACTGTCACAAGCAAAGCATATAAGGATAAGTGTTGCAAAGAAGGCAGTTTATCACATCAAGGATAAATTCACCTTTCTGCCTGTGGAGCTTTTCACAGAAATACATCAGCTTGACTTTTTTTTTTCCTTTTTTTTTTTCCCAGTAAGACCATAGCGAGAAAATCCTAGCATTTTATGTTAATTCAAAGTGCCTCAAGCCAGGATAATTCAAACGATGTCACTGTGACCAATAAGATTAAAACCAGATGAATTAGAGCATCTATAAATAGAAGAACATTCCTACCTTCTCCATTTTTTTCTTTTAGCTTCCATGAAGTTTTAGACTGGCTTGATTTCCTTTGCATGCTTCATTACAAGATCTTCCAGTCCTTTTAACAGCTATTCCTTCAGACAAATCTTTTCCTTATGGGACTGATGCTTGCCTTTACAAATCAAGTTCTCTGTATCTTCTATTCATACTCTCTTTTTAAATAACTACAATTTCTACAGTCCATAAAACACACTAGCTATATAATATAACAAAACCAGGGTAGAATTCTGGGGTTGCAGTATTCCGTTTTGTAGGAAATATGCTATTAAGGTGGATATACTCCATTGAAAAATACTGGCTTTATGTTAGTTAACAGTGCAGAACTGTAGCAATTCAGGACTGCATGCCTCTTCTGCAGCCTAGGGATGGGGGGTGGGGGGTTCTGTTCTGTTTTGAGTTTGGGTATGTGACACTTCTAGCCATGTAGGCTTCCTCAAGGACAACCTTAGTTCTGTGAAACAGCACAAAGAACAATTTGTTTTTTGTTATGTCTCTGATGCCAGGTCTAATTTTCCAGAATGCTAGCATAACAATATTCTAGGAGACCTGAAAAAATATAGAAAAGATTCGAGGCTGGACAATTGTTTAAGGGGAAACATTACACAGAGGGAAGTCTCAGGTACATACATTCCTCATTGTACTGAGTTTATTCCTGGTACTATTTCTGCATAGCTTTTCAGAATAAGTGTTTTCTATATTTAAGAAAGATAAATCAGTATTCCAACTTTGCCTCAACAGAGAAAGTCTGCCTTGGACCTTGTTCTCTTTAAGGTTTTGGTTACAGAAGAAGTTGAACATTTTGCCCTGGTCTAGCTCAAGGATGCCAGTAGTTCCTTTGCTGTCATTGGAGCAACTCATGTACTTCAGGTTATAAACAGGAGTCAGCATTCCACTGGATGAAGTCAGAGATCTGGGAATCTTATAGGATTGACAGCTGTAGAATAATCCAAAAGCCATTAATCTTAAAAGAAAAATGACATTGTTTTCAGTACTTTCAGACATGCCATGCCTTTGAATATTTGAGAGCAAACTACCTGTTTAAGCTCTTGTACATCTTCAGAGCCACTCTTGTTCTGGCTCTGTTTGGTAGAAGTCATTTGCTGCAGCTGTGTTATTTGATGTTTCAGTTCATCTACTTTATTAATAGCTTTGCTTTGGGAATTCAATATAGTTTCCATATCTTCTGTGGTATCAAAATTTACATTTCAAATACCATAACTAACTTGCAGAATTTCCAATGTGAGTGACTACTAACAGGGGAAATACTTCAGAATGACATTAATGAACATCCTACCTGCTTTTTGCAGGATTTCCTTCTCTCTTTGACTACATTTAGAACTTCCTCCACTTTTTTCACTATGCTTTTTGTTCCCAGAATTTCTATTATGTTCCTTTAAGCTACAGTTCTAAATTGTAAAATATGCATGACGTTACTTCTACATTTATTATATATGTTCTTTTTTTGTCATCTGAAATAAATGGCCATTTTCTCTCTTGGCGCAGTTCCATGATATAAATCTTTCACCTACAGAGATGCTTTTTTTGCTGTTCCAAATCCTTAAAATTTTTTGCTGCCAGAATATTTGTAATGTGGAGCCATTCCCTCAGATGTAGGCATCATTGTAAAGTAAACACTCATCAAGAGTTACCATCTAAAAGATGTCTGAGATTACCCTAAACTTGGAACAGAATATACTTCCATTAATTTCACAACAACTGGTGCTAAAAGTTAATGAATATTAGTTTGGGGTTTTTTTCCAGTTGCTGAAGTACAATAGTTTGTAAAGTAATACATAATACAGAGGCCTAAAACCTGAAAAATCGGCTCCTACAGACTTTGCTGGGAATTGTCTGTCCATAACTAAAGGCAAAAATTTGAACCATATTTAATGTTCTATTTCTAGAGGTTCTAGTCTCAGTTTCCAGACGTCTAACATAATACAATATTCACTTGGGCAAAATTGCCATTTATTCCTATATGAATGCTGAGTAAAACCTCATGGGTTAAAACTAAATTGTATTTAACACTCTGTAGTTGAAAACCTAAAGGTAAGCTTATTCTTTTTACCTCTGCCATATGCCAAAATTCTTCCAAAACTAGACTGAACAGATCTGACTTAATGACTTGTCATCCTTTCTATTCTCTCTTCTACTGTAATAATAATAAATGTGCACTAATGTGATGCCTTTCATCTAGAGGTCTCAAACCTCTTGGCATACACTAAGGAAAAAACAGAAAATTCATCTTGCTTAAACATCAGTCCTTTTATTTTTCAAGTCTTACAACAGCTTTTCTTGCTAGTATTTACTAATGAACAGAGGTATTACTGATGAAAGAAATGTTTGTTTTCCCAGTCTGCCACTGTCCACAGGATTCTGAAAAAAATGTAGTATTTAATGGTGGCATCAGAAATAGCCAATTTAGAAAGGAGAAACTTCTTCTTTTTTATTTAAACTGGAAAGAAACAGAAAATAGCGCTGTGTCTAACTGTTTTCCTTCTTCCAGATTTATCCTAGGCTGAGGCTATCTCTTTAAAGATTCAAGACAATATGTGCTGGTGGTATGTAAGTCACCCTCATTCCATAGACTTAAAGGATCTAAAATGTACAAGTTAAGCTTAAATCCCTCAGAAAATCTTTCAGTTTTATCCAGCTGATACTGAATTTAGAAATTAAATTGCTAATGATATCATCTTCTTAATTCCAGTTCCTATCAAATTTTACATTATGTATTCCTAAATGACTGCATTTCTTATATGATAAATCAAAACAGTAAACCACATGCATAAATTTTCATGTCTCCATTCTTCATTTCTCCTGAATGTTACTTCATGTACCCACAAGAAATCAGGATCTTACTTTCCCTCTTCCCCTCTATCGCTTCAAACTTCTACAGAGCCAGGACACTTTTCCTTCTTGCAACAGATACTATGGATTTCCCTGACTCAATTAAAAAAAAATGGCTTATCTGCATCTCTGCCATTCATTATATCCTCTCCACTTTTCTGCAGAAGATAGAGGTTGTTCTGCTACAGATTTACACACTGAGAGAATGAAGTCTGAATCATGCTGGGGAAGGGGTATTCAATTCATGTTCTCATCTTTTGAAACAAAAAGGCAGCAACTGTATCAAAGGCTGAACTCCCTCAAACATCCTCAAAGAAGATGCCCAGAACTCTGCACCATTAGCAAAATGACACTGACAGGCAAGATGTGAGGGCAGATGGTGAGAAGGGTCACAGTTGTCTTGGAGGAACACAGCTGACTGGGGTGACCCTGCTCTCTACAGGATTCTGGGGTTCTCTGACTCTGAAGGAGGTAAATCTTCTTTCCTATCAGGAAACAAATATTGTTATTCTGAAATACTCTGAGTCTAGACCTTCAAGGTGTTTTCTTAACTAATATACAAGATTGCTGTGAGGGCTAGGGAGAGGTCTGGTAGGTGAGTTTATGTGATGGGAAGGACCAATTGTATTAGAAGGAAGTGGAACTGCTGAGCACAGAGCGTGGCTAGGTTCTTCAGCTTCAGCTCAGTTCATTAGTGTCTCTCCCAAACCCTGACGCTGTGTACCAAATGCAGCTGGTTGGCAGATTGCACATAATGTGCCAACCTCTGAAACTGCATCTAATACATGATGCAATTAAGCAGAAAGGGGCTGCAGAGCTGTGCTGCAAACGTATGAGAGATACACCAGCTAGGGTAGACGGGTGTTATGGGTTTAAACCACGACAACAGGCAAAGTGTGAGGTGAGAACTAATAGTGAAAGTCTCATGGCTCAGCACATAAAAATTCACAGGTGTAAAGGACACTTCATTAAATGTCACTTGGTACCAGCCACTGCTGCAAGAGTCATCCAATACAAAGCACTTGATTCCTAACCTGCCAGGTCAGATCTCCTATCTAATCCTGTTCATATCCACGTACTGACCTGTTGGCAACCTCAAGGGAAAAGGAGAATGTACTCTGTAAATACTCATTGCTAACATTACTGCCTGCTTGCTGTTCTCTTCACATTCCTGGACAGGAAAGGTAAAGCTCTGTTCAGTCAACAAATTTTACCTCACTCCTCCCTCAGGGAATACAAAGTCTAGCATTCAAAGAGTTCTCCTAATGAGTTACTAATCATCTTAACACTTTCTTTAAAACTCTCAGCACTATATCCCTATAACCCCCCTATTTCTCTTTTAAGCCTCTAAAACTGCTTTAGTCCTTGCAAAGCATTTGACTCAATGTGATTCTTGAAAAGACCCCTCTTCCCCTGAATTTTGAAGAGTTGATCATTTGCCCTTCTATAGGCAGAGATAGGGATCACGGCCTCATACTCTACCTGTATTCTCTCCTTCAGCTTCTGGGAATGCTTCTTCCTCTCATTTATCTTCTGGCTTTTCTCCTCTAGATGTGCCTCCAGCTTCTTTACTTGCTGCAGCAAAAACCCCTCCTCAGCCTCTGAGCTCTTCATTTGCTCCAATTCTCTTTGCTGACAACTTTTCTTCGTTTCTACCACAGATTGCTGCATAGCATTTTTAAAATCCTCTTTTTCTCTCTTATAAGAGGCTTGCAGTTTGCTTGTTTTCTGAGTATATTCTTCAGTTGCTCTCTGGTTCTCACTCTTCAGGTTTTCCATCTGATTTATTACAGCTTGTCCTTCCACACTGTATTTTTCATCTAAAATTACTTTCTTATCTAAATTGGCTCTCCTAGATGCTTTGCATTCATTTAGCAGTCCACCAGACTCCTGATTTAAATTTAGAAGCTTGTTTTCCAAGACTGAATTAGTATCTAACCTGTCTGTGGATAGGACCGTCTGTGCTTGTTTTGCTTCTGTTCTCGAGTCCCTCTCTTCCACCTGCTTCTTGCACAATGTTAACTCTGCCACAGCTTCTTCCTTTAGTCTCTTGTGTTGTTCTACTGCAATTTCAAGGGCCTGAATACGTTTTCTCAGCAATTGTTCTTCTTCAACTCTGCTTTTACACTGGAGAATCGCTTCCCTTGTCTCAGCAAGAATGTGCTGAATTTCTTCTTCATGAGCTTCTCTCAGAGCCTGTATACTAGCCTCATGTTCATCATTCTTAGTGTTCAGGGCATATATCACCTATAGAACAAGAAAAATAATAGGAAATGTAAGTATCTGGTAAATGGTAGTCATTAATTCATTTACTACATTTATCAAGGTGTTAAATGCTAAAAGAGAATTACTGCTACAGTTTAATCTTTTTTTATTCTTTCTTTGTGGTGGGTTTTTTTTCACTGGGAAAAGAAGGGACAATTATAAACTGCAAAACCTTATAGGGAAGCAAGACAATACTGTGAGAAACAACTTTTTTTTTTTCCACTTTCTGTCAGAAATTTCCTTTTTTATTCCTGGCAAGTTGTCACTTCATGCCCCTAGTTTGATCTCTGATACAAAGAATGAAATAGGGCCCCTTCTCTAGCTAACTGACTCAGTATTTGTAGTCCAGTTCAACTAGCCATGAGCGCAGGAGGACTACCTGCCACATTGCCTTTATCATTAGCAAGTGCTGTGGACCAGTTGTAGCAGATCTGCAGAGTGAAACCTGAAGTCCTGACATCCAGTTGAAATGGACCAAAATCACTTTGTGATGTAAATGAAAGTAAAGTTTGTAAGGAAGATTATATTTTGCACTCTTGACTCAAACTAGACCACCACTGAAGATGTACTTCTAGAAGCCATATACCTGGCAAGTTAACTTGGTCAGCATTTCAAGATAGGTATTACTCAACTGCAAGCACCTTTTGGCTTGATTCTGAGAAGTGTTCAGGCAATGAAGTTTTCTTCCTTGCTTCAGTAACAGCTATAAGTCTCAGTAAGCAGGTTTTAGCAGATTGGAGTGAGCCTCTGATAACAATAAGCAATTTTTTCAAACAGTTGATTTAAACCCTTTGATGTTTTATTATCTTCTACAAAATGCAGAATAATAATTCTCATGACTATAAAACAAATTATGACCCAAGCAAGCTTCATCCATAACCCATGACAAACACCAAAGACCTCTCACAGAAGCTGTTTACAAGCATGCTACTATTGTTTTGAAAAGAAAATGCTACTGGAAGCCCTCAGTAGACTGAAATGAAATGAGAGACAAAACTGGTAAAGGTGCATGTTACGCTTACAATACAGTTATATATAATTGTAAAATATAGTAACTGCCTTGAAAAGATACAGGCTTGTCTTTTCAGGTCCCCCTTAGGACACGTTGGGCCTAATCCAGTTTTTACTGGGCATAGTTACCTAACTCAAGGGGAACAACACATTAGGTATTAACATATGTGTGAAGGTTTTCCACTTGGTTGGTTGGTTGGGGTTTTTTTTAAAGAGAACTTATTGCTCTACCAAACTAGGTTTAGAATTTGTATGTAAGTTATGATAGATAGTTTCAGTCTGGCCTGAGCCCATAGAGGTTAATCAAAAGATTCCTAGACAATGTTTGAGAAAATAATAATCTTAAGTACATAAATAAATACAGAAGCAAGGTCACAACTAATTCTTTAATTATACTAGAATTTTGGCCTTGTAATCTTCAATATTTCCTCAGGGAAAGCCTCAATTGAGAGACAACAGGCATCTTGACCACAGTAAGGGTCACAAGTCTATAGTCTTTGTTGTGTAAGCCCTGAGGATGTCTCCAGAATTATTGAATTTTTTAGCTATGTCTAACCATTTTGTGCTATCTGTATATGAATAACGTATTAAATTTCAGTCATCCATAAATGAAAGCAAACACGCAAATACATCCTGTGTGTAGTCAACTTCCTCCCTGGCAGTAATGAATTAATTACAGAAATCTTAAAAAGTCACAAATGGAAAACATGGTCTGGATATATTTCTGGATAAATATTTGACAACAGAGAGTAACAGCATCATATTCTAGAAGACAAGCAGACAAGATATCATCACCTACATTTACATATGTATATTTTGGGGTGTCATGGTCTAGGCCCAGCTGGGAACTCAGTACCATGAAGCCGCTTGCTCACTCCTCCCCTCACCCCGGTGGGATGGGGAGGAAAATGGGAAGTAAAAGGTAAATAACTTGTGGGTTGAGATGAGGACAGTTTAATAGGACAACACAAAGAGAGAAGAAATAATAATAGCAATAATACTAATAAAAGAGTATACAAAGTGAGCGATGCACAATGCAATTGCTCACCACCTGGAACAAATGCCCAGCCCATTCCTGAGCCACAATCCCTCCTGCTCCCAGCCAGCTCCCCCAGTTTATATACTGAGCATGACATCATATGGTATCAAATATCCCCTTGGCTAGTTTGGGTCAGTTCTCCTGGCTGTGTTCCTTCCCAGCTTCTTGTGAAAATTAACTATCACAGCCAAACCCAGGACACTGGGCCTTAGATTACATGCTGTTAATTCTTCTCTGTTATTTTTTAACCATTTTTCCTTTGAAGCAGAAATAGTTGCAGGATACCAAGCAGTTCCTTCTCCCCACTAACTAAAATCATTCTATAAACATTTCTTAACTGTTCAGAAGACAGACTGTTGTGGAAGGTAGCAAAGCTGAACTACATAAGCATGCGGACCACACCTGAATCAGACAAAATAGTGCATGGCAATAATGGGATAAAACTGTTAAGCTATAATAGCACAGGAATGTATAAATTATAGAGGCTGTTAATATGTTTTGGAGGGCTTTTAAGGACTTTGTTTAGCTGCTTAAAAGTAGTCCTTCATGATAAAGCAGAACTCATAGCATGGTTAATGCCTTTGCTTAACATTGAGCTATTTGCAAAGCCCCAGAGCCAGTTTGAGCCAGGAAAAGCAGACATAGTAACCAGCAGCCTAAAAAACAGGAAAAAGAACCCACCAAGAGATGAGAAAAAGGACCCAATGAGAGAGAAGAAGATCCCAACCCCAAACATCACTGTTGGACCAGACGATGCTGCGAGGGGCAGGAACTTAGACTGTAAGGGTATAATTGCCCAGGGGTTTTAGTATTTGGGGTCTGTCTGTAGAGGCACTCAGCTTCAGCTGCCTGAATTTGTGCACCATAGATAGAGCAAATAATGCTTTTTATTTTGAAGGCCTTGATTAGAGATTCTGCTCTGGGGAACCTAGGGTCAAGCCTGAGGGAAGAAGAAGCACCCAAGGGTGTGTGTGTGAGGAGTCGAAAGGGGCACCCATTGGCTCACTGGAGTCACCCGTTGTGAAGGGACTCCAGTCTGAGCAGTTAAAGTCTCAGATGGCGTGTGTGTGACTCCTTGATTGGTGTGTGGATGCTTGGGCAGCACCTTTTTCCTTAACAAGACATAAAAACTACAAGGAGAAAGTTAATTTTGCCCGCTGGTTTAGAGTGACCAGTAACAGTTTGGGCAATTCTTTAATTATCTAGGTTAGATGTTGATGACTGCATTTCTGTCTTTCATTCCACCAGCAAACAGATGAACATCCAGCCTTTGTGTCTCCAAGACTTCCGCTCTTAATGATTGAGGTATCTGGTAAATCAGCACTGCCTGTCTCATACTATGTTGTGTTAAGGCTGATAGTGGAGTTTGGGTTCCTTGAAAGTCTGACTTCATCATAGAGATTTCCCAGATCCCAGTGAGCATTAGACCATCACCAACATCTTGAGTTACCTAAAAGAATGGAAGAAACTGGCCTCCCTGCTCTACTATTCCTACACTTCTGTTCAATAGTAGCTAGAACCACAATGAAGAATTTTGACTTGAAAATGCATGCCCTTAAATTTAATCTTCAAGCTTGAGTGCTGAAACTGATTTCTTGGTATCTTAACCTTCTTAAGGGATTTAATTTTTAGAGGGCTGCTGCTCTGTACTTGATGAAATTTAAGCCCCTCACACGCTTTTCACTCCCTCACGAATAAAGCTACTATATTCCCATGCCAGATACCTCATTTAAGAGACTGGAGTTATGTGAGATGAATCTGGGACTTTATGTGCTGGAAGGAAAAATACTGAAAAATTATTTCAGCACCTGTACTTTGTACATACTGCTAGCTAATGTGGTATAAACCTCTTTACAATTGTGTTGATAAACAGCTTTTTAAAGCAGCTCTAAAATGGATCAGTTTGACAATATAGACAATTGCTTTCAAATGAAAAGAGTGCTAGATTACTCTTGAGTTACTAGTGTAATACCAATGGCTACTGCCTCCTTAGAGTTTTCCAAAACTGAATGTATTGGGAAACATTGTATTGAATTTACAGCAACTGAGAGTTATATGACAGGTTGGTAAAAATACTATTACACACATACACTGGAACATTAACAGTGCAGTGAATATGAGTGCATATTATTAGTCCTATTTTATCCTCCAAATGCTGTAAATCTAAATGGCATTTCCCTTCTTTTCTTTATGATGATGTAAAATAGAAAAGAAAACATTCAATTGCACTTAATCAGTGAAGACATAGCTAAAGCATTCAAACCAAAAAAGACTGTTCTATCTTCTTACAGTAGTGTTAAACAATACTCTTGTAGGAAGCTGACTATCATAATGAAAACAATGGTTCTAGCAGGTTGGTTTAGCTGAATAAGAAGTGAGACAGTTTGGTATGGAAGGTGGGGAGTGACAACATTAAGGAGAATCAAAGGCAAAAGATATTAAGTGTTCTTCCTTCAGGCCCAAGCTAGTGGGTACAAAGCCCTCCACACAGAGAAAGGGCTAAAAGAAAAAAAAAGAAACACAAGAATGAGAAAAGGCCCCGAGGGTGGGTGGGGAGGGGAGGATGCTAAACAGGGTAATCCTGGCAGCACCTTAAACAAAGGAGGGGGAGACATGTTTCGATTGCTCATTAGCTGGCTAGAGACTCACTGAGGCCAGATGACTGCATCATCTCCTTTTCACTAGTAGTGGTAGTATCTTATCTTCACTAGCGGTGAATTTGTTTCTATTAATTCTGTCTTGTCTACTTCCCAAGAAGACCAGAGCAAGAGTGGGGTATCTAAACATGTCAGTCTTGAAAGGGTCTATTTTAAAGCAAAGGACAGAAATTGTTAAAAGTAAGTTCAGATATTGAAAGAAATGGCTCTGTATCCCTTAGGCGCCTCTGTCACTGTAACTGTACAGATTAGAAAATAAACCAACTCCCATAATTTATTAATTAATACTCTAATAAGTATCTTTTGTTCTAACACTGCATAAGGAATAATGTCTTTTAATTAAGGTACAGGCCTAGGCTATGATTAGCTAGAGTGCTGATCCAATTTTACACCTATGCTGATTTCAACTGAATGATACTGCTGTAACATATGAACAGGGACCTCATGAACTAAGTCTCTAATCTCTCCTTGTGTCCTCTGTGGCTTCCTGAAAGCACAAGACTAATTTTATGCATCCAAATAGTTGCAGCAACTGTTGATAACATTACCCATTTATATGTTTATACGACAGAAGCCTTAAAATATTGGCACTCCAAACATCCAGAAGTGTTTCAGAACCTAAAACTCCAACAATCTCTTTAAAATCACAGGGAATTTTGTTTATATTTTTAAGGTTTGTTTTTTTTCAATTTGCCTTATAATTTTTTAGTCTTCTAGGTGTGCCTTCAGCACCTTGCAAAACCACAAGCTAAAGTAATTATCCTCGGAAATGAAAGCTCAGCTTCAGCTGAAATAACTTTGTTTTCGAAAGGTGGAGTTGTGGGGAGAAGTACCAAAAGTTTATTTTGTGAGCTTTCAGAGTACACAGCCTACTACCATCCCATACATTAGAAAAATGCTATAAAGTACATTTCTTTTTATAAGAAATATATACAGTTCATGGATCATTTATCCGATCACTGTGACAGCACATTAAAATTACCTTGAATCAACACAGAACAACACAGTGTTGACTGTCACTTATAAAACAATAAAAATACCTTGTTTCAAGCGTTTCATTGTCAGCAAGTTACTAAAATTATTTTTCCAAAATTTCCCAACCCTCAAACTTCTATCTATCCATGTGTAGCGGGCATGGGTAACAAATTAACAAAGTCAGAGACGCAAAATGTTCAGGGCCAACTTACATTCAATGGCATTCATGAGCTCAAAGTCAGAGCTGAGAACCCAGCTACAGCTCACAGTGCCAGCCTCTCACTGAAAACAGTATGTCTGCTTTTAGCTCTGGGAACTATAACCAGAAACTAATGAACTCTGAGGATGCAAGTTCTATGAAAAGACACGAGATGTCCCAGCATCATGCTGCAAATGCATGCAACTCACTTGACATAGCCTTAGCTCAAGTTCAGAAAGCTCCTTCGGCTCTCTCACCTGTGTTGGCCACAACAACCCAAGGTGTTTTCTACAGTTGGCTTCAGAAGACCTGCATTGCTTGTGTCCTGCACCAGAATGAATCTTAATTACTGTACTAAAAAGGATTTTGCTTCAGGAGATTCTCTTCTAGTGCAGGGTTAATCTAAATTCTTTCATCCATCGCTCCCGCCATGTTAATAAAGCCTTTCAGATCCTGTGGGGTGGGCAGTGCACAGCACAAAGGTAGCCAATAGCTCTTTATGAAATCGCTTGTGTTTAGATGATATGATGTCTCTTGGGCAGAAGCTGTGCAACATTACTGTGCAACGTCTCACCCTCCTGAATGTCCCACAGTATCCATAGTATTTGTGGTTTTCCATATCTAGAGGTTCACACTAGAAGAGAGGAAGCTGATCTTACATTCTTAAAATGTGAACATATTGACATATTGCCCTTTTTCCTACATATGCCACGTATTACAGTCAGTCAAAAAATACACTGCGATACTAAAATGTATCAGGAAACGATAAGCATAAAATGTCTACAGGTTTGTAATCTCTTTTGGCATGTTTTTTGCCTCTTTCTGCCTCTCCCTTTGGTTTTTTTCTGCTTTTAATTTTTTGTGGTGGGTTGACCATGGCAGAATGCCAGGTGCCCACCAAAGTCAATGTATCACTCCCCCCTCCTTCACTGGACAGGGGAGATAAAAAATATAACAAAGGGCTTGTGGGTCAAGATAAGGACAGGAGAGATCATTCACCAATCATGGTCATGGGCAAAACAGATTCAACTTGGGGAAAATTAACTCAATTTATTACAAATCAAATGGAGTAGGCTAATGAGAAATAAAACCAGATCTCACAACACCTTCCCTCCACCCTGCCCTTCTTCCCGGGCACAACTTCACTCCTGGACTCTCTACCTACCCCCTCTCAGTGGCACAGGGGGAT
>JANZLQ010000056.1:30167342-30181920 GCA_026212715.1 Elanus axillaris | reverse complement strand
CCCCATCCCACTTGGGGTGGGGGAAGGGGTGAGCGGCTGCGTGGTGTTAGTTGCTTGCTGGCGTTAAACCACGACACACACTTGCTCCCCTTTGACATTTCTTTCCCCTGAAGGAAAAAATGGTTCTTAATTGTGTTTTACCAGCAATTAACTTCTCCCTGCATTGACACTCTCTTCCTCTATTAAGACACATCGTATCCAACATACATGCACAAAATTCTTGCCAGACTGCTTGATTTTTTGATTAACAATCTACTTGACCAGAACTACTGCAATTTAAAATGTGCTTCTTACAACACGGCTCCCAGATCTCCAATATAGAGTCAGATGAACCCCTAGGGAAAATGAGTTTGAGGGTAACTATCCGCTATCATTAAAAACGTTCCTCCATTGGTATCCAGGAATTTGTCTCTAAGAAGGAAACAGAACCAATTGGCACCTTAGTTAGCTCTCTGATCACCAGGTAGTGTCACCATCCTAGTTATTCAATTTAGGCTTGGTTCCAGAACAGCAGGTTTGGTTTGACCCCAATGGCAGAGAGGTCTGAAAAGAAGCCTAAATCACATGGATATCTACAGCGTATCTAGTTCTTGCCAGCCCTGCCTGCCCTGCCTTTTCAATGAAAGCTGATCCACTCTCCTTGACACTGCTCTTCAACAGTTCATTTGTATTTTTCATCCCATCTCAAATAAAAAGGACTGTCCTGAGAATTCATTAGCACACGAAAATCCTATAATAGCCAATGGATGTTTGAAATCTGTAGCTTGAGGCATCAGGGAGTGACACCCAAAGTGTCTTGAAAAAGTCATCATGCATTTTAAACTCCATGTTATTGCTAAACAGATCAGAAATACTAAGAACTGGCAAGCACAAAACAGCATGCCAAGGGCCCAATCAATGTCTGATGGAGAAGTCTCAACTTAATCACTGGTACAAAGTCATGTGTTCTGCTACAATCATAAGAATACACCAACTTCAAGTCCCTATTAATTTGAATGCACTGGTGTTGCAGAAAGGTACCTACTAACTAAATGTGTGATTCATATGCGCGAATGACAACTACAGGTGGACCTTCCCATTTGCAGGTAGAATGTTTCTGTTTTAATTTCTGTAAGTTCATAAATCAAAGCATAGCTCATCTGGAAATAGCTGCAATGTTATCTGATTTTGAGGTCAAAATTCAGAAGGCCTAGGCAGCTCTCATCCAAACTCACTCACCTTACCAGGGCTTTTAAACTTTTTACCTGCATCCACAGGAACAAAAAATTTTAGTTTGTACTTTTTAATATACTCTTTTTTATATATATATATATTTTTCAGACAAAACCTGCTTGTCCCACATATTAATTTAGCACTATGATCTGAAGCTTTAAAAGCAAAACCTAAACTGTACAGTTAATAATAAAACCCTGCCATACTTTCATTGGTGTACTTCAAATGTGGGCAGACATGTCTAGTGGTAAACAGGGATCTGTGGCCACTTCTACCTTGAAACGCAAAGGCCGCCTTACTTTTGCAGAAAGAGGAGGCAGAACAGAACAGGGAGCCTGACTGAGCTTACAAGTATGCTCATTGGTTTTGCTCATTGCAATAGCTTGATGTTGGAAGAACAATGTATGTTCTACACATCAACACTGGAAAAGTCAATCTTTGCGAGATGGGCCAGGCATCTAAAAATACTGATAAATGGACTACAAAAAGCAGTAGCTTGCTGCCCAAAGCAAACAAAACGTTTCTAAAGGTTTCTATTTTTGCTTCTACAGCCAAATAGTGCATAACAGAAAAATGCACAACTAAAGGTATGAAAACTTACTATATTCTACCTCTCCAAAACCAGAAATAGAAGGGCAGTAGAATGGGAGCAGTTTTCAAGATCTCTGTCTCCTGTCTGCCTATGGGGATTTCCTGTACCACCCCATGTCTTCCACTGTAATCAGCACTTCATGCAATGATGGAAACTCGATCACCTCACCAAGTTTGGTTCTGTTGTTGATGCCTTTGCATACCCCTCCATTGCTTTTGAGAGTAGGAGGGAGCTGCTACTATGTACATGAATGTAAATCAGAATGTAAATCAAGCTCTGTATCCTACACCTAATGTAAACATTTTATATTCATTTCTCTGGGTACAATGGGTGGTGGATGAATGCTTAGATCATTATCTCCCCATCAATGAAAATGTAATGTCACTGGGACAAGAGTTGCAGCTGTGTAACAACAGACAGCAGAACTGCATACTAGGTTAGAAATGGAAAAGGAAAGCAGTACAGGCAATTTAAAGTTAGGAGAGATTTTATTATAATTATCTTGATTGTAATATAGCCAAGAAAACAGTGATTGGAAAAGGAGCTCTCAAAGTTCCTAGGCCAAAAATTATTATAACAAATTTTCCATATAGCCATTTTTCAGCTAATCTTGACCCAGATTTTGCTTCTGTTTGCTGTTGGTACAGCATTAGTCTACCCAGAATTTAGAATTGAAAGCTTATGATTGAAGTTCCAATTCTACCATGAGTCCTCTATAAATGTAGTGTTATTGCAGAGAAAATTGGTTCTTAAAGGCCACATTCCAAAACAGAATTATTTGCTTTTCAGAAGTACTTTTTTGAGCTTCAGGTATAAATCATCTTTATTTCAGATGACTGAAAAGTATCCAGAGAGGAAATTCTATTACAAGTAAAGAAATCACCCCACCCACATTTTAATAGTAGAAATATAGCAAACGCATCTGAAAAAAAACCTACTGCAATAAAATTCTACCATGATCCTTTGCACTGGGGTGATTTCCCACCCGTCCCCTTCTGCTGCTAAAATAGAACTTTCTTCCCCAACCCAAAGACAAGCTTGAAAAAGTTTATAAAGTAATATAAGTATTTTCAGAAAGGAATGTGATATTTTTTCCTCAAAATTTAGTCAAGATTAAGGAAACTTTAAAAAGTGTGATAAATAATGATAGGATTTTTGCTTTCACTTGCTTTCACTAAAAAGAAATTAGAAGTAATTGAACAAGTATTAGAAGTAATTGAGTTAAGCTACAGCTGCAGCTATTGCTAAAATTAGGCAGGCATAGTATTGCTAAACTGTGTGTCAAAAGTTGAATGGATGACCAAAGCCAACAGTGTGGTTAGCCTTGTGAGTGATTGATAAAAGCTGTCTTTCTGAATAAAATGGCCTTACTATTTCTCTACCCAATTATTTGTTGGTCAGTATTAGACAGATGTTGCAAAGGGTGTGAGATTTTGGGGAGGGTTGCTTCTGGATGGCCTTGCAATTTTTGAAGGAGGCAAGAACTCCAGTCTTTTTAGATAACTTGGCTTAGAAGTATCCATATGGATTACATCAAAGTGTAGGCATAGAAAATAGAAGCGCTAACAAGCATTTTTTTTAGGATAAGATGTATCAAAGACTGCAGAAGATCGCACTGCGCAGAATCATCCGCGAAGGGTCAAGCAGCGGACAAGCGAGGAAGACCATGGAAGACCACCAGAGACCTTGAATGTGCCTGCTTAAAGGACATTTGCATATGCTAATAGTTTCCTGGAAAACTAATGAATATGTATCAGACATCTAGTGAATATGTATGTAGAACATGTACTTAACCTGCACAATTAGGCCTGGCGGTGTGCTTTGTACCCAGCGCTGTACTTTGCTCCACTGACTTTGTCCCTGAATAAAACACTTTAAAATTTATGTGGGCTTGTTTCTCACAAAAAGAATCAATTTATATAAGAGGAAAGCACAAAAATCTCTACAGAAAATTAGTTTAGCTTGAGAGTTGAAAATTCTGAACAAGTGTTTCTTTGCACAGATCTCATCAATATGCTCTAAGTCTGCTGTTGAGAAATGGACCACCCATAAAGAAGGAGCTGGTGATTCCTCAACTCTTGTTACTGTTAACTATAAGCTATCAATTAATAGATCTGCAGGTACTGCTTTTCTATTAGAAAAGGTAATACTGTGGGGTTTTTGAGTGATACTTATGGACAAATTTTACTTAAGTGTGCCAAATTGAACAAAGATAGCAAGTGAGTACCAGACAGAAAACAAGGGAACAATTCAGGACATCTTAATCTAATTTACAGTCACCCTTCATGTACACTTCACTGTGATTGAGGAATCAGGAATGTTATCAATAAACAGAAAGTGCTTCTCTAAGAATTTTTTACAGGCTTCATTGCTCAAACATATCTATGATCAAAATCATAAAAAAATGTGATGTTTATGTGGATAGTTTTCTTTCAATTACTACAGAATGAAAATGTACCTTGAAGAGTAATGTGTGCATTCATGGGCAAAAAATAAGGATCTGATTGTATACAAATACTATTATACAAACATACAATCAAAGAACTGGTAAAGAAAGTATTGGTATAGTACAGTAAGTATAATATAGCAAGTATGTGTGCAAATATAGGTAGCACCTGTGTATGCATTCATACATGATATATACATTATCACATACAGTCATCATTAGATGAGAATGGCACTGTAACTAGTAAGCCATTCTAAACTGAACATCTTAATGATTTCCTACTGTTTGACCCGCATTTTCAGTCAGTCTTTTTTCATTGCTAGAATGTCTTTACCAATTGCAGTGAGGTTACAGAACATACAAAAACTGGCTGGATTAGTAAACAAGGGCAGGAAACAGGTTTTTCTCACTGACAAAGGTGCAGCATAAAAATAGGTTAAGAGACAGCTGCCACTCCTACGTATTTTCTCTTATTTCTTAACATGGTGTGGAAAATGCTCAAATATTTTGTAGTGTAGCTCGGTATTGACTAAAGTTTTACTACAACATACTACGTAATTCAGTCCTGCCTCTTTTCCAACTCCTGCCTTTCACGAGTGTCATTTAAAGTATCATCTCGACTGAGGCACATCAGGAACAATTAAGTACAAGACAACAAGTAATATTGTACTTTACTACCACAGTTCGGCTGCAGCTTTGCGATGCTACTACTCGAGAACCTATAAAACGCAAATGAATCGCCGCCTTCGCAATGAGGAAAAAAGCGGATACCGTCAGTCCCTCTGAGCAGCACAACGACAAACCCTGCCTTCGCAGAGCTCGAGCTCTTCTCGCTATTGTTGTACGCTAATTAGAGCGGTTAAGTGCGAGGCGTGGATCCTCAGCCACAAAGGCAACCCGCTTAGGCTGGTCTGTAGCACCCGCGGGGGAGCTGTTCGAAAGGAAGTTTGCGCACACTGATGTTTTCAGCCACCGCCTCGTAGGAGAGGACCGGTTTCCCTTCCCAGCCAGCCCCGCCGCCCCCGGCCAGGGCAGCCTCACCTCCCCGGGAAGGCTGCAACAGCGAGACTTACCTTGGTGAGCTGGGCAATCTTCTTGCACATTTTCATGTGCATTTCCTGATTGCACCCCTCTGCCGAGCGGCTGCGAGCGGCTTTAGATCCACTGCAAGTCCCGGGCTGATGAATCTTGTTTATGCCAGAGGCCATTAGGCTTGAAATATTTTAATCAAGTCTGTGTACGCTCCGGGTAGCGCCCTCCTGTCCCTGCTGCTGGCCTCCCCCGGCGCGCTGCTCCCATTCAAACCCCCGCAGCGCCGGAGGAACTTCAGCCCCAGCCAGGGCAAGCTCCAGCCGCAGCCGCTCTCCCTCTCCCTTCTGTGCAGATGTCCCAGTCCTTCAGCGGAACACCCAGGCGAGGGGGCAGAGAACAGCATGTGCAAGCATCCTGATGGGTATTTCCCCCCCCCCCCCCCTTCTCTTCAAATGGTTGAGCTTCCGCCAGGAGAAGATGCCAGCGGCTGGATGCTACAAATTCCCCACTGGAGACGCTGAGCCAGCCATACAGGCAGCAGCACAGACGTTGCTGGGGTTCTGTTATAGAGATCGTTTGCAGATTAAATCCTGTTGCCTTCTTGGGCTGCCAAAGGATAGCAGAGGTCATCAGAGAAGACGGTGTCGGCACCTTTCATAAGCTGTTATTTTGCCAATCCTTTTAAGTCCGGATGGGCCCATAAAGTGATGAAGAAAAAACCCTGCTCAATTTGTGCTGCTGTGCTGAAAGCAGAATGGAGCAGTTCTTCCAGCTAAGAGGCACACTTGAGCACAGCTGAGCCTGGGACCGGCTTCCAGGACCCCGTCTGCCTGCCATACCCAAAGAGGCTGGTCAGTTCTCCTCAGTTACACTAAAGACATTGGAAAGGTGCCAGAAGAAAACTGGCAATATTACAGGTAATTTTTATTTCTTTTCTCATCTGCAAGCTGTTCCCTCTCTTCAAAGAGACGGGGCTCGTACATGTAAAAATAAGTAAGAGGCCAGAAAAGGCAGAAAAAAAGGACACAAAAGAGACAAGCTATTAAGATAATGGGATTTTTAAAGAAGAATGCATCAGTAAAGTGTTATTTAAGAAGAAAATGGTTAGTGGGCATGTTTAAACAAGTGTAGAAGAGAAAGGGAAAAGAGGAGAAGGCAAAGTAGGGTGAAGTCAGAGAGGTGGCAAAGAGGAAAAAAGGGAAAGAACAGGTAAGAGAAGCTGAGAGCTGCTCAACACTCCTTTGATACGTCACTGCAGCCCGTACAAGAGACCCCATGGAGGAGAGCAGGCTGAGGGCCCAATCTCCGCTCCTGCTGGCTTGCAGCCAGCCAGAGGGGGCATGAAGCTGCTTCTTAACTCCTGCCCCAAGCAGATAAGGCGGCTTTCGCATCTCACCTCCTGGCAGTACTTTCCATCCTTCTTGGGCAAGAAGCTTCCACTTTGCTAGTGGTGGGTTTGAAAAAGAGCTTCCTCAGGACTATCAGAATTGAGAAGGAGGATTATCTGGTGCCAGCTCAGGGCAGGGTAGAAGGAAAAACGCAGAATTCTCAGTGAAAAGGGGAAATCCTCCGTGAAAGCAAAGAGATAAAGGACTGTTAGGAATAAATGCTCCAAGAGGAAAACGATCAGGGCAGAAGAAGAATGCCTGCAGAGGCAGCAGGGAGAAAGAGGAGTGAGAAGATCCAAGAACACAAGACCTTGGGACAGGGAAACCAAATCCTTTAATTGCTGGGAGGAAAGGAGGGACTTTAAATCTCTAGAGGCAGAAAGAATCTTTACTCCAGGAGCGAGAGGAAATTAATACTGACTGAGAAACACAGTGCAGGAGAAGGGAAAGGCTGGGAAGGAAAACAAAGATGGTCACAGTTGCTGGGAGATGCTAAGCAGGCAAGAGAAGTTTAGCCTGGACAGAACATTAATAAAAGGTAAGAAACAGAGCCTCACACAGAGGAATGACTAAATATAGTTTCTTCATTCACTGGCATTAGTGTCCAAGATGCAGCTGCCTGTGACTGAAAGTTTTTCTGTCATTAGGGCACAAGTACATGCCATTGTCAATTAGCTGCTATCTGATAAAACAGGTACTCACGCTCAAGTTTAACTCAGTTAATATGGTTATAATATCTTCTCTGCATGGCTATCAATTTGAGAAAAAAGTGTAGGAATGTAATTATATATAAAATTTTGAGAAAATTGACAAGCTTATTAGGACAATCAAGAGAAAACAGAGGGCTAGAGCCATTTCCTAGCACCTTGTTTCCTCAGAAAAATGACAAAACTGCGTGAAAATAGAAAGCAAATTAAGAAAAATGAAAAAGGTTTTAAAAGTACTTACAATAAGTTACCTGTGTTATCGCTTTACTAGACAGAGAGTAGCGTTCATGTTTTTTCTACTGAAAAAGCAGAGGACACACCAGATCTGAATGCACAGCTGGACATAGCCTTGAGACTCTTGCATAGGCATAGGCAGAGCAGAGGAGCACAGATCTTCAGGTACACTGGGAAAGGAATAAACCACCAATATCTTTTCAAACAGGCTCTTTATGTATTTTGGGGGGTTAGAGGGAAAAACTTGAGGCTTTTTTACAAGATGGTGTTTAAGCAGAACGTAATTTGTCCATGGTAAAGTATTCTGAGTTCAGACAAGACTTGTCAGTCAATACTTCAAACACTGGAAAAGCTTAAGTCAGATCTCATGCACCAGAAAATGCAACCACAGAACATTAATTCATAGGTGACTCAAGTACATTAGTTCCACTACTCAAAACCCCCCACTTGGTTTCAATTACAGAATTTCAACAGATAACGCCAGAGCTTTTCAAAAAAGAATTTAGCCTGTTTTTTTCTTCTAATTGATCTAGGGATCACCTATTGATAAGGCGACAAAGCAAGGATGTCACAAAGCATAATTTAAGTGTGTACTTTACAAATGTGGGTCTTGTGAGAACCACATGGAACACATAAGTAGATTACAGAATGTTTGTGAACTTGGGGCAGTATATGGCAAAGATAGTTTTAAATTAAAATCCTAAACAGAAAACACACATATACACTTCTGCTTGAATTATTATTGCTGCATTAGTTTTAAGTAAATTATGAGAGAAAGTGGTCATGTCACTACAGTCTTTGTAAGTCTATGAGTAACTGTATACAGTTTTATAGATGTACTGTTCAGATGAATTAACTAATTTCCTTTTTATTGTAAAAAAACAAGTCATGTATGAATAAAAGGCTATAAGCCTTCCATTTTCAGTACCTCCTGCTTGCTGAATATGCAGACTATATAGCTTCTGAAATCTTCAGACTAACTATATTAGAAGATCCACACACCCCAAATTCCAAGACATAAAGAAGATACTTATGTTGCAAATGTTCAATACATAAGTTTGTGTCTTTAAGATACTACAAATAGCTTTCCCAAAACATAATTAATACAGAGCCCAATACTTACACTTTTTGTCTAAATACCAGCACTACTGAAGTCAGTGGGATTTTTTTATTTTAATACATGAGCGCAAAGTTAAACTGATCCCCTAGATTACACTCTACTGCTGTTTTGCAGTCCATTAAAATTTGCATTTGAAAATGGTAGAACAATACAGTTAGTCATTAACTGTCATGTTATGTTTCAAATGACAAAGCTGTATCAATAAAATGGATTTAAAACTTCTCAAGTTAGTGTCTCAGCAAAGGAAGGTGCATTCCTAAGTGAGATTCTAATTTAATTCATAAATCACCATCCTCATTATTGATCTCCACTTATATTCATTTTGGTCCCAGAGTAGCTTTTTGACCCCAGAATACAGAATTCAGGGACTGTTTTTTTTTTTCTCCTTCTTAGAGATAAAAAAGAAAAAAGAAAAAAAAGAGGAAATAAGGGTAAAATAATAGTAGTCAGAAGACTCGTAAAAGCAGCTATCCTGCTCACCTAATTCACTATTCTACTTCCAGTAAAACATGTTTTGTGATGGAATGCAAGAAGGACAAGTATGAAGTGGTTCTGCCACTGGTACATCTTGGGTACTTACATGTATTACATGTAATTATATAGCTATATAAAATATGATATATAACTACTTTATAATTTTCATTTCTTCCCACCTCATAAGGCAAACAGGATTTGAGAGTCCCATTCCAAAAGCACCAGAAGTGTTACTGATTTCCTTACTTGACTGAAAACTAACTATTCAAAATTGTATATAATTTTGTAGCTTACATATACACAAGTTTTGGAGGAATGTGGTGAACAGAACCTCTGATTACTACTGCATAATGATGGCCCAATTCTGGATGAAATATTACCGTGCTTGTGTTTTTAATACAAAAACTAGAATCAACCAGATGCATCAGTTATAAAAGCCCTTGAATACCTACTAAATAGGATAGCAACAACTTCCCTTTTTTTACCTGTTTTTTTTTACCCAGTGACCTACATCTAAAATCACCACAAAGTAAGTGGCATACAGCAATTTTGGCTTACCCTGTGGCACCACGTATTTGCTCACACAACAGGACTGGCAAAGGAAAGAAAGGATCCAGAACAGTGGATCAGAAGTAGAAAGACATAACCAGAAGTGGACCATAGCATAGCAGATAAGGTCACTATTTCAAAGGACAAGGAAAAAAGCTTGAATTATTAGCTCACACTTCCTTCCAGAGCCTGGAGCATCATTCAAGGTTCTGAGTTTCAGCACTCCTTTCCTTTTCAGATAGAACTGTGACACCCACTGGCCACAATCTCTGGGTCTATGCTGCTGGTAAGGTCCTTGACCTCCTAGGCGGTCCTTGTATCTATCCCTCAGGAAGTAGCTGTCCCTTAGTGAGCCCTGGGCGTTAGCTCAGAAAAGGACTAAAGCCTCAGGGCTGAGCTGAAATGGCGTTCCTGGGCCCATGGGCAAGTGGTGTGGCTGGAGGCCCCAGGTGAGGCTGGTCATGGGCCATTAAGGCTTATTAGTGCAGTCAGGGCCCTGAAGCATAACCTGTAAGAACTATGACAGCAAACATGTCTATCAGTTCAACAAAGCATCTGGTATCATAGGGAGGCTGTTATACGCTATGCAGAGCAAAGCCTAAATGGCCAACATTTATGATCCTACTTTAGCATGTTATATACCTACACATGAAACACCAATTATGATACTGGGAATCTGAATCCTTGTGGCATATTTACCCTGAAAGCCAGTATGTCTAACTGGGTTAGATGTCAATTGTCATAACAGAAGCCTGACTTCTATTTTCTGCCTAGAAATCCAAAGCCTAGCAGAAATATTTAAAGCAGACTGGAAGAAAGAAATACCACATCCTGGATGAAATCCATCATAAAGGACTGCAAGGTATTCCCCAGTGAAAATCCTCATCTGTACATCTGAGATGTAGGTAGGCACAAATGGGCTGCCAAATATATGTGAATCAAAAATAATTCAGTTTGCATTATTAGTTTCACATAAAATGAAAGTCCTGGGGTTTTAAAGCCACAAGAAACACAGTTTTACCTGCTCTTCTCTTCCTGTTTCCATCCTCTTCTCCACAAACAGACCCCTATAGCAGAAAAAGTCTAGATGAAGTTAATTGTCCAGTAAAAACATCTTAAATAGAAAGATGGTTACACATTGTATTTCCCTAGAAAATATAACCTTGTGTTGTGGTTTCACCCCAGCCAGCAACTAAGCACCGCGTAGCCACTTGCTCACTTCCCCCTGACCCAGTGGAATGGGGGAGAGGTTCGGGAAGAAAATAGTAAAACTCCTGGCTTGAGGTAAGAACAGTTTAATAGGACAGAAAGGAAGAAAATAATAATGATAATGACAATAATAATCAAAGAATTGGAATATACAAAATAAGTGATGCACAATGCAATTACTTGCCAAGTGACACCCAGTTAGCTCTGTGGTGGTGCGTTTCTTACCACTCTCTGGGCTGATCTATGAACTCAGGAAGCCTCACTAGGCCTTAGCATAAGTGTAATGAGTTGGGTGGTTAAGTGTCCCTTGACCATATGAGGAACTCTTACACAGCTAAGACAGGGAGTCATGCTGACTGTCTCAAGGACTCTTGCTACCTGGTGGAGGTGGGGCACGGGAGTAGAGATAACTATATCTCTCCTAACAACCTTGAGACATATCCCAGCCCTCCCCTGACAACCTTGGAGCATCCCATAACTGAATCATAAGTCATTCCCTGACAACCTTTGAGCCTTCCTTACCTGAATTGTAACTCACGTGAAACAGTACCAGTGCAGCTGGAATCCCAGTAGTTCGCTGACGACTAAAGCCAATCATCTCCTGAACCTATAAGCAGCAGTACTGAGACCCTTTGGGCTCTCCTGGACCACAGCGGGCTGTGACCAGCATCTTCTTCTGAGTGGGACGCCTCTCAGAGCTCGCAAATTTTTCTGTTTGTGAAGATTGGAGGTCTGTCGCTGCAAGCCACCAAGACTTGGGCTGATACTCTCTGCTCTTTGAGGCTTGACTCTTCACCTGTGGAGAAAGATGCCGAAGCATTTGATGTGAATATTTTCACAGAACTCAAGGGGAATTTTTAACAGGTATACTATTTTACTTGCTTGCATGTATATCCCTTAGTGTCTTTATGCATGTGTGTGTATGCTAACCTGAATATTCTATAGCAAGTATATTACAAGTTATTGCTTTTCAAATCTATACTTAAATTACTGTTGTGAACTTCATTCAACTGTGAATGAATCTCAGGCTACTATTATAATCCCTGACCAAGTCTGGCACTAGGAGTTGATTCAGACGCACCTTGTCTCTGACAGGAGTGTAGAAAGCAAAGGGGTCTTCTCTGAACCTCGTGACTCAACAGGAGGGTCTCCCCTACCTTTTACATTCCCGATCTCCATACAAATCATGGGAAATCAATTCTAATTGATTTTTCTTTGTATATTTCTCTTTTACCCTATCGCATTTTCGGTCTCTGTATACCTAATTTTAGTCTGATTCTAACTTAATTTTCCTGTGTGCATTTCTTCCATGTATTAAGTAATATAATAGAGTGAACCTTGCCATCAAATTCTGTGAAGTTATGCTTTTATATAAATTCCTAGTAAATAATTTTTCTTTTGCTAAATGATTCTTTACGTGGTCCGAACCATTCTTTTTGTGACAAGTTCCAGGGCAATGATCCACCTCGCCCAGCCAACTCTGCCCAGTTTATATACTGGGCATGGCCTCACATGGTATGGAATACCCCGTTGGCCAGTTTGGGTCAGCTGCCCTGGCTGTATCTCCTCCCAACTTCTTGTGCCCCTCCAGCCTTCTTGCTGCCTGGGCATGAGAAGCTGAAAAATCCTTGACTCTGTATAAACACTACTTGGCAACAACTGAAAAACATCAGTGTGTTATCAACATTATTCTCATACTAAATCCAAGACATAACACTACAGCAGCTACTAGAAAGAAAATTAACTCTATCCCAGTCAAAACCAGGACATCTTACAAAAACCCCAACTCATTGAAGATTTGCTGTTGATTATAGTATTTTTGTAGAGTGAGTATTTCTCCAATATAAAATAAAAACTTTTAGAAAAAGGTTAACATATAAGATTCTGTGTTACTATTGTACTTGTGCATATAGAATCTACTTCCTGCTTTCTAGGAGCAGAAGTGGATTAGGCCAGACCCGTATGTTTTAAAAGTCAATACAAAATACGAACGACTCACCTTTAAAAAGCAGGTGTCTGTTTTAAACATACACAAATGCATGGTAGTACATGACGTCAAGAAAAAAAACTCTGCCACATGTATAAATGATTTTAAAATTTATTTTTAGCTATAAAATAGAATGCTTTTTCTCCTGCTGCTGCCCTCCATTATTCACATACAGTTCATATACCCCGTAATCCTTGACACAATTAGAAAATCATTCCATTGTTTTGTTGATAGAAAGCTGTTGCTTAAAGAAAAACACTGGGAAGATTCAGATCTGGAACAAGACTGACCCCTAGTGCTTATCTATTTTATTTGACAGGTGGTTTTTTTTCTTAGCCAAAAATGACCTTTCTTCAGGATGGGTTCTGCCTATTTGACCTACTGTCATTTGATGGTAGGTCATCTGTCCTTACTAACTAACTGTCATGACTTGAGGTAATCAGACGCTTTTTAAAAAAGCCCAAACACATAGAGATCTCAAATATCTAGTGTCCACAGTTAACTACTTCTATTCATATTTTTGAATGCTGTCTCTAAGTCCGTAATTAATATATGCTCGGAATGTTTCCCCTCAGCTAATCATCCCCTGCCTTGCTTCTCATTGAATATCAGTCTCTGTCTCACAGTATGTTCTGTAACCCGTAACATGTCTCTGGAGTTTGAGCTTAGTTATCTTTCCTGTTTTTAATGAGATACAGAATTTACTACTATTCTCAAGTTAAAGGATTTATGGGAAAAATTAGGTTCACAGCAAATGCTTGAAAATTTTGGGAATATTTCCACTAGTAAAAGATTCGGTCTGGAAGGAACACAAATATGCATTCCAACAAGCCAGTTATACATCTTTTCAACTCCTCCTTACAGCTGATATAAACCAGAAGGATGTTTCAGTAAGAAACACACAGTCTGCAAGTTGGATTCAGCCCAGGTAGCTCATCCAGGGAACTAAGTAACCAGTTACTTACCTGGTAACCTAGCGAACTTAGTCCCCTTTGTTACCTAAATCTTTAAAATAGGCAAAAGTTAACTTTAAAATAGGCAAATGTATCTCGCTCTAGATACAGTAGCTGAGCGTTTTTTGTCTCATTGGATGACCATTCTCCCAAGGGCTTTCACTACTTTCAGACACAGGCTGAGCTTTCTTGGTTTGCTACCCCAATTGCTTCGGTGTAAGGCTCCCGTTTAAAAAATGCAACTGTACTCCTTTTTCCAGATGATCGAGTCCGGAGAGGACTTTGGGAGAGTGACTGAGGGCAGTACCAGAGTCCGTCAGGCTTATTCAACTATTTTGCACCAACATACATTCTGGAAATCCTCTTGCCCGACGCTTCTCCTCAGCCGCAGCAGAGTCGATACCGAGGCTGCTTTGAAACAGCCGCTGCTGCCGTCCGCGCGGCCCAAGAGGCCGAGGCGAAGCCGCCCGCCGCCCCAGCCGCTCCCCTCTCCCTCCCAGCCCTCCCCGGAGGAAGATGGCGGCGCGGAGCTTCCCGCGCGCTCCCCGGACAACGGCCGCCCCGCCCACCCTGCCAGCAGTGCCGCGCCGCGCCGGCCCGCCTCCGGCCGGGGCCCGCCGCCGGCTGCGGGCGGGAGCCGAGGGCCGGAGGTCCGCCCCCGCCGCGGCTCGCGCC
>JANZLQ010000056.1:30154918-30166639 GCA_026212715.1 Elanus axillaris | reverse complement strand
CTCCCCCCCCCCGCGGCGGCGGCAGCCCCCGCCCGGCCTGAGGGGAAGATGAGGGCACTCGGCAGCTGCACTGATGGCCTTTAGAGGGAAGGGGGCTCCTCGGCCTTGTTTCCCCGAAAACAAGCATTGAGGCCCGTATGCCTAAGAAAAGCGCCGCGACTTTAAAAGAAAAAAAAAAAAGTAGCTACACGCTAAACTACTACACACATTGCGAACTTGGGTCTAAGAACAGCCCGGGGCAGGTATTAATGATATTGCTGGAAGGTGTTTGGATACCCGTGAAGTAGGTGTGACAGAATAGTAATGGATGAGGGTGTCAGTTGCCGCTCTGAAACCTGTTAGCAGGTAAATGTGAGCTCCAGGATGGAGCCCGGCAGTCAAGACACATGCCTGCTGTGGAGTTAAAGCAAACTGTTCAGTGAAGAGTGCACAGCAGTCCGTGTGCTCTAACTACTGGCTTTGGAGCTTTAAAAATTTAAATGGAAGCTGTCAATTATAAAACCACTTATTTTTTTGTGGTACTGCTCTTGAAAGATGAACCGGGTAGTTAGCTTTCGTTGTGGTTTGATTTTTATTTTTTTTTCAGTTGGAAGATAAGGAAGATTTTCATGAAAAATTCATTCATTTCCTTAAGTATGCTATGATAATCTACAGACGGGAACCAGCAGTGGAACAAGTGATCAATTTTGTCGCTAAATTTGTTACTTCATTTTATCAAATGCAGAAAGAGGATGGTAGTGAGGAGGGAGAAGAAGATAATTTACTTCTGAATTATGTGTTTAACTTTCTGCTTGAGGTACTGTAATGTTTATTAAATCTTTAACGTAACAAACCAAAACTTCATGCACTGGGGAAAACTTGCTGGCACTTGGGATGATGCCTACAAACTAGAACTTAGAAAGTAAAAGCAAGCCAAAGCGAGTACTTTACAAATAACACCACTTTCTGCAAACCCAAAAAACCCACCATGCCCCCCCCAATAACCCGACATCTGCATTTCAGAAGTTATGCCTGTGAGAAAATATGAACAGTTTTCTTATTTGGCTGTCCGATGTGTCATTCATTATAGGCTTTACTATAGGTGCTTTTTTAAGTGTGGATTTGTGGAAGTGTTGTGGAAATTAATTTATACTGCTTCTTTGATAAGTAAAAATATTAAAAGATCTTTCATACAGGTGTGGTTGGCACACGTATTATTCCTTTCTGCTTATTGCAGGTGTTATATAGAAAGGTGATCAATGGTTCCAATAGCATGAAAATACAAGTAGAATTAAGTTTTTTCAAACGGAAGAATTATTGATCAGGCCAAGATGTCTAGTTATCATTGCCAATGTATTTTTTTTTTCTTCTAATGTTTTACAGAGACAGAGTGGTAAGTTAACTAATGTACTGTAGTCTACATTGAGTGGTAAGCTGTTTCTTGGTGAAGGCATTCCTAGCTATGTAAAGTGCCACTGATAGAGGTGATGGGCTGTAATTGTTTTCCAGTTCTGTGACTTTTTAATCTTATTAAAAAGAAACTTAAATAGGAAAAGCTTTTGAAATAGACGTGATATTTCACATACTGTATAATAGTAGCTACTTACATGTGCATATTAAGAGCCTTTTGTTGGAAATGAGAAAAGTGTGATTATGAGAATATTTTTTTTCTTTCCCTAAGTCTCACAATGCGAACAGCCATGCAGTTAGGTTTCGAACATGTCAGCTTGTTAATAAAATTTTGGGAAATATGCCAGAGAATGCCCAGATCGATGATGACTTATTTGATAAAATTAATGAAGCTATGCTGATTAGACTTAAAGATAAATTTTCAAATGTGAGAATTCAAGCTGTGTTGGCCCTGTCAAGACTTCAAGATCCAAAGGATGAAAACTGTCCTGTTGTTAATAGTAAGTAGTACTGCTTTTTTTTCTTTTGTTTAAGAACATTTGTTGATTTACATTACTTTAAAACATTTTAAAGCTTTTTTTTTTTAAAGCTTTGAGTAAACAAATCTGAGAGGCTATTCTTGTAATAATTTGTAAACTGTGGAGCTCTTTGCTAGAGGAGGTTGTGGGTGTTAAGAGTTGTGTATGTTTAAGGGGAAGAGACAGAGCTGCTTGAAGGAGCGATCCACTGGGGATTCAGTGATTGACAAATCATATTGGGCTCTGGCTAGTCTATAAACTGAATGTAGCTGAAGGATGGTGAGAATAATGGCATGTTGTGAATTGGGGTGGAGATACGATACATGCTTGCTCAGTTCTTGCCATCTAAAGACGCTTTTGTCCTACTATTAACTGAATTGAATTTGTATGAAAACACTTAGAGGAGTAAGGATGATAATAGAAAAACTAATTTTGTTTCAAATTATGGCTGTCTGCCCCATGAGAGAGGCAAACTGGTTACTGCCATTGTTGACCTCTGCTTTTTTTGGCCTTATTTTGGGGGGAATCTCATTTTATTCATGGATCATTTCCTTTAAGAGATCAGCACCTCTGGAACCCAGGTTTCTTGATGCTGATTTTTGTGCAGTTTGTGGGTTTCTTTGTGTATGGTATGATTCTTGACTAAGCCTCTACTTCCATTGCCTCAAGGTAGATGGAGTGTAGGTTTATACCAGCACAGCTGTTACGTAAATTGTGCCCCGATTAAACTTTACATACTGTCTTGTGTGAAGAGAGTGAATTAGTTGGGCATTTTTTGTTGTTAAGGTAC
The DNA here is from genome assembly GCA_026212715.1 of Elanus axillaris. Lineage (NCBI taxonomy): Eukaryota > Metazoa > Chordata > Aves > Accipitriformes > Accipitridae > Elanus > Elanus axillaris. The sequence goes on along the minus strand of JANZLQ010000056.1, from coordinate 30,163,942 downwards.
CTTCTTTGAAATTATATTTTCTAAGAGTTTATAAGTTGCTTATTTAGGAGCACATAAATTTCATAGTCAATCATTGTCTTGCAGAGCAAGAAGATGAATTCAAGTATTCTCTGATTAAAGTCTTTTTGTTGTTGCTTTTAATTTTGAAGAAGGGTCAAGAATATAACAAAAAGCATTATGTGAGAGATTTACTATTTGAGTTTTGGTAGGCTTAATGGAGATTGCAGTTTTCCATTTATAGGAAAATTTCAGGATCTATCTCATAGGTAATGATGATGTATAGCCCGTGAATAGAGGTCTTAAGGAGCCAACATTTGGAAGCTCTTTTTTTTTCTTTTTTTTTCTCTCCAGTAATGACAAAGTGGTTATTTATAGGTGGGATCTAGAATAGCAATTTGCAGAGTTATTAACTGAAGATCTTAAGATTGCAAATACTGTTCTCATAGCTGAATTTCTTTTGAGATCATAGCTCAGTGTGTAATTGCCATATAATCTTGGGCTTGTGTCCCTGAAGTGTTCCCTAGATTTGTATGAGCAATGGAGGGGCAGGGGAGGGGTTTTAATAACAGCTGGTGGTTTTGGGGGTTGGTGGGGGTTTCTGAGTGTTTTCTGGCTTTCTGTAATGTTTCAAACTCTTGCAGAAACATTATAATGACTATTTTACTTTCAGTTTACAACACATTGCTTGAAAATGATTCAAATTCAGAAGTGAGGCGTGCAGTGCTGTCATGTATTGCTCCATCAGCAAGGACTTTGCCAAAAATTGTAGGCCGCACTATGGATGTAAAGGAAGCTGTCAGGAAGCTGGCATATGAGGTAAATTGGATCACTTAATTTCAAAGACTGACTTTAGGAAAAAGGATTTAAAAAATTTATTACATTTCACTGGTTAAACACCAAGAATGGTTAAATAATTTTTTTTCACGTATCAGAATTTTGAGGGGGAGTGATTTAATACAAGTTTTCAAGTTAAAACCCCTGAACTTGACGGCAGAACTTGCTGGATAGAAATTACTTTTGTCATAGAACTTGGGTCTTCAGGATCAGACAGTAAAAATATAAATTATCTATACAACCTATTGTTTTCTATCTATGCGTTTTGTGATGTTTGTGAAGCAATTCGTGTTCTCTGTTATTACATAATAAGTAATTAAGTACAGTTAGGATCACAGCAATGCTAGTGTAAAAAAAAATGTGGTATTCCAATTTTGAGAAGTATGTTTACATGTAGAGGTGAGTGAGGGTAAGAAGGTATGGTACCATGTATATTTCTTGTGCAGGCATCTTTGGTGAGATCTTAAAAATGTTCTATTTTTTCACACACAACTATCTTCTGTTCTTTCTTAACTTGGATTAAATTCTGTTTTTTAACTGAATCTCTGTGTTAGCAGGCTTTAAGAAAAGTACATACTTAAGTGATTTCATTGCAGGTATTTGTTGCTCTTGGAGCTTTAAAGATAAAGAATAGTTTTCATACCTAGGTGTTGCATTCAAGCGGAACTGCCAAGCTTCTAAGTTATTAGTTAACTTTATTCTTACTTTATTTTATTTTACATTTTCTTCCATGCACAAGAATCTGCTTGTTAATGTATTGGTACAATGCTAGTGGCATAGGTATTATAAGCTTTTATTGACTTGTGATTTCTGTGGATGGATAAAACTGAGAGTTTAAAACCACAGGTAGTTAATGAATTCAGTTGTTGCCATTTGTAGAAATATATTTTAATGTCTTTTTTTTAAGGTTTTGGCAGAAAAAGTTCACTTGAGAGCTCTGTCAATAGCACAGAGAGTAAAATTGTTGCAACAAGGACTTAATGACAGATCAGGTAAGACATCATCTTTGTCAACATCTTAATACAAATGTTTAAGAGAAAATACTTTTTAAGGTTTTGGGGATGACTTATGTGGAAGCTGTGATGGCAATAATAAGGGGCTCAAAGGGATTCATGAGGTACCAGGAAATGTTAAAGCACAAGAAATTCTGCTTGTTGCTTTGGTTTTCCTCTCCCCATATAGTGGACAAACCAGAAAAGGATTGCACTTTCAAAAAACTTGAAAGCCACTGAGCTTTAAAATAGGACCAAATGCCATTGAAGTTAAAAAACAACAATGTAGTAATTTAATTCGGTGTATTTGAAAACCTGTTTCATTACAGATGTTTTTGCAACTAATAAATACATTAAAGAATTGAAATGTAAACATTAATATCAGTTTGATAATTGTTTGAAAATGTTTCCTATGTGTTTTTGGAGAGAAATCTTGGCTGGTTAGTTTTTAATTTAGAGAAGTCTTCTCAGCTTCTTAGTTTTGTGTTTAACTAGCTTGGTTTTTTTAAAAATGAAATTTTGATTGACCCTCATTTATTTTGTCATGAAGCAGCTTTATTCTTTTTGATGTCTTCTGTACTGCATCATTTTTATATAAAAGAGCCATTCAGAATGTACCCATAATTGTGTGTAGTGTTGTTGCCAAAAGATCAAAAGATCACATGCATCTGAGTGAGACAATTTTGGCCTGCCTACATAGAACATGGCTTTTTTTTTTTTTTTTTGCAACAATAGCAATTATATACATGAATTTCACAATAAAAGCTGCTAGTTGTACTAAGTGCTACTGTGTTATTCACATACTTTGTTTGGAAAATCTGTACTAAGTCCTGTTGAGTTTTACTCTGAGAATTTTCCTTACTTAGTGATGTGCTGGTTGTGAACTGTAAGAAATATGACCTATGTAGTTACTCACTTAGAGAACAGAAGTACTGTGTTCATTGGTAACTGGAGCTCTTAAAGGTGTGTCATGTATGCATATGTTTTTATTGATCTACCTTTCTTTTTGGCTAGTTGGGGATCATATTAGTATGTTCTTGACAGCAAAGGAAGAGAGGATCACCTGAGTGCTTTCTTATGCTGTATAGAACTACACTTAAAAGAAGTCCTCCTTCTGTATAATAAGTTTTAGTTAGCATTTTTCCCCACCTACCCTGAATTGTTCTATAATAGTCTAATGAACTTTGTCAGATTTTCTTTTTGAAGTCCAGCACTGAAAAACCCATGTTCTGAATTACTATTTCTAGTTTGCTGTAACTAGCTGCTCTTTGTCTGCTGGCTGCCCCCCCCCCCACTTGCTCTTGACAGATAATTCTTGAATTCTTTTGTCTTAGGGTGAATGCATTTCTATTTAAGTAATCTTTCAAAACTGGGGGGGGGGGGAGCTATCTTTGCTATTTTTCCTGTGATCCTTAATTTGCCAGGAACAAGGGTTTGTTGTATTCCCTTACTGAGAAGGTACAGCCTTTCTACATGGCCTATATTTCAGTGACATTGAGGTGTTCAACATGAAGAACTGCCTTCTTTTATGATCCAAAGTAGATACTTTTATGTTGGTGTCTGTCTCTTCCTTAGGATGATTCTTCATCCCAGCTGTTGAGGACTTGTTCTTTTTCTTGACACCTAGAATCACAAAGGAAAATATCTATCAGGGTATATAGTGTCTCTGATATCTTTGGTATTGTATGCTCTTTGCTGGGCAAAAGAGGTTTATGTTCATATTGTTTTATGTTTATGTGTATATATATATACACATCCACTAGTTTTCCCTCATTTTGATCTGTTTTGCAAATTCTATAATCTTGAATGTGTACCTTTATCAAATTTGCTTATCTGAGTAACTCCCAAGCTAACAAGAGAAGAACCTGCTTGTTCAATGCTGGTAGGTTGAAATTTTGGATATCTTTCCATATCAGCTTCAGAACAAGGGTTTATAATTAATCAAGACCTAGAAGACATAATCCAAATTCTGCTAAATTCTTCTTTTCAGGGTGCATTCAGCTGTCAATTCTCCACTCTCATTCTGTTTCATTTTACTCCATTCTACTAGTTTATGCTTTTCACCTTCTTGAAGAGGTTTCTCATTCTTAGGACCTTAATTTAGCACTTTCAAGGCCTTTTTTACAGCTCTTTTTGAACTCTTGACTGTATTGAAGTGCTGTGTTTATGATAATAAAGTTATGTATAAGATGAATGTTGCCAGTGTGTGTTTACTTTATTTCCCTTATATTGGATATTGTTTTCTAAAAAGTCTTAAGAGCATACTTGTATCGCTCCCTAGTTATTATGTTTTTACTTCCACCAGACTATTAGCCTTTGTACTTCCCTGCTTAAATCTTTGTGTATGTATTAAAGATGTATGCATTCTAGATGTTCCCATAAATACTTTTTTACTTGATTAAATAGTACTCTCCTGATCCAGAAGCTATTTGTTCACTGTGGCAATGAGGAGGAAGGACTTAAAGTATCTTTATGTAAACTTCATAATCCAGTTGAATTAACACAAGAATTCTGTGTGGCAGTTCAGACTAAAGGTCTGTACAGTAGTATCATGCCTCCAAAAGTGGCTGATTCTTAAATGCCAGAAACAAAGCAATTATATAACAAAGCTTCCCCATAATATTTCCTTGTTCTACAAGACTTACTTCATGGTCTGTAGATTTTTCTGGTTTGAGGTGCTGTCTTTTAGATGTTACAGTTTTTTTGGATAGTGTTTTTTTTTTTTTTTAAATTCCCTGTTGGAGTGGGGGAATGTTGCTTCAAAAATGTAGTAGTGCTCTGTAGGTAGTTTTTGTATAACTGTTGGGTGGGGTTTTTTTTTAAGGTAATGTTAAGTTCAACTGTATAACTTCTTTCCAAAAGCCTTCTATAGAAAAATGATTTGTGAAAGTATGTTGAAAACTTGGTGGTTTTTTTATACTTAATGTTTTAAACCGTTTCAATTCCTGTCTTATTAGATGCTGTTAAGGAGGTAATGAAGAAGCTGCTTCAAGCCTGGTTAGAATTCACTGAAGGGGATGTTTTAGAATTGCTTCATCGACTGGATGTGGAAAACTGCCCAGAAGTTGCCATCCCAGTACTAAATGCTATTTTTTCATTATCTCCACTTCATGAATTGGTTCAAAACTGTAAACACCTTGACAGCAGGTATGCAGATCAGTTTTCATTTCCGAAAGATATTTTGTATAAGATTGTTAAAGGTTATATCTAAATGGGGAGCAGAGTAACTATTACCTATGATAAAAGACTAATATTGTGCTGTAAGCCATGATGTCTCCCTGGTGTTTGTGTACTCAAGTGTTTTGGATATGCTTTTTTCTTTTTTAAAAGATCAGCTCGAGTTAATTGAGGCAACGAGACTGGAATGATTATTATCAGTGGGAAGATTCTAATATTAGATGATAATGACAAATTGTCACTGATTAAAAAGTAATAAAATCTTATTCCATGTTTTGGGGAAAGTGTGTAATGTCATCATATGAAGTGTCTTGCATTCTAGTAGTAGCTTATGACAGATGGTTTGAAATCAGTAGATGTTGCATGCATTGTGCTCCAAAGCTGTAGATGTGGGCCTGTCTGGCTTTCAAAGGCATCAGTAATGGTGAAATAACTTTCTTAGAGTCTCTGGAAATGTGTCAATATCTTAAGAGGTTCAAAGGAAAAATTTATGTAGTTATGGACTTGCCAGTCTAACTTTGATCCTGCACAAAACAAGGCTTCCATTCTGAAAGACTGGGCTAACTGAGAATTTTTCTAATAGATCTGTTAGACTAATGACATTTTGAGATGTGAAATTATTCAGCTTGTAATGAGGCTATTTGATTTATGGAAAATATTAGGCTTGTTCTTATATGATGTTTCTGACTACAGCTTGAGTGATGCAGTATCAATATGATAAATGCTTAGATTTTTGAAGTCTATGATTTCTGTTTGTTAAATTTACTTTTAAATAAAGACTTGTCAGATTAATGGGAAGTCATCAAATGATCAGTTTTCAGTTTTTATCTACATTTTGCTGGGGGTTTTCTGTTTTTTTTTTTTTTGTTTGTTTGTTTGTTTGGGTTTTTGTGTGTGTGTGTGAGGGACCTAAAAGAAAAATGGAATTGTTATTGGTAGTTTGCAAGTAAAATGAGATTTGAGGGAGTGAAAAGTACCACTGACAGTGATATTCTGCTTTTTCTGTTTTGAGGAAGAATTAATGCACAACTTTCTGCTTCTAAAAACAAAGATTATATGCCATGCTTAGCATGGAAAAGACTACAATTATAAAAAGGAGTGCGAGTCCTATGATTGGTAAACAGAGGATGAGCTTACAGGGATGCTGAGAAGCAGTTATATTACTTTTTGCATTTGACATACTATGATTGCTACTGGAATATTGTGTGAAGGTCTTGTATTAAGAACAGAAGAAACAATTCATAAACCACAGCTGAAAAATAATGCAGTTGTTGCATTTCTGCAGATTAATGGAGTTCAGTTTCCCGGACTTGTACAGTGCTAACAATGTTTCATAGAGTTAAAGTACTTGGGTGGTTGCTGTAGGAGGTCTGAAGGGCTGAGCAGAATCTTTCTGCAAACTGATATGAACAGAGAAATGCTCCGTGAGCACTAAGGGAGATCTGTGTCCTCACTTAAGAGGAAGTTATTTTTGTCAGTCCTTAAGTGTTTCTGTGGGTAATACCTTTGACAAGATTTTATTTTCATCTTGGGAAATAGATTATTTCTGTGCATTTGTTGCCTTTGACCCTATTTTATTTATCTCTATTTATTTGTTTTTGTTTAGAAAACTGATTCCACTGGAAGACTTAACAGCTGAGAATGTGTTATATTGGCGATGTCTTTGTGAATATCTAAAATCAAAAGGTGAAGAAGGTGAAGATTTACTAGAACAGATGTTGCCAGAACCAGCTATATATGCAGATTATTTATTAAGGTACATTTAATTTAAAAATAAACCTCTTACCACTAAAATAGATATGTATATATAATTTTAAGTAGACAATATTTTTTATTCAACTATTAAGGTTTCCTCTGAAGCCAAAGTTGTGCTTGAACAGTGATTTTTAAATTTTTTTAAAACTTTAAGACTTTTGAGAGGATTTTCTTGTTTTAAACAAAAACTGTAAAAGGCAAATTTGTAACTTGAAAACCATTTTGGAATGTCCTTTCTCGTGAATTATCAGCAAGATGGACTGCTAGATCAATAGCCTATAATTCTTTGCGATTTGAGATAATAGAATAATTGTTCTGTAATATGCAGCTATCCTTTGTCCATCTGCTATTATCTAGGTTACTATGTGTTTGCAAAGAGCTTGCAGAAAGACGTTTTAGAGTCTGCAGAAACCGGTACTTTTTTCATTGTTGTAATTTGTGAAAATAAGTAAAATTTGGCTGCTGTCCCCAAGAGAAGTGTTTTTGAAACTGAAAGTTCATTATCTTCTCTTTCCCCTGCTCAGGCAGGCATGCTTCCCAAAAACGTGTGTTTGAAGGCAGTGACAGAGTTGCTAAATGAGCCAATTATGGAACATTTAATTGGGGGGAAAAAAATGAATGCTTTCTTAAGTCAATCTTTTAACCAAAGTGAAGAAAGGTAATTTTTTTTTTGTCTCAGAGGGATACTTTAGTCTTAACATGAAATTAGAACACAATTTATGTTTGTGAGCATGCAGAATGCTGAGAAGTCTTAACTGAGGTATTGTACTTGCAAAATGTAGAGTGAAGCTTCCTGAAATGATTACAAATTGGATCTGCTGAAAACTGCATTGTTTTGGTAGATGTTTTCAATTAAAAATATGCATATTCTTTTCTCACTTCAGTGGGTATAGTATACTAGTAGTACTTACAGAAATTATTGCTACTTTTCTATGTGGAATGTGCTCACATGTTTCATAAACATTTAATAAATGAAGCGTCTGTACTTCCCTAATTTTGAAATGTGGATCCAGTCTGGTGGGTGTAAATTGATTAATTCATAATTAATTTAAGAGTCCATAAAACATTTGTCCTCCAAAAAATGGTTTTCTTTTTTTTCCATACAATCTTACTCAAAATGCCTTCAATTATCTTCCCCTTCAGGAATAGGATGAGTAAGATTAATTAGGTTTGCTAGTACTTGTTTGTAGTATCAACTGTTAAACTATTAATTGGTGAGCTGTGCCATCAGTTGTTTCAGGTAAGATTTGCAATTGTACAATCCAAGTCTTTATTTGCACTGTGAGAGTATCAGTTAGGAGGAGCAAGAAACTGCAAGTTGTTGATACTTAAGAAAAAATGCAGGATTGTAAGCTTCATTTAGATATTTCACTATTATCTGGTGCAGGTAACATTATTGTTAAATTATCAGAAACAGCTGCCTGCATTGTTGTAATTTCAGATGTTCTTAAATAGTAGCTACATACAAAGTTTTTGTCCTAACTCTGAAGAAATTTTAAAAATTGGCTAAGTTTAATGCTGGAAAGTATCTGTAAAGCTGTGGTAAAAATAAGCATCTTTTTCACAGCTCATATCAGTATTTGAATTATATATATTACATTATATTCAGTATTGAATTTTGTACATGATATGTTTCACTCCAGGTTTTCTGAACATGCATGCTCTCATTGATGGATAAAATTTTGATAAAAGAATGACTCTAGAAAAATAAAGAAACAGAACAAACTGATTACACTTTCAGTGCTATGTGGCTGAGCCTATCTGACAACAAGTTGTTTTTCTGCAATGGCATACTTGATCAGCTAAAGAATTTAAAATTCACTGCACACTTTAATGCTTTTCTTGTAGTTTATCTTTAGGCAGTATGACACGTCTGAACATGTAGTAGAATACGTGGTACCTAAACATGCAGAAGAACAGTAGTTGTATATATGAAAAATGGTACATTTGTACATTTATTACTAAGATGCTGTCTTTATGCAGGGGTACAGAACTGAAATCACATGTACAAGCATAACTTGTCATTTTCTGTTTCTTACTATTTTGTATTTTCAAACAAGGGATTTTTTGAATTAAGTGCATTATTTTTAAATTGTACATTATTTGGTATAAATAACTTTCTGGGATATTAATCTATGAAAAGGAGAACACAAACATTAATTTTAAAGGTTTGTAACTAAGGTAACCACTTGTTTATACAGGACAGGAAAGTGGTGTGTGTTTGTGGTTGGTTTTTTTTTTTTTTTTTTTTTTGCAGGTTGTGTGT
>JANZLQ010000056.1:30101351-30154818 GCA_026212715.1 Elanus axillaris | reverse complement strand
ATACTACATACAAAACTTCAAACTGGTCTTAACTTTGAGAAGCTGGTGGTGAAAACTGTGTGTGTGTGTGTGTGTGTGTTTGGTTGGTTTTGGGTTTGTTTTTTTATTTTTACTTTCCAGCAGTGGTTCTGAATGTAATTATATGTGTTTGATTTGGATTCAGTTACCTTCAAAATATGCCAGTTCTTAGTGAAGAACAAAGAGAAGACTTTGCTTGTTTTGAAAAGCTGATGACAAAAGAATTTATAGGCCAGCAACTGATTGTTATCATAGGCTGCATGGATACCACAGAAGAGGGAGGAAGGTAAACTTAAATATAAAATCTATGTTATTAAGCTTATGGCACTCATGCCTGTGGACAGGTATAGAGTCTCTGTTGGGAAAATAACCTTATCAAGAAACAAAATGCAGTTCTACTGCTCGCTGGAAAAAAAGGCATGGTCTGTCTAATGGAATTGTTCCCCAAAGTGTGCCAAATATTGTCTGCCTACTTTTATTGAAAAATGAGTTTTAATGCAGTTAGAACAACGTTTGGGGAGAACAAATTCAGTTTTCATAATGTATTCTTGAGATTATGAAGTTACAAGACTGTTCATTTGGAACATAATATATAAAAAAAAAGGAGATAAATGGATTACTTCTCAGCAGATTGCTTGTAGTAAGTAGCCTATATTTTTCCACATTTTTAAGCCCAGTCTGCTAAGGCCTAAAAGGTTACCGATGTTTTAGATGCCAAGCTGAATTGGACTGTGTTAACTGAGTAATTCCTATAATTTGAACAGCCTTTTGATGTGAAGTAATAAGAGTGAATAAATTTTGAAGTTCATACCATCATAGGCATCTTATGAAAAGTTACAGTTATGATAGTACAAACACAGCAATCATTTCAAACTTTCAGTGGAATGCATTATATGTATGCCAGACTGGCAGGATAGTTTAACTTGTAATTTTTTTTTTTTTAGTTTCCAGCCAGATAATTTCTATGAAAGCATTCTACAGTATTGATACTCTTGACTTTTCTGCTGGTATGACCTTTCATTGGACAGTAGTGACACCTGATTTAAAAAATCAGCATTTTTTAATCAAGACAAATCAAGTAAAATCAGGAAAAGACAAACATTGCTAAGTAAGAAGACATATGCAGCAGTTAATATAGCTATAGAGAAGTTTCTCTTATAATGTATTACAAAGTCTTTGTTACACTAACTCGAGTGGGTAAAATACTAACTCTTAATGTATTCTACTTTCTTGAATAAGCAGATTATTTGGGTTTTTTCTCTTTAATGCAGAAAGTATCTGTTAGCTACTTTACAAAAGATTCTCATTCTACCTGCAACTTCAACAGCCCTTGTATCTCTGCTTGTGGAAAGATTACTCAGTATTGTTAAGGATGATGACAGAAGGATTCAAATTGTGAGTAATTCTAAAGCCTCATTGTTTTCTAGGCTCTGCCTTCTCTGTATAGCAAACAGCCTTTACGAAGCATTGTAACAAATATTGGGAGTTCAAATATTTTTAGTTTGGAAAAGCATATATGTCTGTCTGTCCCCCCCTTTCTTTTTTTTTCTCTTTAGCATAGCTGCATTTTGTGGTTGTCTAAAGATCTTTATCTGTAGAGATTTGGCTGGTGTTGTAAATGTAATCCTCAAATTAGGAAAGTATTGACACTTCAACAGCCTGTTTCTGAATCCTTTGTCATATTAGATCCAAACATTTTTGACCAAAACATTCAAGGTGAGGATAATATACATCTCCAGGTTTCAAATTTCTCTTCCCTCCTTTTAGCAAAGTACTAAAAATCCTTATAAGAAAAGTATTTTATATAGTAGAGTCTTTATATACAGCATAATTATTTAAACTTGACTCCTGAAAAATAGACCTTTGGTTTTGCTCAAATATTTTAAAGGAACCGTGGACTTAATGACAGAGACCACTTTTGGAAAACCTCAATCCAGTGGTTAAAGCTAGGATATAAGTTCGTTACATGATTGTTGGAAGAACTATGGTATTCTTAGCATTATAGTACAATAGTAATAGTAAATGTATGCATTTCTTATTGTGCTAGTGAAATACACTGATTCAATACATTCCATTGATTTGGTACAGCTTGAGAGGAAGTTAAACTGAGGTGATCTGATACAAGATAAATTAAGACCATCCTGTCTCATTCAGTCTGCAGTTTTCCTCATGGTTCATCTCATTTTCTAATTGACATAATGGGTCTGACTTTAAAGAAAACTCCTAACCAACTGAAGAACCCTCAGTAAATTCTGCTGCTAGTCGTATGCATCTATTTGGCTTAAAATTAAGTTGCTTATGTGGCTTTTTATACTACAAATGGTGGTTTATAGACCTTTAAATGATAGTGTTCTTTGTATTTTGATCGAAGTAGTAACAGATGAAAAAAACCTACTCTTGTTACCAGTAATTCTTTTTAAAGCATGTGTTCAGATCTAGCGGAGATAGTGCCTGTGAAGTGTTGGCATAGAAACTGCTTAACTTATTTATGGATATACGGTCTTCTATTTTCTTGCTTACCTAGGTGAATGGTAGAAAACACTAGACTTTCATGGTTAGACTATGTATTGTCAAATTGTGGACTTATTTGCAGTGAATTAGCTGTTAAGAGAAACTGCACAAATGTTCAATGTGTTTTCAGAAGGATGGTATTTTAAATTTGGAAAAGTTAAATGCATAGTATCTGACAGCTGAAATTAATGGCACTAATATACTGTTTGTAACAACAGATTGCAGAAATTATATCAGAAGTTCGTGAGCCAATTGTTACAGTCAGCCAGCCTGTTGATGCTGCTGAAATAAGAAAGCGGGAGCTTAAGGTAAGCAGACTTTAGTCAACAAGCAAAATATTTTTTTAAGCGTATCTAGTAAGTTTTATATAGTAGTGTCATTATTGGCTAGTGTCAATAGTGTATTGTTGGCTAATACCACAAAAGTTATGGTATTATATTAATTTTCCTTTTTGTATTTCAGTTGGCTGAAATAAAAGTGAAACTTTTTGAAGCAAAAGCAGCTTTGGAAGAATGCATTACTCTACAGGATTTTCATAGAGCATCAGTACTAAAAGAGAAAATAACTGAGTTGGAACACAATAAAAATGATTTGATAAAAGAAGCAGAGCAACCTGAAATTAAAGAAACGCGTGTGGAGAAGGTATCTTCCTTTCCTGTATTCCCATGTGCTGGTTATGTCTTGATGTTTACTCATAGTTTTAAAAGAAAGTGTAGTTTGGCCTCGTATCATCTAAATTTTTAAAACTGAAAATGAACATTTACAGTATTTGTATTCTCCTTCTGCATGTATAGAAGCTGATGGTATGCTCTAGCAAAAAAATGAATTGCGGTTCAACTGCTCTTTTGTCCTTGAGTAACTAAAGAATTCTAAAAGGGTCTTCGTTTTACTGTTTTTGACTGACTGAAAACAAGAAGCTGAATCTCTTTTCATCATAGTTTATAGACAGATTTTGATTAATGTTCTTGCACAGCAAAGGTGTAGTGGGCAGGAAATGTTTATTTGGGAAGGGAAAAATTATGATTAATGTCCCTGTTCTCCTTATCACAGCCACCATTTGTACTAATAATGTTTTTCTTTTTCCTGCCCTGCTTGAAGAATGATCCTGAAACACTGTTGAAGTGTCTAATGATGTGTTATGAGCTTCTGAAGATCATCTCCCTTTCTAAAGGAATTGGTCCAACCATTAATGAAATCATTGAATCTCTGGTATGTAGGATTAAATTCTGTTTACATTATAAAAATGAATACATCATAGCTGGCCCTTAAGTACTGGTAGGATGGTTTGTGGGTATTTCACAATCACTTTGCTGTATCTGTAGAGCTGTGTCTGGTTCTTTTAAGCCTTCTCAGAACCTAGTGTCTTTGGAGGTACAGAAAGACTGGAACTCAAAAGACCTTTCTTTCATCCCTTCCATGTACAAGGAAAGAAGTTTGGGGGGATTTCTTCCCACCCCCTCTGTTTTCTTAGCACCTGTGAAGAGCAAAATATTTCTGTATTGAAAAATAAGGCAGTGGCATTGCAGGCCTCTTACAGCCTAGAAGATATACATCCCAGTTTTCATTGTGAAGAGTATGGATTTGAAGATGAACATTTCTAAATATCACAGACTTTTAACTGTTAATGAGTGTGCAAACAAAATGGGGAAAAAAAGTAATATGCCATTGTATGAATGGTGCAGCCGCATCTGAATACTCTGTGCAATTCTTATCCCATCTATCTAGAAAGTTTATATTTGAATTAGAAGTGGTCAAGAAAAAGGCAGCAAGGAAAAGCATGGAATGGCTTCTGTATGAAGAGTGACTAAATAGTTTACCTCTTTGTAACCTGGAGAAGAGAGAAGTTAGGGGCAGGGTCTAAGAGAAGGCAGAAGTCCTAAGATGTGAATATTATGGTGAACATGAATAAGGATTGGTTGATCACCCCATAAAGCTAGCAACTAGCAAGCTCAAAACAAGTGAAATGAGTTGATTCTTCACATAATATGTAATCTGTGGAATTCTTTGTCACAGGATGTGTGCATGGTGAGCACTTGCATAAATTTCAAGGAAGACTGAGCAAGTTCAAGAAAGATTAATATTATGGAATGATTAGGTAGATAGGAACAGCCTCCCAGCTTTGGTATCTCTCGACTGCAAATTGTTTGGACCTTGACAAGAATTCTTGGGAAGTATCTACTTAGTCTGTTTATGTAATACTTTATAGGAATTTGGTTTTGATCTTTTTTGATAATGAGACAATGAGGTAGATGACCTGAGTGAGTATGGGCATTCTTAGAATTCAATCTGCAAAGAAAATTGCAACACCAATTTAGAGTAACTTAAATGTAGTGGAACAACACCTGATTTCTTTCAGGTGTATAGAAGTATTCTTAGAAATCCTAATTAGTGTTATGTGTCCCCCCAGAAACCGTTTCTTTTTCATTAGGTCTTTAACTTACACATTTGTTGTTTATTCCACTTTTCTTTCTCCAAGATCCTGCTTTGCCTATTGTTGTTCCTGCTGGATTTTCACATATTACATGATTTGGGATATCTTATTTGTTGTTGTTTTAAACTTGAACTCTTTAGTAAATGCAATAATATAAAAGGATGCCATTGTAGCATTTGCCCTGTATCTAGTCTGGCTCTTCTTTTCTGTGGATTTTTACCATTGTTGTCTTAAAACTATTCCAAGTACACGAAAGGGGCATCTGTATTTTTGCAACTTGGAACTGGGTGTTGTTTCTCTGCATGAATGCTAATGCCTTTTATAAAGAAATGTGTAGGTTTGTTCTTGTGTGTTGGTTTTTTTTATTTCACAATGAGTGGTCAACTCAGTTTTGTTTGAAAACAAGTATTTATTAAAACCAAACACAAAGCGAAACACATGATTTTTGCCATTGTTTTATTACTGATTTCAAACAACATACTTGATCTGCTTCTGTTTATATCTAGATAAACAGTATATTCCAATCCTGTATCAAATGAAATTATTTTTAGTTTCAGGGTAAGCATGTTTTAGTAGTCAGTTTTTTATTTTCAATTTGTATATTTCAACTATTAGGTCTAATATTGTTTCCAGATACTTCCTGGCATAACTAATGTCCATCCAGCTGTGAGAAATATGGCAGTTCTGTGTTTGGGTTGCTGTGCCCTTCAGAACAAAGACTTCGCCCGACAGCAGCTTGCATTGCTGTTACAGGTAAAATGTCTGATGGGGAATGGAACAATGGTCTGTGTGACTTAGTAAATAAAAATAGTCTTGTATCTATAACAAACTACTTTACATAGTTACAATATTTGAGAACTAGACATTCCTGATTTCCTAAAGATCTGGATCTGGAAAGTGTGGTTTCATGTAGATTTCTCTGATGTCTAATAATATTCAAGCTTATATTGTGTCTTGGAAGTAGCATGCCTTTCCTTTGTAAGATTAGCTGTTGTCTTGAAAGTTTGTAGGAATTCTTTATCTGTAAGGTCTTGCTTTCTCTTTTGAATCTGGGTGAAATCAGTCATATATTTCTGTTACTACAAAATAGAAAAGAGAAGCTGTAGGATTGTGTAAGCCTTCCTTCCTTGGGAAACCAAATTAAAAGCATGACTGATTGTTTTTACATTTGTTACACACTTACCTGTGATCTTGGGTGTCCAATTTAATTTCTGAATTATTAATTTTGTATAGATTAAGGAAGAGTTGTTAATTAGAGGAAAAAGCAATATTCAAACCAACAAATGATAGCATGGCCAAGCTTCTATGGATATGGAATGTACTGGATGCCATAATACCCACATCATCCACCTTTGTGGTAAATGTTCTGATGCTGAGCTAATGATGTAAAAGATGACACAATTGTTTTTCAGACCCTGGCTTTGAGAGAAGCATAGGTGGCCATCGTGCTTTATTAAGAGTGTGTTCATGTACACAAGAGAACTAGCAGCAGGCATTGAGATGATATACTTGGCTCAGACAAGATGATAGAGCTGTCAGTCACCATAGCATGAAAACTTTCTGTTCCTAAAAAGTTAGCATATTCTACTGCTTTTAATTTGCCTTTGAGTACGTCTCATTAAAAATCAGGTTGTTTGTTTAGGGAGGATTGCAGTTGCTTTAGCAACTTGGACTTTAGATTTAAGTAACTTCCGTAGGTACTAAACCCCAAATTCTTTGTGTAGGCTGCCATCAAAAGCAGGATGTTGGGCTAAACAGATCTAGGATCTCTAGGCTAACCCATGATGTATGGTTTTATTTGAATGTTAATTTGAACTATAATACATATAGTAACCCATGCAACTGACTTTTATTATTATCTTGCTCCTTGCTGTCTTTTCACATACTGTTTATTTCAATTAAGCTACTCAGTATTTCAGAGTAGGGATTGACTTAAGTATTTTTTCTGTAGTGCCAGTGTTAGGCACTATGGAGCTACTACAGGCAAATAAACTTGCTGTTTGTCCAATGTCTGCTTAGAAGTTGAACAGTAAAATTACATCTCACACATGCACGCTCACTCCATGAGTGAAATTCAATTGATTTTCTGTAATGGAAATTGCATAGATGACTTGATAAATTATTTCCCAGACTGTATTACAAATTCAGGTTTAACTTGTATCGCTGAGTCTGAAATTTGTCCCAAGTATTATAAAAAGTTTCCCAAATTAAACAATCTTATTAAAGCAAAAAAAATCTTATAATCTTATTAAAATCTTACTAACGTTAACATGGGTGGTCTACTGTAAGATGATGTATGTATTCTCCTTATTAAACCTAGGTTTTACAAATAGATAATATAAATGTAAAGCTCAGTGCTTTAAAGGCAATCTTTGATCAACTAATGCTGTTTGGGATTGAGCCATTTAAAGCCAGAAGACGCAATGACTCTCAAAGTGAAGATGCACACATTAGAGCTGAAAATTGTGAGGAAAAAAGTGAAACAGTAGAGGAGGGAGAAGAGACTGCTATGACTCACAGCCTCCTGCAGCTTCTTTCTGGTTTCTTAGACAGTGAGGTAAGAAATACTATAAAATTTGCCTTAGGTTTCTTTTTAAATGATTTATGCAGAAGGCTTACCATCCCATTAGGTTGCCTGTGAATATTACATGATGCGTAATTGAAATTAATGGTTTAATGTTAAAACACTTGTCCTACAAAATGACCACAACTTTGTCACTGATACAGACTAAATTCTTGAGCTAGCTTTGAATTCTGTGCAGGTGGAAATATGTGAATGTAGAGAATTGATTGGTAAAATAGGATGTAGACCTATTATACAGTATTAGTGAAAAATGCTGTGGTTGGTGTGTTGTGTAAATGACCAATTCTTTCTTCAGTTTTCAGAACTTAGGACAGAAACTGCAGAAGGCATAGCCAAACTGATGTTCTCTGGGAGGCTGATTAGTGCCAAGCTTCTTTCTCGTCTTGTTTTGTTGTGGTATAATCCTGTGACAGAAGAGGATACTCGGCTTAGACACTGTCTAGGAGTTTTCTTCCCTTTATTTGCTTATGCAAATAGGTATGGCCTTTGTAAACTATTATGTGAAAATATACATTGGTCTAGCAGCTTGAGGAACCTTTTTTGATCTTGCACAAGCAGAGATTGCACGAATGCAAATTAGACCTAAAGGTCTAGTTCAGCCTCCTATGCATATTACTTTTGAACGTATTTAATCTCAACCTATGACTATTCTGAAGACTTTCTAGTAACTCCCTCCTACCCCCGTGGCCTTCCACGTTTTTTCTTTCCTAAGCTTACGATTGAAACTTCTTCAAGATACTGAATAAAAGATTAATTTAAAAGGATGAGCTTTACTTATTTATGGTGTTGAGCACAGCAGGTAGACTTTGAAGTGTCACTAAAAAGTACCAAGCAGAAATGCATCAAAGAAAATAATCGGTGCCCAGCAGATATCAAAGCAGCAGGCTGGTTAGTTGTGGTTTGGGTTTTGTTTTTGTTTTGTTTTTTTTTTAAACCAAAGAATACTCCAATCTAAATTCACAGCAGATTCAAAATCTGTTTATTTTGGTAGTGGACAAAGGAGGTAAAAAGCTTATGTAAGGGGATAGGAGTTTAAATAGTAATTGTCATCTACTTTCACTTGCTCAAAGAAAAATGTTTAACTTACTTTTCAGTTGCTGCTAGTGGTTTTAGCCAGTCTGAACTAGCTAAGTTTTTATCTGCTTTTTTTTATGGTTAAGATTGAATTTAGGTGTATTATATATTACCTTATCTATTTTTCCAAACCAAATTGAATTACTTTTTTTGTGGCCTATAAATTGCCACATTGAGTAGTTCAAAAGAGGGTTGTTCTGGAGAGGAAAAAAACCCAAATAAATGTGTTTTTGCTGTTGTCAGTAAAAAAAAAGAGAATAATATCTAGTCTCCTCCAGAATGGGGTTTTTCCTATTTATATTCTTTTGAAAATAAGTAACAGAAAAAACTAATTTTGTATGCTTCCAGTATCTGATACTGAGTAATGAATTTAAGCTTTTAACATTGATAATCTTACCCTTCTGACTCTGTGAATCTCCCTCTCTCCCTCTCGATCTTTTTTTTTTAATATTATGAGTCCTAATGATGGCCCACCTGAGTAATTCTGTGTATTTCAAAGTCATTTGCAAATGAGGCAATGCCTTCTGGCACCTCATAGATGATCTTTTTCTGGAAAAGAAAAACATGGTGTATGCTTTAGGCAAAAATCAGTGGAGAAAAAAAATCCTAAATCTTAGTCTGGCTCATTGATTTGGAATCTCTGTTTAGTTAGGAAACCTCATTAATTTTCTGTCTCGAAACATAATCTGCATTCTGGATCACAACATTTTAAGATGAATCATGGATTATCTTTGGTTAGCAGTACTGTATTTTCAGAAAAGAGTTATTACCATGTGTAACTCAGAACTGTCTGCAAAGTTGACACTTGGAAAAGGAAAACTCAGGTAATGAATGAGGTTTGGCTGAGGTTCATACCTAATTTGGTACTGATCTCTCACAGAATTTTAAAATTCCATTTGTTTTCTGGGTCCTGCTCTGTCAACCTCTTCATCTGGTCACAGATATAATCAAGAGGTTTACTTTTTGAAATTAAATATTTGAATTCTGTGTGAGGGGAAAAAAAATGTTGATGCTGACTTCTGTAAATATTCTGTCATGTCAATAGAGTGGCATGGCACGCTAATA
Source organism: Elanus axillaris (assembly GCA_026212715.1). NCBI lineage: Eukaryota > Metazoa > Chordata > Aves > Accipitriformes > Accipitridae > Elanus > Elanus axillaris. Next base: position 30,145,135 of record JANZLQ010000056.1, on the reverse strand, counting down.
ACAGGGACAGGATCCTGTAACCAGTGAACAATTCTTATTCATGGAATGTTTTCTGAAGAGTAAACTAAATTCTCTGGCAGTCTAAGAGGAGAAAGTTCTGCCTTGTGGCTATATGCTACTAGACTATTTCCTGTAAATTAAAAAAAAAAAAACAAACAAAAAAACAAAACCTGAATGATTCTTCAGTTATGCTTGAGCTACTTTAAAGCCTTAAAGCTGCTGAAAGGGAGAGTTCTTGCTTCCATTCTTTCTTACCCTGGTTTTAGTGCTCAAAAGGTCTTTTGGTCAGCTGATTTAGCTCAATAATCCAGCAGCAAACAACCTGCTTTTTTGAAATTATTTACTTTCCTAGTTTTCTTCTGTAGTTATTTGGGTTTGAATAGGAGGTTAAGAAGTATCAGAAACGAAAAAGGCTTCACTTCACCTACTAGTACCTTGTAGTTTTTGACACCTTACCCTTTGAATTGTTTTGACCCGTCTTGTGGAACTACGCTTTTAGACAAATTGCTGCAGCACCAAGTGCAACATGATTTTTAGGTTTGCTTGGCAGGAGTTATTAACTTCTGAGAAAAGAAAGCACAAGTATTTCTTCCAAAAATCTTGTTAACCACTGCATTTTTTTTTTGCCAGGCTTCATTGCTTTCTTACACAATGAGAATTATCCCCAAAGAAAAATGCTAGCAGGAAGGAGGGATGAGTGGAAGACAGATTAATCTAAATAGAAGATTTAGAGAAATGTATTTCTGTCCATTGAGAGAATATGTCTGTATATATCAGTTAAGTTTTCAGTAGTGAGGATGAACTTTCAAACTTCAGAGGCAGGAAGTGTTACTTAAAACTTACTTGCAATACTGTGTGCTGAAGCTTAAAAAATTGGTTCTGTGAAGTAGTTTTGGTATCTTGATCCTGCTGGCTGTCTCTACCAAGGTTTGCTGCTCCCACTTTGATGTATTGTAGTAGGTCTGTGAACTTTCTTCATAGAAGAGAAAATTTAGGAGCAAATTAAGGTTTGTCTCATGCTACTAACGTTTGACTCAACTGAAACAGGTCTAACCAGGAATGCTTTGAAGAAGCTTATCTTCCAACTCTGCGAACACTGTTAAATGCTCCTGCAACTTCACCTTTGTCTGAAATAGATATCAGTAATGTTTCTGAACTCTTAGTGGACCTGACCAGACCAAGTGGACTGAAACCCCAGTCTAAAAAGTCTCAGGACTATCAGGTACAGTGTGTTAAACTGGAGGAAAACAGTATTTGTGTCTAGAGATTAGGAAGTGACCACCTTCACCTACTGCTAGCTCTTTGGACCTTTCTGAGATTCTTAGTGTCAGAAGCTGGATTAAATGAGTGACTGTTCAGGTAATGAAGTCTTTTAGCTTGACCTCACTGCCCTCCCTTCCCTTAATTTCCCCTCCCTCTTACAATTAAAAAATGCTAGTTGGAACTTGCACCATGGCTAATTGACTATATTGGGAAAAGTATTTATAAAACCAGTTGGTGTACGTACTCAAAATACGGCATTTTAGGAAAATGTTTACTCTGTAAAATTAGTCATTAGCTGCTTAAATCAGAATGATCTCTTTGCTATCTTTTGTAAATAGTTCCAAGTGAAACTTCTGATATCTAATTACTTTCCTTTACAGGATTTAACAGTGCATGACAGTTTAGCAGTGAAAATTTGCAGTGAAATCCTGATGGACCCAACTGCACCAGATGTTCGTATTTATGCAAAAGCTTTAAATTCACTAGAACTTAGTAGCTCTTCCACAGAGAATCTTCTGGTTCTGCTCAATGAGATTCTAGAGGTAGTACATAAATAACATGGTTCTTACTACTTTAATCATTAGCAATCTGATATCATTTACAGTTTGGATGGCTTCTCTTTAGTTACTGAAATTTTATGCCTAAACTTATGACTTAACTGTAAGATCATTAGGCAACATGAAGAGGGTGCTTGATGTAAGATGAAGTGGGAAGGGATTACAAGAGTGATGTGAAAGTTTTTACATTGATGCTTTTATTAATATGGGAAAAATAAAGTAAAATTTGGGAGTGTGGTAGGGGAAGAGAATGGTATATAGAAATGTTGAAAAGAATGCTGATCTACTATAGGCATATTATTCAGAGATAGCTGTACTCCAGGACTTGGCTGGAAAGGTCCAGTTGCTTTAATGTTTTTTAGGTTTCCTTTAAAAAAAGAAACAAAAAAAAGTATTTTGGGGTTTCAGTGCCTGGTGTTGATGAGGAAAAATGTTCCTCCTTTCAATTTGACTGATCATGTCACACATTGTATCCTTCCTACAGTAAATTTAACTAATCCTGTTAATGGGTAAATTTAATGGATAAAATAAACAGTAGTAAAATTAAGTAGCATTTAACATTAAATGTGACTTTTCCAGAAAGTGAAAGATAAACTGTGTCAAAGAGCTATTGAGAAGATCAAGATGAACTTGACCAAAGATCATAATGTGGGCAAAGACCATGCTGAAAAGACTGAGGAAACAGGCCTCTCTGAAAGGACATGGGAAACTAACATCACATTATCTGAAAATACTATTCAAAATGAAGAAGGTACACAACTGACTTGTTTAGATGTATATGAAAATAAGTTTTAGTTTTCCTGCATTAAATCTACTTTTTGAAAAATGGGAAAAGGTAGCATCTAGTAAATACACATACAGTTTAAAATATTTGTACTGAAGTATTTTCTATTTTGTATTGTTTTTTGATCCGATTACATTTTCTTATTCTCTGTATTACTCTAGTATAATGAGTGATGTATTTTGAGTCTTAAGCTCTTTCTTTTTAACAAAGACAGTATTAAAAAAGGCTTTTTTTTTTTTTGGCTGTTTGGCACACTTGTATGCCTGCTAAATACTGGAGTTGACCAGCTCATCTTTAGAATGTGACTTGCTAACTTGGAGGAAGAAACAAGTACTTTGTGGGGTTTTTAGACTTTGGAGTTATCATGCCTGTGCTTCTTGCAGACTATATTATAGCAATATATAGCTGATATCTTCAGTGTTGGCACCAGTCTGTCCTTCTTAGGAGCTCGCATGTTGGAGCCAGATTTGGGTTTACTGCTACTTAAGAGCTTGAAGTGGAAGTAGGTGGAAGGCTTTCCACAGCTTATGCAGCTGCATGTACCTTAGCAGTATACATTGTGCTGGTGGCACAGAAAATCTAACATTTTTCAGCAGAAAAGCAATTGGATGAAACTTGTTTAGGTTTGCTTGCAGCAGTAAATTTTTAAGCAGATCGCATTTTCTTTTAACGTTTCTTTTAATTCTTTGTTTATATCTTCTAGTGAATTATTTCAGGGCTTTAATCTGTTGTTTCTGGAAGTGTCAAATACTTTCTTATCTTCTATGTTTGTCTTCAAATATTTATTGGAAGTATGCTTTTGAGAAATAGTTGTACTGTTTACTAATATCTGATGATACTTTTTGGTATGAATTTCTAATGGAAGAGCATTTTTGAGCACTTTTAAAAAGCAGGCTGTAGGAGAAAAGCATTGTTCCCTTCCCTTCTCCCACTCCTCCCCAGGTACACTTGGAATCATTAAAAATAAAGCAGCATTTACTACTTCAAATTTGTAAATTATAGCTATGAGCACAAAGGGCAATAGAAACTATTTTTGTCCTTCAGGTGCTGCAAAGGAGATTTAGATTTAATGTTAGGAAAAAAGCTTCCTAGCAGTAACAGAGTTTGCTGAAGAAAGATATTTCCTGAAATTCTTAGAAATTTTAAGACTAGAATAGAATTTTTAAGTTGGAAAGGATCTACAACAATCATCTTGTCCAACCGCCTGACTGCTTCAGGCTGACCAAAGGCTAAAGCATGTTATTAAGGGCATTGTCCAAATGACTCTTAAACACTGACAGGCTTGGGGCATTGACCACCTCTCCAGGAAGCATGTTCCAGTGTTTGACCCCCCTCTTGGTAAAGAAATGCTTCCTAATGTCCAGTCTAAACCTCCTCTGGCACAGCTTTGAACCCATCCCATGCGTCCTATCACTCCATATCAGGGCGACGAGATCGGTACTTCCCTCTCCACTTCCCCTCCAGAGGAAGCAGTAGAGAGCAATGTGGTCACCCCTGTCTCCTTTTCTCCAAACCAAACTGAGTCCTCACCTGCTCCGCATGGGACATTCCTTCCAGCCCTTTCACCAGTTTTGTTGCCCTCCTCTGGATGCATTAGAGTACCTGAACATCCTTCTTAAACTGTGGGGCCCAGAACTGCACACAGTACTCAAGGTGAGGCTGCACCAGCACTGAATATAGCAAGACAATCACCTCTTTTGACCTGCTAGTTATGCTGTGTTTGATGCACCCCAGGATGGGGTTTGCCCTCTGGGCTGCCAGAGCACACCACTGACCTGTACTGAGCCTGCTGTCAACAGATCTCTTTCTGCAGGGCTGCTCTCCAGCCACTCCTCTCCCAGTTTATACCTGTACCCAGTGTTAACTCTGTCCTAGGAGCAGAATCCAACTATTTCCTCTCATTCTGTCACTTCTTATTTGAGAGAAAGAGACCGACATCCATGTCACTACAACCCCCTTTCAGGTAGTTGTAGAGAGCGATAACGTCTCCCCTGAGCCTCCTTTTCTCCAGAATAAAAAATCCCAGTTCCCTCAGCCACTCCTCACCAGGCTGGTGTTCCAGGCCCTTCAACAGCTTTGTTGCTCTTCTCTGGATGCACTCCAGCACCTCAGTTCTGTCTTGTTGTGAGGGGCCCAAAACTGAACACAGTACTCAAGGTGTGGCCTCACCAGTGCTGAGTACAGGGGGATGATCACTTCCCTAATCCTGCTGGCCACACTATTTCTTCATACAACCCAGGATACTATTGGCCTTTTTATCCAACCGGGCACACTGCTGGCTTGTATTCAGCCTATGGTCACTCAGCTGATACAGCTGGTTCCTTACGGTTTCAGTGTCCACATATGGGAAGTCACTGTTCCCACACTCATGGTCCTCCACCTCAGGACCAGGCAGCCCAAGGTCTATCAGTATTATTAAAAACATTGAATGCCTCTGCTTTTTCTTCATTTCTATTAGTCAGGTGACCATCTTCTACAAGTATTAGTCCAATGTTTTCTTTAAGACCTCCTCTTGCTTTTAACATACTTTAAAAAGCCCTTTTTTTGTTATATGACATAACAGTGGCTAGTTTCAACTCTAATTGAGCTTTGGCCTTTTGTGTCTTCTCCCTGCATGTATGAACCACAGCTCTGTACTTTTCCTGCGAAGCCTGACCTTGCTTCCAGAAATTGTACAACTTCTTCCTCTTGAGCTCCACGAGGAGTTCCCTGTTCGGCCAGGCTGGTCCTGTGCCCATTTGCTTGACTTATGACACAATAGAAGGGGCTAAACAATTGTCAGGAATAGTTTACATGTGATTGACCTGTGTTGGGGCAGGTTTATAGCTGAGTGACATTTTAAGCTTCCTTCTAGCCTTATTCTCTAATTTCTAGTTTAAGGAAAAAGTGGGGTTAAAATTTTGTGGCTTTTTTTTTGTATAACAGCCCAAACTTAAAATACTGGTACTTATGATAAATTAAAAATTGATTATCTATGACTTCTGCATGTGCTATTCTGTTTAATAGAAAATAATAAAGATGCCCTTCATACGCCAGTTAATGAAGTTAAAAGTAAAGGAACTGCAAAATTGAAATCCACGAGAAACAAAGCTGGCAAAGGTATGCACTAGCTTTTTCTGGCTACAGTACTAGTTGTTTTTAATAAAATAACTTCATACTAAATTTTTGTGAACATATAGATATAAAAACAGTCTTCATACTCTGTTTTAAAAATTTTATTTTTAAAAGATTAAAATAGTCTGTTCTGTGGAAATTTTTGTGCTGCTAGCCTCTCCTGACAACACAGATTTAAAAAAGAAAAAAAAGTCCAACTACAGGATTTCAACATAATTTGGCCACAGTCATCTACAGTAATGTGCAGGTGTTTATGGGAGAAGTGGTACACTGTGGGTTTTTTGTTGTTGGTTTCGTTTTGTCGCTACCTTCTATCTGTGGTGACTGCATATTTATATGTTTGAATGCAATACCAAACACTGAAGAAAGATACAAAACTAGTTTAAGAAAAGAAATGGTGTCATGATATGAAAAGAGACTTTTCCTTATACTTAGGACAATGCAGAACAGCAGCAGAAGTGAGGTCTGCGAGCAGAAGAAAAACTGGCACAACTGTAAAATGCGGTAGTGAAAGGTAAATCCTTTTCTCTCCACTGTCAAAACCATGTTGTCTGTTCTAGCAAGGAAATTTTAATTCACATGTTTTTCTTACCCCAAACCTGCATCTTTAATATCCTCTATTCCTAGTACACAGATAAATATTCAAGAAAAAAACCCTTTGAACTGGTACTTCTGAAACAATAGCAGGTTTGACAGCTTCACTTTTTATCATCATTGCTTAAGAGCCTTTAATTCCTTTAACATACCTTTTGTGCATAGAGTTAACATACATCCCAGCAGACAAAAGTTAGTATTTGCCTTGCATTATTACTCTTCTTCCAGTCACTTTTTCTGTTTTTTTAATAACCATTCTGTGGGGGAATTAATTTTTTATTTAAATTCTTTCTGCCCCCCCTCTACATTTTTGTTGCTTGTTTTTCAACATGTAGTTGATAAGCTTCTACAAATGACTGGTAAGTGAATATACACAATGCAGTTCTTTGCTTATGATCTTGTAGGAGATAAGCATTAAAATGACATTATCTTTGTAATTTTCAGCTGTGCTCACTCTTTCTCAAGCAAGTAAGCCACAGACTTCAGCATAACCAGGGTCAATCATTCATTCCTGTTTGCCTGCTTAGTGTGTTTACTTTACCACCTAATCTTTTGGGGGTTTTGCTTATTTTGTAACTGCTAACATTTGGTTATCTTTACTGATACTGCTATGTAACTTGGGAAACATTAATATATTCCTCTCAAAAAAAAAAGTTTATAATTAGTAAGAAGTATTTTTGCTTTTTAAGACCATGTTTCAAGTTTGTTAAAAAACTCTTCAGTTTCTTAGTCTTTTTGGCCTTACTTTAAAATATTTTACATTTCAGTGGTGATGAAATTCCAGAATCGGTCCCAATGTCAAGTTCAAGGCCTTCAAGACGAGCAAAAACAGTGGCACTTGAAAAAACAAGAATGAATCTTACAAGACTTTTGAATAGGGAAGCAGATCAATGAAGACAAAAGGAGAGAAAGTGTGCTTTGCTAATGCTGGAAGTTAACATCAGACTTGAAAAATAAATCTGCTGTTAGTCATATTTAACTCTTTTATATTATGATCATTCATAATTCTAGATTTTTCTAGGAACTTAATTTTTAAAAAATAGATGCTTTTGATGATTTTTCACAGTATGAGCTCTGTCATTCATGTAATAAAAGCATATTAAAATATTACCTGAACAAAACTTGGATTTTTTTAAAAATGTACTTTATAGAGAGTACTTTTTATCTGCAAATAAAAATTGCTGTTGGTGGGAAGTATTTAATAGTTAAAGCTGTTTTGATATTTAACATTATTCAGAGAGAATGTTTGACCTGGAGTGGTTGCCTGTGATGGCAGCAATTTTGAATGCACCTACCTTTTATGCATATACTTTCTTCATATATTAGCCTGTGCATTGCTGACCAGGTCTTATTGTTGGTATTAATGTAAAATAGAATTTATCTTAACTGTGAATTCTGCTTCCTGCAGATGTGTCCACTTTATTTTAAATAACATCAAAATGGTAAAACTGAGTTGCTGATTTTACAAACCTAAGCCTGGAAATCTGCTACTGGTCTTGACCTTGTTATGGAAAATCAGTAATGTGCTTTTAGAAAAGCATAAAAATATTTGTGGTATAAAATAAGATCCAATAAGGAAAGGAATACCTAAGTACAGAAAGGGCAAAAAATGAAGTACTTCATAAGGTCTGTGTACTGACTGTCTTTTTAAAGAGGCTTATAGTTTTGATTTCTTTGTAGTTTTGAAGTTCACAAACCTTTTTCTAATGACATACCTAGGGATAGTCATGAGTTTTACAGAGTCAACAGAAGAGTAACTTTAAACTGCTTGTAGTAGTCACTGGTGGCTGAGCAGACTGACTCTGGAAATACTAGTTTTTTGGTGTGGAAACACAGTCAATCATGCCTGTCTTTGTTACAATATAATTTCCAATGCAGCTGGAGAAAACTCATGTGGATTGCTTGACAGGTGCATCTCAACTACTGATGCTGAATGTAGCTTTTGAAGGAACTTGTATTTAAAATAAGTAAATATACTGTAAATGATCTTTGGTAATTCTCAGAAATGGCTTAGGGACGGAATTGAAAAGTAGCGCTCCTGAAGTGTAATGCCCAAACTATTACGCTATTTTCAAGCTTGCATATAGAAAACAGATAGAATTGTGTTGCTTTTCTTCCCTTTCAGTTTTTGTTAGAAACTTGTCAAACCGCAAAATGCCATGACCTGCTTTTCTGCTGATATGTGCTATTCAGAAGTTTATGTAACTGGTGAATTAGTTTCATTCATCATTTTAAGCAGAATTTTGAAGTCCTGAGCTCCTTCTTTTCATAATTCTTTTCTTCAAATCTCTAACTTGTGTTCTAGTGTGAGTTTGTGTACATGCAGCCACTTGAGATCAGAGACAGTGTCTGTCCCCTCGAATGCTGCCTGAACATAGTTGAAAAAGGTGAAGGATATATTTGATTGCCAAATAGAGCTTTCCTTGTGCTTTAAAGTTTAGGCCTTTTGTTTTTTTAATTTCAGTTACAAGTTCTCTCTCACCCTCACTCTCATGAGTGGTTTGCTCTTCTGCCACAAATACACTTTCAGCAACTGCTGCTAGTCCACTCATTTTTGGTTAAAATGAACTTCTAGGCAAAACTGGAGCAATTCAAAATTTATAAAGGCTTCTCTGGGAATGCCTTCCTGAATAAATTGAAGACCTTCAGTTTTGCCTTCTTGCTGTTCTGTTGTGCCTTGCCACACATGCAGGTTCTGACTCTGGCATCTCTTAGGGATCCTGTACGGAGAAGATCAGGTTTCCCTGAAGCTGCCTCCCAGTCAGCGGATGTCTCTGCTGTGGATATGGCTTCACTGGTGTGTATTAATAGAAGACTGGATGGGCATTGACAAACTGGAGTGAGTACAGTGGAGGCCCCCCAGGCTGGTCAGGGCCCTGGAGCGCTTGCCTTGTGGGGAGAGGCTGAGGGACCGGGGCTTGTTCAGCCTGGGGGTGTTCGGAGGACCCCCAGCTGCCTGCAAGGCATCTGTTGAAGAGATGGAACCAGGCTCTTTTGTTGCATATGATGTGAGGACAAAAAACAATGGGCATAAGTTGTAACTCAGGCCAGAATACAAGGAGAAAAAGGCTGTGGGACAGGTGGAACAGGTTGTCTGGAGAGGCTGTGCAGGCTCTGTTGTATGAGGTTTTTAAGACCTGACTAGATAAAGTCCTGAACAACATGCTGTGGCCTCGCAGCTGGCCTGCCTTTGAGCAGGGTATAGAACCATGGACCTCTTGAGGTCCTTCTATGCCTGAATGACCTTGTGATCCTCTCAGCCTAGAAACTTAACCAGCAACTGGCATTTACATCCCCTCTGGGCTCTTCCCCTGCCCTGCTCCCTGTCCAGGGAAGGGTTTTCTGTGCAACAGAGAATTTGATATGCTCTTGCACAATTACTTCATCTTTTGAGGAAGGATGGCTGCTTAATTATAGGGTAGGATGATCAGATGTGTGTTGTATTTTTCAAAGCTGATTATTGGCAATAATTAAGGTTTAAATGTATGCAACTGACTTTCAAGACTCACATATGGTAGCGATAGAGTACATCCAAAGGTGATAAGGAGCCAAGTCTGGAAGTATCTTACTACCTGCAGTGAGAAAATCTTGACTTCATATATGCATTACTCTTTCTAGCTAAAATTAATGTTGTCAATTTTTATTTACTTTAATTCTATGGGTTGAAAGTACCTAAATTCTTGGCTGCTCAATTAAGGAATAAAATTTTAATCCCTAAAATAATCTAATTGACTTAAAATAGCCTCTTTGTTGCTCTGAACCAATTGCTGTGCATCTTCTCTCCTTTTGCTGGCTGAACACTGCAGGGTGTCAAACGTGGCATATGAGACCTAGACTGGATTCCATATTAAATAATAAACAGCAGTGGTCATTTGTTGTCAAACTTAAAATGATCCCATGTTTATTCCCCCACTAGTTTTTCTTAAAACCAGTTTTGTGATTGGTTTTGTTTGCTTGCCAAATCAGTCTCTTCAGTCTACAAACTAAGACTTTCTCTTGATAAGTTGGCTGGTTGCTATCTCAAGATTAAGAGTGAATACTGCACCAAGAACATTTCTTTTTCTAATTTTGTTGTTTATTGTCTGAGTTAAAGAAGTGGTTATTGAGCTTGGGTTATGCCTGCATCTGACTCCCACCTGAAAACTTTTAAACTCATTAGCCACTTGAAGCTCAGTAATGACACAAAGGAATAGATCATAATTGTTAAAAGTTAAAAAACCAGATAGCTGCTTGGAGGTGAGTGCACCATGTCCATAACAGAAAGGTTTTGACATTTACTCGGTCTTTGAAATGAGTAAATCCATGTGACATCTCCTCCTCCAGGCATGTGAACAAGATATGGCTGCATTAGTCTTGCTGCTTGTAAGACTCTTTCTATGTCCCTGCTTGGATAGCCCCAACTCCTGACTGTTCCTTGTGCTTTGGTGAGGCTCCACTGAAGTCAACTTCAGTGCCTGTTCCCCAGGAAGTTTAATTCTCTTGTTGGCTTTCTCGCCCCATGGAATCCACCTGTATTAAATAGTTGAGAATAGATGAAGACCCTCTAGACAGTGTGGCGTGATGATGAATGTTCATTCTTTTAATCATGTTTTGTGCTGTCTTAACAGTTCAGTGACTTGATATCCCTGTGGGATCTTGTGAGACTTGCCAGAATTCACAACCATCTTTTTATTTCAGTTATTGGATTGCACCTGCAAACCAACAAACTTCTGTAAAGAACTGCATCATCACTTAAGTGAGATGATAATTTTAAGTGAATCCTTAAAACATTTGTTTTATAAAATACAGTGTCTTCCAGGGAACTTTCCTTCTGGAAGATTACTTCTTGGCAAGTAAAGGATAGACAACTTATTAAGAAGTTGAATTATGAAACCTCTACTCTAGCTATTGAATGTATGACTCCAGAGAAGATAAATATATCATATGGTTTTATTCTAACACTTTTCTTATAGCTCTATTAATAATAAAGTTTTGATGAATGAAGTACATGAACCTTGCTGAAGCTGATCTAAGCATGGAATGTCTACAATGTAGTTAGCTACAACCATTTACTACTTCTTTGAGTAGAGGTTAAAATTTTGATGTTTACATTGAATTTCCAAAGTACACGGGGAAAAAAATGAAATAGGAAGAGCATTTACATCCATTTTTAATTGTGGCAGGCATAAATTCATAAAAACAAAAGGGGAATAAAGACCGTTTAGCAGAAACCTCAAAAAGTGCAGATACAGATTTCTTGAATGACAATCTTTCAAGAGATTCTCCTACAGGCTTGGCCTTTCTTTTAGACATTTCGGTCATTAAACACTGCCACACAGAAGTTCTCAGGATAAATGAAGATGAAAGCATACTGCAGAAACAAACCGGTTGTTCAATACATTTCAATCCATTTGCAGAGGAGATCTCAGATAATTTACCTTTTCATTTTACTGCTTTGCTTCAAGGTAGTCGGTTTCCACCTGTTACAGATTTGTTTGAATTGTTATTACCATAAATCTTTACATAGTGACCTATGCCACAAATTACATAATATATTAACTTTCGTGCACAAAAATAAAATTGGGAAATAATAATTCAACTTAAAGAGCATAGAAAAATCACAATACTATTAAGGGGGAACATCTGATTCTGATATAAATTTGTACTGCAAGAATTTAATGATGATCAGATGTGAAACTTTATATTAAAAGAAAAAGTACATCAAAATGAATAATGCTAGTAGTAATATAAAGCCAAATCACACAAGATAATTTCAAGATCAATGTAATAAATGCTTATTATTCAGCAGAAAAAAAATCAGGAACAATGTACAAAATAATAGTGCAAGAACAGCTGCAATCTATTTGTTCTCATCAGTTTTGAGATTTTGGTTAAAAACTTTACAGCTGGCGAGAGATGCTGTTGAAAAACTCAGATTCCACTCAGTGGGCTGATTAAGGCACATCTTTATGGACTTCAAATGTTCATTTTCTGTGTTCATGTCTATTGAATTCTGCGGCTCCGAGACTTTCACTTGTAGCGTGCTGTGAGAAGAGAATTGGGGGTGGGAGAGGGAAAAAAATGAGAAAAAGTTTAGTGCACTTTCCTCTTCCCTTGCAACTAAGCAAACTGATAGGAGGCAAGATGAGGTGGTGGCAGATTGCATATACTGTTGTTTTTTTTTGTTGTTGTTGTTTTACTGCACTATGTTCCAGAAACACTGAGATCAGAACCTGGCTGTGCTGTGCTTGCTGTGTTGTAAAATGGGCTTGTTTGTGTTGAAATAGTGGTGGTCCTGTTAACTTGCAGAGACTGTCGTAGGTCAGTCTCCTGCTCATGCTATTTCTTTGCACAGAAGAGGTGTGTTCTGCAGGCTGGCCTTCCTTAAGTTGTGTCCAGCCGAATACCGTGAAACCACAGCAAGAACTAGGCAAGAATTTGGGGCTGTTTTTTTTTTTTTTTTTTTTTTTTGTGGACACTGATAATTTAGTACAGCTGTGAAAGGACTTGTATATAGACAGTTTTTATTTTGTTTCAGATCTAGGAAAATAAGTAATACAAGAAGGGGAAAAAACCCCAGCCCCTTATGGGGATCCGTAAGCAGACTAGGACTTAAGCATGGACTGAATTATAGTCTCATTGTTGCCATATAGAATAGACTGGTTTGGGTTGGAAGGCACCTTTAAAGGTCATATAGTCCAACCCCCTCCCCTGCAATAAGCAGGGACACCTTCAACTAGATCAGGTTGCTCAGAGCCCCGTCCAACCTGACCTTGAATGTTTCCAGGGATGGGGCATCTACCACCTCTCTGGGCAACCTGTTCCAGTGCCTCACCACCCTCATCGTAAAAAATGTCTTCCTTTAATATATACAGCACTGTAATTGTGCACATTCAGAAGCTAAGGAGGAGGTTACAGCCTCTCTATCCCTACTACTTTTTTTTTTTAACTGCCTACCTCCTGCAGTAATCTGTGTCCTATATGCAATTCATTGTTTCTTGCCATGCTTTTCAAAGACTTCAAGAACTGCAAGAACGATATGAAGTTGGAAATATTTCTAATTACTGAGATACTAAAAATAAAGTTCTATGTATTTTAATTAAGGTAGGAGGTAAGAACAATCATGCTACAGCCTACCTGCACGCAAGCGAGTATTTAAGCAGCAAGAATATCTTAATGCTGCATTTCAGGAAACCAGGTCTGTTACAGGACTTGGGTGCAAATTATCAAGGATTGACTCTGCTGAAGTACAGTGTTCACGTGGGTGAACAGTCTAGCTGAGAACATTCAGTAATGGTAAGACTGTAACCCAAGGCACGTTAGCTTGTGTTACTGAAATACTGTTGACTGATTAAACTTTTTTCCTATGTCATGGCAAGAGGGAAAGACAGCCTGTGTAACAGCTGAAGTGACAATTCAGTGTTCCTTTTCACAGATCATCTGATGAAACACTTTTCATTCTTTTACATTTCTATGTAAGCTCTCAGAAGGCTGTGTGCCTTTCTGACATGGCAGTGAAACAGGCATCTCTGATTTACTAATCCTAGTTCCTAACCCTCTTTAACTGGGGTACTGCTCCTATACCCTGCACTTCCTTCTGTCTTTATCCTTCTGCCTCTATCTTTTGTCTTGGTTTTGCCTTGTACCATTCTCCTTCATCCTTTTCTGGTCTGCATGCACGCTTGTTCCTCTGATCTTTTCCTTCCCATAGGAAGCACTGAGTGCAAGCGTAGGTGACACAGAAGACTTCAGTCAGCAAGGTTACTTTCTTGAATTTACAACCTCTTCAGACTTGAACCTGCACTTGCTGTGAGGAAAGTCAAAGCCTTTTCTTAACACCATGGGATAAAGTGCGTATATGAGCTGGTGCTAGGGCTGACTTCTGAAGTCTTCCCTTACCCCTACTGACTATGTGCTTTCCAGGTGTGGCCAGGTTGCAAAAGTTAAACTCTTAACAGAAACAATCAACAGCTAAATGATAGAGCTAGAATGCTGTTTTGGTGTTTGTTGTTGTGTTTTTTGTTTTTTTTTTTTGTTTAGTTTGGTTTGGTTTTTGGTGGTGGTTGTTATCTGAAAGGAACATAAATACCTTGGGAATCAAGAAATTGCAACCTATGAAGTAGTATATACCTGCAAAGTGCATTACAGAACAGCATTTCAACTGTCTTTAAAGTAGTAGGTACATAAACCTTGTTTAACACTGGGCAAGTGCCAGACAGAAAAAACTAAAGGTTCACGCTTCTCAAATGAGTTGGCATGTTACTTCTGCATATAAAATAGGAATTGTACTAAGTCAGTATGGCCCATTTTCCAAACACCACTGCTACCTGTAAGAGTGTGTACTAGGATTTGGTGTAATTGTGACCATAATTCCTCCCCATTTGCTTGGACTGCAAATGAAAATGCAGAGTGCTATAATACTACCAAACAGCACTTTCTGAGTAGTTGACTCGCTGTGAGACTGTCCTACTCTTTATCTTAGTTTTTGTACAAGTTTCTGTACACATGTAAAAGGCAGGACCGAATTTGCAAAACTAGAATTGAAGTATATGCTGGTAACTGTCATGCAGTAATTTACCTGTTATAGAAGAACTCTGTAAATTTAGCATTTTAAGAGAATGCATAAAAACAAGAATAGAAAAATGTTGAATTAATGGGGTTATTTTCAGTTCCTAGTCTGGGTAAAGTCAAGATAAAAAGCTCAAGTATTTTTGGAAATTTTACCTTGATAAAAATAAAGTGGAGAATAATATGGTTAGAGATCTGCATTAATATATCTGTTAACCAAGAAGAACTTAGTCTTTCACCTCACTTTTCATTCTTTTACCTGTAGTGGTTTATTTCTAGCTGTTGATGTAACAAGGTATGAAAATGGTGTATATAAATAGTATTTTTAAAGAAATGTAATTAAAGCATAAAATTAAACAGAAGCAGTTTGATTTCTCCAGCTAGATCCATCATTAGATTCTACTCTAAATTTTATTCCGCTCTGCTTACAAAAGGTGCACTGTGCATTAAGCATTCCTAGCAAAAGAAAGAGATGTTTCATACAGCAACCCTCCTGTCAGGAAGAACTGCAGGCTACAGCCTGATGCCACCAGGAGCTATGAAGCCTTTTTTTCAGTGGAGCTTGGAATTAGGCTGTAGAGTCTCTCTATATTCTCTGGAGTTCTTCACCACCACTGCTTGCACCAGTAAGAGGATGGAGGTCCCTTTAACTTCCTAGACAAGAGGCATTTATCGACGTTATATAATGGTCTCTAAAAAGGTTAGAATTTCTCATTCCAAAGCCATCTGTTTACTATTCCAGCAATTATCATCTGTTTTGTTTTTATTCACTTAGGACTGACTCAGTTAATCAGCTTCCGTGCATATGATTTGTGGAAGTCAGCTACAGGTGCTTCTGTAATATGGAACATAAATTCCAGCCATGGCCTATTCAATAGTTCTGCTTTCACCAGTTAATTTGAAGATAGGCCAACAGTGCTAAAAGCCCACTGAAAAAGAATAAAACAGGCTTTATTTTTTGAAAATTATTTGCATCATAAACTACTGATGTTTTTTGGAAATTCAGCTGCTTTTCTTCATCTTTGATTATACTATCCTTTACCTGCCCTTGCCCTTTAACTATTCTTGAAGTGCTGGTAACTTATTTAAAAGATTTCATATTTCAGAGTGTACAATTCATGCTTCATTTAAGAGATTTCAGAGTGTACTATAACTAATCCTGATCATTCTTGTCTCTTCTTAAAAAGTAAAAATCAAAAGAAAGAAAAAAAAGGATATGGAAATGAGACTATACCTTTTTGATCTGAAAACAATAGCACTGTAAAAAAAATATTTCAGGGAGCTGAGTTGTGTGTTTCTGCAGTCCTTTAACCTGTGCTATACGGAGCAGGGATATAAGGAGCACATTCACTCTTACAAAGATTTTTTGACTCCTCCCTGTAAGTGAGTGTATGTGAACTAGTACCAGGTACTGCACAGAGGCTGTGGACACATCAAGGTCGCGCACAGTGACAGGACACTGTTTTGTCAATGCAAGCTGAGGATGCCCTCACATGCTTTTGGCTTTCTTTGGATGCTGCTGCACACAAAACCAATGGGTCTAGAAAACTGTCAGTGATGACTTCAGGATTTTTGTTTTCATATGTTGCAACCCTCAGTTCCCAAATCACCATTACTGAATCATCACTGAATTTACTCTCTTTCAATAGCACTGGAAAAAGAAGCAACTGCCTATGTTATTCTGACAAATCACAGCAGCCAAATCAGCATGCCAATGGACTCTGAAGTCCTATTTAGTCTCCCCTGGCTGAGCAGACAACTTTGTGTGTGGTTAAGTCTCCAGGCTTGCTACAACCAAAAAGGAGCATCTCTCTCCACAAAAGTTTCCTCCCATCATTAAACCAAAAGGAGATAAACAGAAACGTCTTTGAATTCAACCTTCTACTAAAGTCAGCAACAAGGGGCCTTCCAATGCTCCTAAGAGCTAAAGAAAATGCTGCTCTTTTAACAAGGGGTGTGGAAAACTGCTTGAATACAAGTATTTCTTTGTGAAATTTTGCATTTCTTTCTTTAGTTTTACCCAAATCAGTGTTATAACAGAAATACTGATTTTTAATAGGAGGACATGAGAGCAATACTGTGTAAGTTGATAGGCTGCCAAGCACAAAAAGAAAATAATATTCTTTGCGCTTCTTATTTTCTGTGCAGTTTGGAACTGCATTCTTCAGGAAAACCAGGAATTTGACACCTGTTGTATGAAAATAACAAAGTTCAAAACCCCCTAGATCAAGTCCATACCTTTGCTGAATTAATCTATGTCTACGACATGACAAGGCCATGCAGAAAAAGTAAGAATAGGGATAAATATTTCTTATCTGTTAGGTGACTCATCAGCCTTCCCTATCAAAGAGATTACCATCAAATGTTGTGTTTATATGCTGTAAAATGACTATGAAAGTATCACTGTAGGGTTATGTTTCTCTAAATTTTTTGCAACACTTATTTTATAGATAAAAACATCTTCCTAGAGTAGCTGAGAGCTAGGTCAAACTGTTTTTTACCATCCTGTCTGACAAAAATTCTGCAAACTGCACTTGTTAAACACCAGCATCGATGATGTGCAAATTGATAGCTTGCAAAGCGTAAGAGCATTCATGATATATAGCACTGATTTGAGGCTTTTGCAGAAAGGTTTCAAAAATACTAAGTAGAAATAGGAAAACTTTAGCAGCATTAAAAAATTTTCTCTGTACAAACTACTCAATCATTTCCCAGAAAAGGAAACAGTGGACTATATTAGGTTAAAATCTAGAATGACTATAGTAGCCTCAGCACGCTTTCCAACAGAGATTGATTTGGTAATGCAACATACACTGAAATTAAAATAAACCAAGCACGCAGAGTCAGATTTATTGTCTCTAAACTCATCTTTCCAAAATGCCAAAATGCAATAACAAAGAAATCTACAATGAATTTTTTTATGTCTCATTTCCATTTATCAAATGGATTCTTGTTGTAATAAGAAATAATATTTTTCAGCTGAGTGGATGGAATCCCACTTGGGAATCTGAGAGAAAAAAATGCCCTGAAAACAGATGGCATACTCAATGAGATCAAAGCAAGCTGGGGAGATAAGCAATATCCAGGGAGTCTTTTAAAAATCAGACATAAGAGCTGGGTTTAACACAGCTGGAGTACTAAGACAAATAAAACAGGACACAAGACAGAACCAATACAGGAGGTGAACTGAATGGATAGAAAAAGACAGGGTAAGAAGTCAGAAGCAGCCATAGTCCCAGACTGAAATTATGATGGAAAAGCTTCTTTTGCTCTTCACACTAACTCAGTAAATGTTTTCTTGGTTTGAGGAAAAAAGAAGAGTGTGAAGAAGAAAGGAAATAGGAATGAAATACAACATATATGAGAAAGATAACTAAAAGAGACTAGCAGGAATTTTCTGAGCACTTGTGGCACATCAGTGAAAGAGGATTACTTGTAGCTATTTCCTGAAGCTATACTGAAATTCCACATGCTGTTCAAGCTTTAACTTGCACAGAGACAAAATCGTATAGCAGTGGATGTTGGTTACATCTTTTACATCACTAATTCATCTTCAAAGAACACAGCACAATAGGAAAACCAAACAGCATATTGTATGCACTTTCAGGTAAAAGTTTGGCAAGTGAATAAGTGACAACAGTTTCAGAGTGCAGTCACAGAAACAACATGACTTCCTCCCCCAAACCAGTCAGCTATAGAAAATGTTCTCAGTTTCTTAAATGTAACAGATCATAGGCAACATAACAGGTTTAAATTGCAACTTCATTGCAGAAATTTGGAACTGAAACAAGCATTAAAAAAAAAAAAAAAAAAGAAATTCATCAGACTTGCACAGCCATGGCAGTACAGAGCTCAGTCCTGATGGCTCCCCAAAATACAGGACAGATTGGAATTTATGTTGACAAGTTTAAATACAGACAACATTCCTGCCCCCTTTTTAAGTTATAATTATTCAATGCAGCCTGACTTAGAAAGTAATTTAGAAGTGTGATCTGTTTGACAAGAAACATTATGTTTTGTGGTAATACAGATTATTTAGCAGTCCGTAGATGGCACGGGGTTCTTAAAGAACAAGGAAGTAAAATATTAATGTAAGCTGTCACTGAAATGGGCATGAAAAAGTGGTAAAATTTTAGGGCATAATTTACTAGTGATGATAGTATTAAACCTGTTAGAGAAAAATAGTCCTATGATCTCAAATTGTTCATAGCATACTACTGCCTTCAAAGATCTTGGAAAGAAAAAAAGCTAAGAATCCAACAATTGAAAGGAAGCATCATTAATTTTATGATGAACATCATTCATTCTTAGCATCTAGGCACCATCATGAAACAAGTCTGCCTCTGATCACCATTTCCATGAAAGAAAAGTACCTATTTTCTACACATTATTAGAAGTTAGTAGCATGCAAATAAATTTAAAAAACCCTGAATGCCTGTTGTGCAGATGAGTACTGTCACATTTGCTTCAGAAACACACTATAACAGAAAAAAGTTTTTGCTATTTTTATTCTACTTAATCACACTTAAAAATGGTTTTGAACAAGGTATAATAAGGCTAACTAAGGCTTGGAGGTTCAGAACTACCTATGCTGGTTTAGGCTGTTCTCAGAGGAAACAGAATGCCACCATCTCAATACTGTGATGAATACAGCTATGTAAATCTTGCCATTTGAACTGGATTAATCTCAAATCTTGAACTCATAATAGTTTTTTGACATTACAAATACAATTATGTTATGGAGAGTGATAATCTTAGAAATATGATGAGACAGTCCCTGAGTAGCTTATAACCTACCAGACTTCTGAATTAAGGAAGGTCAAACAATAATTTACAAATAAGCAATTTCCTTTTCTGAGATTTCTATTTCTTAAATATAATTTAAAACCAGCTGTAAGTAGTCAACTGATAAATATGAAATCTCAGCAACAAGGATACAAAAAAATTTCTTCAAACACATCTCTAGAATTTTAAACTAGAGAGACAGGTAACAACCACCACCACAATTTAAAGAATGGATACCTTAAGTATAGCTCTTAATCTTTACTTGCATTCTTCAATTTTAAAAATAATTATTACTGAATGTTTGATATTTATGCTAAGTACCCCAATAAAAACACTAAAACCTAACTTTACTTTTTCAACCCCCCCAATTAAGCCTCCATTCATAAGTGAGCACCATCTATGTGAGAATATTTTTTTGGATTAAGAAAAATATCCTATGACTTTCTTACAGCTTCTAGATCAGAATTTTTCAGCTAGGCTTCCATTTCATGTACAGGAAAATAATCCATTATTTGAAGCAAATAATCAAGATTTCAATAGTTTCAAATAGACAACAAGTCTATATCAGTAAAATATCAAGTATAATCTCTGTACATTTATGAAATCCGCACCTTAGAGTATAGGAACCTGTGTCATGATCCATCTGAAAAGACTGATTTCCTTAAGCTTCTTAATTTTTATGTATGCATGTATTTTAATATGAACTGTGAAAGTCTTATTATTCTAACTTCTAGCAGGAGCATAATTTAGAAATACTCTGCCCTAAGCTGCAAAGTGAAAACCAAGAATAAGAATACCTATATAAGACCTGCTTGGTAAAACATGAATGTAGTCACTCACAACTGGTTTGAGACGAAGTAGAAATCCATAGGCTTATGCTTTGGAAGGATTTTAAGTCCTAAGCTAATGTTAAATTAAGGCCATTTCTACTGGTAGGCATGCAGTAAGAAAAGTAGGTCTAAAGTTGATCATTACTGAGGAAAGAGCTACAGCCAAGTTAATATAACTGCCCCACTTATAGATAAACCATGATAAAAGACATAAGCACAGATGCCTTTTACGTATGCCTACAAGTGGAGACAGAAAGGAGCATGCGGCAGTAAGTAGAGGATGGAGGGTAGGTGAGCTGGCACAGCCATTGAAAGAAAAGTCTGTGAAACTCCTGTCTACATTTAATTTGTGGCAAGGAACCGATAAAGCTGAATGCAGATATAAGTCAGGTGAGTTTCTGCTGCTGAAGAACAAATCAGACAGTAAAATGTGTCAGATTAACAAAGCCAAAAAGAATACAGGAAAAAAGCCTACATCTCCATAAAGCATGAAGTTTCTCACTAAAGATTTATGCCCTCTTAATAGAGCAAGAGATACAATTATTTGTACTCCAAAGAATACTGAATAATATAAGCAGCCTTCACTGATGTCTAGAATGTGAGAGAAATCAGCATCAGAAAAAGGTCCCATTCCTTCAGTTATGAAAAAATGGAAAGAGGAACACAAATTGCTTGACCTGTTCCACAAGAACAGAATGTACAATTTGCCAACAGAATGGGAGCAGGAACAGTAACTTTTCTAGAATTACAGTGTCCAGAGCTGTTGGCCCAAAAGCATGCAGCTACAAAGACAAAGTCTGTTTATACATCCTGATTTTGGAAAGACATCTATCTTTTCACTGCCGGGAAAAAAAATTAAAAGTTACCTGGTGTTCAGTAAGAAAAAGCGGATTAAAAAGTAGGCATGGCTATTTAGAAAAAATTTTCCATACCTGGGTTTGAAGAAATCTACGACAAAGGCTGACTGACATCTCGTTCATATGGTATTACAAATCTCTTATCATGTGTAAGAAATAGTATGGACCAGCAGAAGTACACAATGACAAATATGCACTAAAAAGCAAAACAGGGAAAGAAATTGGGCTGTGCTTATTCTGCAATGCTCCTGAGAATGTGCTTTGGCACTCACAAACATATAGCCTGGGAAAAAAGAAAGCTGATGTGTGATCTGAGAATTAGTTAAAGTTTTGTACCAAAGGACCGCAAAGTATGAAGACACAATGTAGATGAATGTGCAGATCCATGTCTGAACAGTGGTTCTGAATGGGTCTGAATAAATGAATAAAAGCAATGGCATGAAATAAACAACAGTTTAGCAGGGGCCATGGCAAAGTGCCAGTGCAGGTTAGACAGTTCTTTAACAAAGGCGGAGGTGCCTATAGTGGATCACATATGAAGCACAAGTCAATGCTATATTGCTGTAAAAATACAAGTAAGTGTCATGATATATAAAAAGCAGTGGGACAGCTAACGTTGGAAGAGATAGCCAAAGACAATGATGTAATTTTCATTATGGGAGCTAAGCTGTTATAAGAAGTGGTTAGACATCCTGTTTGGGCTCATCAACCTCCCTGAAAAAGTGTGCAGAATTTCTGTGAGAGAGGAAAAAAGGTAGAAAGCTGCAGGGAAAACATAGCTGGTCTGACTTATTAAAGTGAGTAATATAAAAAATAATGTTGACAAAAATCACACATTGAGGAAAAAAAATAAAGTGACCATTTGGATGAGAAAACAAGTCAGTCAGCTGAAAGCTTGCAATCCAATAAGGAGGAAAAAGAAATAAGAGATGGAGGACATGAATACTGAAGTAATTCAAGATGATACCTTATGTATGCACTGAAAGGAGAAGATGGGGAGAGAGATGGGGAGAGAGAGAGATGGGGAGAGAGAGAGATGGGGAGAGAGATGGGGAGAGATGTGTCTTAAGGACAGCATTATTTTATCAATGTACACTGCAACCAATCAGAACATCATTTTGAGTCATGACCTTGTTAGGAACTTGGTAAAAATGTGTGGAGTACATTTAAATTATTGCTCAGTTACAATAACTTCAGTATTTTATTTGACTAGGAGTGAAATTAGTTTCTATTTTCTCTTCTAGCTTTTTATAATGTACTATTAAAAAAATCCTTGCAAACAACAAAATAATTAAAAAATTCCAATTAACTTCTAAATTGGGACCTCAGTCTAGGTTCTATTTACAGTATTTCAAAGAAGTGATTTTCTCTTAAAATGGTACATTAGAAATGTTCTCAGTTCATAAGTAGCACATATCACTATATAAATATATATGTAGGTACAGGTATATAAATCAGACACTTCTATATACTTGTATTTGTTAACAAACAGCTTGGGTTTCCAAACATTTTCTTCTGATTTATCTCAAAATATCTAATAATATCTCTTAAATAACTAGGAAGTAAACTTTATTAATGAGGACTCTATAAACTTTCTTTGCTAAAGTAAACACCCAAGATCATCATGTTTTATATTACATTGAGACCACAAAGCATGACTCTAACTCAGTTACCACTAAGGGTAAAACTGTCAAGCTGTGAAGTTGTAGTGGTATGTGCATGTGAATGCAAAATGCTGCTCTTAAAATCTTGGGCTTCCCATATAAAATAATTTCCATTTAGATACATCCATCTAATTAGCTGTTAATCATTGTAAAATATCTGGCTTAATTAGAACCTGAAGGCTGTCAACGCCTTTCAGAAACACTTGGTATGCTAGAGAACACTCAAGATTCAAGGCCATTTTAAGGGGCAGAGAGTCTTTCTTTTTTCATGTTGACCATAGGAAACACCAGAGAAAAAAAGCCTTATGATAAGAAAATGTTGTCCTTGAAATATAGCAAAAATCTTATTTGTATTAAATGAATATCCAGTTACCAAATGAATACAAGGAAGAAGGAACATAAACAATGAAATATAATTTCTAACAGCTACCAAACGTTTACCTATATTTGAAACAAAATCTCAGCTAAGTTAATAAGATTTAGCACTACTCTGTAAAGCCCTGCAAACAAAGAAAAAAACCCACCACTAGCTTTAGCATATAAATGATAGAGGAATGCAAACTAAGGCACAGCTACACATGCTTCTATGAATTAAAGCATCTTTCTTGAATAGGAGTATCTTGCCAGAGCTCAACACCAAAATGTGGAATTGTCTCAGAATAACGATCCTGCTTTGTGATGGTCAGACTACATAAATACTTTATTTACAAGTTATGTCATCACAGGCTGTGTTGATTGACCTCTGTCCTTTTCTATCTAATATCAACTGAAGTGCCACTTTAAGGCTGTAAACTCTTAACAGAAGTGAGCATTTTAAAAAGGATACGCACTTGTCTTATTTTCAGAAGTGCTTGTCAGGCCTGGGAAAACTACTATTTTCTTTTCTAGAGAAAGGCTTAAGCAGAAAGACAGAAGCCTGTCCATATTATATAGTATTAGCAGTTCCCTAAAGAAAGCTCAAAAATTTAACCATTTCCTCAGGACTGAGGACAAATGGGAAAGCTTGAGTATGAGTTCCTCAGTTTTGGTGGCAATAAAAAGAGATAACAAAACAATAGTGAATGATGAACACCTTCCCCCCCCTTACATCTAAAACTGGGTATATAAATCCTGCACAAAGGCTTAATGATCATGACACTAAATTACAGGAATGTCCTTGCAGGTAAAGGAAATTAAAGACTTCAGAGTTGAGTTCTTTGAAGGAAGTGTACTATTCAAATAAGCAAAAGCAAAAATCTGTAGCATAGAACACTCAAAAGAACATGAGGAACAGCATACCCTAAGGCAGTATGTAAATGCCCACAGTTTAAAACAAAACCGCACCCAAATTTTATACACCTCACACTAGATCCCATGATGGGAGAAGAAGAAAAGGGAAGGAAAGACTAACTACATTTGGCAAGTGGAATTCCAGAGTGTAAAACAGAGTATTAGACTGTGGTATTACAGCTGCTGTTGTTGCATTAAGGGGAATGAGGCAGAGATCATTAAGTTCATTAAATGAGTCAGGATTTATTATACCTGTATAGCCAACCATATATCAAATCTACCTTTCTGCTTTTATACATTTAAAAATGGCCCACTTACTGAAAATAGTCATTCATTTCACTATTGTTCCTACATTTTCTATTCATTTTCTTAAAGTGTTTTATGCTGGCTGTGAAAAAGTAACTTCTTGTCTGGTAATTAGTTATGCAAATTTCTGTCTGCTACTCTGCATTACATGTGAAACTTATTCTGAATCCAAGTAACCTTCTGATGAAAAGCCTTTGTGACAAAAGAGCTGAGATGTGGCTATTAAAAAGGATTTCGGAAAATTAACAGATTTAATGACTGTTACACTATATCTCTCTTGCATTTTACCTAACCTAGTATTTTAAATTTGTTCCCCATTAGGAGTGTAGCATATGCTCCTTCATGAAAGAGAAAGCTGAAGAGACTTGCTAAAAACAATCATTTTTGTCACTAGATCATTGGTGTGAGACTAATGTCTTCCGCAGTAGTAGGAAACCAATTCACATTCTGTAGCCTTATTGCTACTAGATTGCACTACCATAAGGCAAATAAGCAACAAACAATACTGGAATATTAATGCCATACTAATATAGATGTGTAAAAAGAGTTCACAAAATTTTCCTCCCAATTTTAAGAAAATTTATGGTAACAGAAGTCAAGTTGAAGAAAACTTTTGTCTGTTGTCATATTAATATAGATGTTATTCTACGTGCACAATCAAGAGACCAGTTAGACTCATAAAAATACCAAGTTTTCATACTTAGATTCCTAACTCTTGTAGTCAACTTTGAAATGATTACAAAGATTAACAAATTTTCATTTTAAGTACTTCATTAACTTGATCTCATTAAGATAGCATTAAAACCCAGCAAATATAATGAAAAATTAAATTGAAAATTTTTATTTTCTGCCAACAAATACAATAGATTTTCTTCTAAAACTCCAGACTACTTGAAGAAAAGCAAAATTATAAGGGGGAAAATGGAAAAGTTCATTTTAGATGAAGAAAATATCCTAGTTCAAGTCATTGGAATTGATTTTTATAAGCTTTTCTGTGTGAACTCCCACCCTGATACAAAGGGTAAGTAAACAGGACTGTTGTGTCATCCCAGCATGCAGTACTGCCTGCTACTGTATTAGGTCCACAGCCTCCTTTGCATCTGTGATAAATCCACACCCTCTGAAGTAGATTTTTAAAATATCCAGTACATTCTAAGTTCCCAAAATGGAGTATTTTAAAGTGACCCATTTTATTGTTGGACAATAGTTTATCTTATTTTAGCTTGGCTCTTTTGAAGCCTTTTTGGATGTAGTCTGGCCAAGTCCAAAGGACGTTAATGTGGTCTTTAGTGTTACAAGGAAACACAGTGAACCACTCTCATGGAAAGAAAACATAAGTGCTTTCCTAAAAACATGGTGACGTAATTTTCTTTGCCACCACAGACAGTAGTAACATTTCAGTGTTGCTAAAGAAATTAAAACGGTCAGAACATAGATTTACAGTAAAAGGATACTGCCCCTCAACACATCAAATACATTGTTGAAACAACAGTTCAGAAGTCAAGCAGTAACAAACAGCATACGGACCAGTGTATCTACCATCCACCTTATCTTGAATAAAACAGACAATATGAAAAAGTGATTAACTCTCTTCTGTTGCTACAATAAGTACATGGCTATTTCTGGTTGCTTTATACTACCTTGAGCTGCAAGAACTCAATTGCTTTATTTCCACTTGCACATTCTAACAAAAATTGAGTATACATAAAAATTTAATAACAACGTTCTGCCTACCTGCCACAATGTCTCACAATAAAACAGCATCACAACACCTGCCTCTTTCAAGAATATTCGGTAAGACACCAAGATCAGTAAAACTTGGAGAAAAACTTTAAATATTAACCATAAATGTGTATATAAGAACAATTCAAGTATGACAACAGAACAATGATATATTTTATGGTATCACATCAACATAAATACAGTCCAAAGAACATATGAATGAATAATGATGTTTTCATGTGCATTTAACTTCCAGATGCAGGAATTATGTTTGAAAATGCATGCACAGCTAGAAATCATGTTCCCTCTTTTTAGCCAGTAGCTATACTCTAGACTAAAAACGTTAGTATGATTTCCTTGGCTAGTGCAGACAGTACACAATGTTGAATTAACATGCCAGAACAAGACATCTTTTTCTATATCACACAATCCCCTGATACTGCAACAGTACCCCTAAAAAAGATTTGGGGTTACAAGTGTGGAGAAAATTCCAGAATCGTAATTCTTTGTCTTTTAACATTTATCAATGAACTTTCTGTCATATCCTTTCTAAAGACAACGGTTGATATGAGAAACTATGAGTAAAAGGGAAAATAACAAAAATTGTAAATGAAATAATGTAAAATATCAAAATAGTTATCAGATTTCCTAAAGATCAAAAACTAAAGGAGGAAAGTTATCAGGTAAATAAAATTGAGTCCCAATTAAAACTAACATGAGACCATATCACAGTACTAGGTCTTACATTGCCATAGCAAGAAAAAGTTTAAAGATAACTGTAATTTGAATGTGAAATTTTCTCAGCTACAGTCAAAATTATAAAATAAAAGTGTGAGAGAGCTCTTTCTTAATTTGCAAAAGAGAAACAGATAGATGTTACCCTTTTCTTTTCTAGTTCTGGCTTTTTTACCGCAATCTTGTGTCAAGGTTTGAACTTCTTAAAAATAATTTTTTAATGTTGTTTCACCCCAAATCAGTGAATTAAAATATAAAATAATAGTCTAAATATAAAAAATGCTGTACTTTGTAAAAGCAGGGTTACACTGAATAAGCTTGATATGAAGAATTTTATATATCACATAAAGCACAAAAGAAATAAAGAGCCGTAATATTGTTTATATTATAACTTAAATTAACTTTTCAGTTTATTATCAGGGAAAGTCTTCCACAACATAGAATACAAAGGGGGATTTAAGATTTTGCTCTAATATTTTGAATAGGTTTTTTTTTTTTTTCCTTCAGGTAATATATCAGATTAGCTAATACAATATTGTTTCTACAACTGAATACTTCTGCAGTAATTTAATTCCTATTGCAGAACTTTTTTTTTTACTTGGTGACTATTTCACACCTTAGTTATTTTACTGAAATGAGTTGAGACTACTGTTTAAGGAGATCTCTTCACCCAACAGGAGAAATAATTTCATAAGTGTACCCTCTTTGTAAGTAATATAATGGCCTTTCTGAGATCACAGTTGTATTACAACGTATTACAAATATCTAGCTTTAGAAATGGATTTAACTTCACACTAGCCTAAAAAGATGCCAAGCCAATATATTTAGCATAGCAACTATATATTGTACTTGTCTAGAATAATTTTGCATTTTAAATTGTTCTGTAAGGATTCAATGCGCAAACCCTTTAGAGTCAGCAGATTTCATTTGGCATTGAAAGGATACTAAAACGGATCTCTGAATGAATACTTCTCAGAAGTACACAGTACTATTTTTTACTGCATAATTATAAAACCATTACAGATTTATATTATAAATCATTCACTGACAATTTTTTTTAAACAACTATATGTTAATACCTGAATTTCTGCTTCCTTTTATGATTTACCCCTCCTCACAATATGAGAAACTACACAGCGGAATGAAATTCTGTTCCTTTTGAAATCAGTAACCAGTTGCAACTGACTACAAACACGTCAGAACTTGATTTGTTGTCTGTTTGAACTATATTAGCTAGCTCTTTTTATCTTGCTGTGTTGTAGCTGTCTTAGAATGTAACACACCTATTGTAGCCAAAAGATTCGTGTAAAATATTATATAAACTTTAAAACTGCACTTTCTGCATTATTCTGATGCTATACAATGTTTAATTTAATGAATTCTCTGAAATTAAAATTGAGTATCATGCAATAAAAAAAAAAAAATTCCAAAGTGCTTAGTTGTCTGACTTCTCCAATTCTTTAAGATTGCAATTTTAAGTTGAAGGGGGGAACAGGAACTTACCTACTTGGTACTTTGGGTAATAAGTTGCCATTTGTCCACTACTGCATGATTGTCTCTTATGCCTTTTTCTTATATTTGTATCAGTGGTCTCCCATTGTGGACTTTTCCTTTTGTTTATTCTGATAAGAACTTCAGAACTACCAGCAGGATTATCATCATGGTTTACATCACTAATTAATTTTCTGCGGTGAAACTGGTCATCCAGCCTTTCAGTCATTTTAGAAGAATGAGATCCTTTAGATGTTTCCATTTCATTTTCTTGTTTCTTTAGTGCATTTTGCTTAGTAGAATGGGACCTTAAAAGAGGATGTCTTTTTTCTTCCATATAGGCCTGAGTGCTTTTACTTTCAACAGCTTCAGGAGAATAAATGACATTATTTAACTTAAATGAATTGTGCTGCTCAATATGGTTGATTTTTCTCAGAAATATCCTACAATCTTTAAAGGTTTTGGCTTTCCAAGTATTTTGAAACAGTTTATCTTGGCTTTGTTCTTTTCTAACATTTTGTTGGCAACAAATTGTTCCATTTGTCTCTGCATGTGACTTAAGTATATTTGCTAAACCAGGATGTGGGTTAAAGTCAGAAGATCCCATCATCTGTTGAACAAATGCATCTCTGGCTTCATTTTCAGTTGGCAAGAGGCTACTCTGAGATTCTACTAAAGTCTGAGTGGGCTGGATTTCTACTGTATTTTTTTCCTGGAGCTTGGGCATTTCATCATTGGTTTCCCCACTTGTACTTTTAAACAACTGGCTTTGGCAAAAGAACTGCAAATTTTTCTTTTTTGACTTCCAGCCTCCAGGAGCCTGATTATAGAGCTTTTTCATTTGTCCCCACCTATCGCGCTGTAGCTTCTTAAATTCATTTCTTTTTAATCTGGCTAATGTGAAATTACTTTTCATGCTTAAGACTGGAGACCTCACCATGTTATGCAATATTTGTAATTTCCCTGCTGGTTTGGAAGGAGAGGATAGTGCAAACTTTTTAAAGTGCTTTCTGAAAGGGCAAGTACTAAGATCAGCTTGTTTAGTTTCCATCTTTATCTCTCTAGTACTAACTACTTCTAAAGGATTGCGAGCATTTGCCTTTCTCACTAGAGAGAGAGACTGTGTTTCTGTAGTTTGCATAAACCAGGTGCAGAGTTCATTCATATTACACTTTTTCTGAAAAAGCATTTTTATAGGTGATGTTTCAAGTTCTACAAGGCAGGTGTCTAAAGGGTTTGACATTTCAGTATTACAGTCTTGTTCAACGGGATCCCTTTTTTCACGTACACATTTTTCAAACTCATTTCTCCCCACTCGCAACCAGGTATTAGTTATCTGTTCAAATCTATTATTTAGTTCTTCCAACAAAGTGTCACTTGAAGTGGAAGTAGCCCACCACCTGAGAGAGGGATTTGATGAAAAAATGGGATCTGATGATACTTCATTAATGGGCCCGAGTTCACCTTCCTTAAGATCCTTTTTTGCATTTCCCAAGTTTCTCAATTCTGAGGTATCTTTGGATGCTGTGCTCCAATTTGATTGCCTATGTTTTTCCTTTCTATCTTTAGCTTTTCTCAAATGGAGTTTGTAAGATTTATGTAGTAAGGCACTTCTACAAGTAAACGCACTAGAAGATGCTAATGAATGTAAAAAATGCAGCGAAGGTTTTCTGTCTCTAGCAGAATGCCTCAATGGAATTTCACGTTTTCTTGACGCTGTTGTAATAACATTGTTTAATCCATCCTCTCTAGAATCTTTCTGTGTGCTCTTTACTTGACCCATATTATTGCACAGTTGATTTTTTCTCTCCTGTGGTATGTTTTTTTCTAACACATTCTGCTGTTGTAAAGGAGGCAAACAGTTGCTAATACTCACTTTTCTTTCCTGAGGTGAAACTCTATTAACAGTCACTGATATGCCAGAGATTTTTACTTTTGCTGGCCTACCAGGTTTTCGAATGGTGGTTAATGGTTTCTTAATTGGCCGTATAATATTGCTGCAAGGATGTGGCGATGCTAGGTTACTCTTGATAGGTCTGACATAGTCATAACCAGAGACCTCATTTTCAGTGGAAGAATTCTGTAAGGCTTTTACTATTTCAGTCAAAGCATTTTCAGTTTCTGCATTGTGCTTCGCTTTGCTGTGGTCATTGGCAAAAGTAGAATCAATGTGTTGTGTGGGCAGAATGCTGATCACATTTAGATTACCTTCAGAAACATGTCTCTTAGTTCTTCTTGACCTTCCAAAAACAACTGTCACAGTAATATTTTTCCTGCTGTTAACTTCTTCCATTACTGCTGCATCAGATTTGGTACTTCTACCATCACTGCTAAGTTCAGGTCTAGGTTCTGTGCTTTCAGTCATGTCTATTTTTGGTTTTGGAGGCCGTCCAATAGGTCTCTTAACCTGCTTAACAACTTGAGGACCTATCTTCTTTGGTCTACCGGGTTTTCTTTTTAAAACTGATTCACTGCTACTGCTTGATTTCTCCACAACTTCATCATTTTGTTTCAAGTCATTTAAGTTAGTTTGACCAACTGGACAAGAGCTT
Source organism: Elanus axillaris (assembly GCA_026212715.1). Taxonomy (NCBI): domain Eukaryota; kingdom Metazoa; phylum Chordata; class Aves; order Accipitriformes; family Accipitridae; genus Elanus; species Elanus axillaris. Next base: position 30,114,065 of record JANZLQ010000056.1, on the reverse strand, counting down.
GTAATTGCTTCTGCATAAACACAACTTGACTCCTTCTTGGTATCATTTTCACTGTGATCACAATCTTTGATGCAGACTGCATGAGAAAGATCTTCTGTGGCCTGTTTGTCTAACGAAGTGTTTGTGTGCCCCTGAAACAAACAAATATCTGTGCTTCCTTTAGAAGATGCAGCTGCAGTCAAAGTATATTTGACTCCTTCATTGCTATTAACCTCCGAGACAAACATAAGCTTAATAGGACTAGAGTAGTTTAAGGGAGATGAGATCTCCCCAGCTTCAAATGTTGTATGCAAGTCTATATTACTGGAAGTTGAACTGGATGAATCAAAGGTCAGAGATTTCAAAAGGCTGTCAGTGATTTCTTGATTTATAACCACTTCTTGTCTGTTTGTTGTCACACACAGAGTTTTGATGTTACTGCTACCTGGCACATGTGAATGTGGAAGGAAGCTTTGTCCTGTGTATCCCATTTCACTCAGGGTGAAAGGTAAGCCTCTTCTAGCAGCTGGGTTCATAACCTGTTCATAAGGATTATCTTTTAATTTTTGGCTTATTTTGTAACTATCCAGCAATGAGGTGTTAGTCTTTCTGGCTAAGTTTATTGTATCTTCTAAACGTTCTACAACAACTTGCAGATTTGTATCTCTTACAATTTTGCTTACGTTTAAGTCGCTGCATCTTTCAGCATGAACATCTTTATCTATTTTCATTTTTTCCAGACTTTCTAAAGACTTTTTTGCATTGGATGACTTTCTAAACACAATATTGTTCATTACATACACAGAGTACCATCCAGGAGGCACAATGTTACGTTTAGTTCTGCCCATGATTCCATTACTCTCATCTTTTAGAGGAATCTGATCTGTCTCTTCTAAGGTGGCACAATCTCCTTGTGTTTTTGCAAGTTTTGCCTGGCTGGCTGCAATAGCACTGTTTTCTGAAAGAACGAGAAAGCTGGAGCTGGTCTGAAAATTAGGAAGAGGTAGTTCAAAAGACTCTGTTTGGTGTACTGGAAAGCACATTGGTTTGGTTTGACAATTCACACATGGATTACTTTCAAGATGTTGCAAAGCCTCACCTTCTATCATAGTAAAACTGTGTCTTTCATTTGGATATATTTTATCAAATTTTTTTGTACATTTCTTTGCATTTCTCTCAGAAATGGACTTTTTTTTAATACAAGTTTCAAGGCTTGCAAGCTCCCTCTTGATTTGCAAAGACTGTCGTCGAATGAATGGTGAATCAGGAGAATTATACATTGCAAATAAAGTTTCCTGACGCTTGCGAAATCTTGTTTGGATAATTTTATTTTCCATTTGTTTATCATGCTGGCGAAGTAATTCCATAAAGCTGTAATCACTTGCCTTAGCATTATGCAAAAGAGAGGTTATGAAGTCTCCTAATTTGACATCATTTTCTGGCGCCCTGTCATTGCTAGAAAGTTTTACAAGATTTGTTGCTATATCTGTCGTGTCTATTGATTTTAACTTTTCATTAATACGGTCCATTAAATCTTGAAAAATGGCAGAATGTTCACCTTTATCAGCCTTCTCAGAATTTATATAATAATTGTTGCTTTCTTGGTCTGTTGATAGCAACATTCCATCTGAATATTCAGTCTCTTTTCCTCTGCACGTTCTACCTTCATATTCAACTTCTTTGCTGCTTCCTTCAGCTGGCAAGAGGGATGGAGGCTGGCTGATGGATATTTCAAGCTTGTTATTGTCTAAAGTTGGAAAATCTGTAACTGATTCTTCTGATGATTCAAATTCTTTACTCTGTACAGGTGATAGTGGAGGTGGTGATGGGCTGCGAGATCTGTTTGAATTTTTAATGCTGTTCAAGAGATCAGAGTCCTTAGCTGAATATGTACATGCTGCTGCTTTCACAGAATGCCTGTTACAATTTTGCAATTGTTCAGCACAATACTTATGAGAACTACATGCTTTGTTCACCACTGTCTTAATACATCCAATTGCTACAGCTTGGCATGACAAAGAATGGAAATCTTTAATACAAACAGAGAGAGGTGGTAAACAAGTGTTTGGTCTTTGATTTTGTAAACAGCACCTTTTTGTCAGCATATGTCCATTGCAATTGCAAAACGAAATGTGAACATCCTCTTCAGTAAGGGAACTGGGAGTTTCAGAGTGGACCAAATGTGTTTGCTTACAACTGCAAACTATAGGAACATTTTCATCTTGTATTAAAAATTTTAACATAGCCAAAGTCTGTTGCCAGTGATATGAACAAAAAGACTCCAGAACTTTGTTTAATGTTGATTTTCCTTTTTCCAAATTAGCTGTTTCCTCTGAATTTGCATCAGCTGTTGAGCTTGAACTGAAAATGAAAACAAATCAAAACAAAATATAAATTACAGTAAAACACCATTTCTATTGTTTGTTATAATGGTTAAACTCAAGCCTAGAAGCCTGAAGTTTGCAAAACAGTTTTGTTCTATTTGCACTATTCAATCATACTTGCAAGTGTCACTAGCAATGATGTGCATCTTATCTATAGCAGTGATAGTCTTACCATAAGAAAAATAATCAGGAAGAAATTAAGGGATAAAGAGAATAGTTCGAAACATCGCTTCTTATATCTAATGTACTTACAATAATGTTAACTTTCTGATGTTTCTAACTACCTTAGTCATTAATGAAGGAAAACCTCACCAAGAACCTGGGGAGCTTAGTATTACTGCCATTTCACAAACTGAGGCACAGAATGGGTAAATGATTTGCCTAAGGCCACAATTCAAGGCTGTGGCAGAGGCAAAAATGGATCCATCTATCCTGAATCCCACCCTACAATATTCATATACCAAATTGTATTGAATGCTCTTCAGGATACTCTTAAAGATCCTTCTAAAGCCATTTTTATTTATATACTTATTTTTAAAGAACACTAAATAGGCTAAAAGAAAAACCTTCTGGTTTTTCAATAAATTGCAGCAGTGTATCACAGGCTCTTCATTGCAATATATTACACACACACACACGCGTGTGCATGCTCACACACACAGACATATGGTTTTCTTCATTAAACAAAAACAGAGATAATCATCACTGGTATTAATAACTTCTGTGATAAAGGTTAATATCCTTTAAATCTCAAATACAGGGCAGGGCTACATCTAATGAAGACTTCTGAGCAGTTGTTCTCAAAGTTATTAACTCAAAATAAAATCACTTATCAAATACTACCTTAACTATTTATTTAATTTCTTATAAATTATTAAAACTAATGTCACTACTTACCTAATCATTTATATTGAAAAGCTGAAAATTTTCCATGGTAGAAAATAATACAGATATTTCTTCAATTAAATACAAATCCTTGTGCTGGATAGCAACTATCAACAGATAGTTAATACCTAATTCAAATGTTTTACTGAAACCAATTGCACGAGCAGAAAATATTAGAAGAATTCTGTTTTAGAAAAGTATGTATTGTTTAAACATATCACCAAACTCTGAACATGACACTAACTTTTTGCCCTACTATTATCTCCTGTAATCTTTTGCATTTAAGCCTGTACTTCGGAAAAATAGAATTTTGATTTGGTTTACAACTGTATTGATCAAAGAACAAACATATTTAAAATTTAATGTGCTGTATTTATATAAAGTTGCCTATTCATTAATTATCTCATATCCAATGTTATCAGCATCAATAATAACTTTTAGCTTCAGGTTTCTTCCTGGAAGTTATACAAACTTTTTATCATCCTACATGAGTTTTGAAGTTTAGAGCTTAAAACCAGCCAACTATGCTTAATAATGCCTCAAGATTTTTCCTTATCCTGTAATATTTAGTATGAAACGGTACATATTCAAAATCAAGCACCTAGATGATACTGACTCACAAAAGCATAAGATAATTGTGATGGTACCTAGCTGAAATTGCGATTATGTTTAAACTGAAATAATTGAATTCTTGAAAAGAAAAAACCCTCTTTGCACTTACAGTCTAAAGTAAAACCAGCATTATTCAAGGGCACGTCATTGTCAAGATTCAACTGTTTTTGAAACGCCACTTCACTGAGAAGAGTCTGAGCATTACCTAGTCCAAACAACTCAGGAGTCACAAGGTTTTGAAATGTATCACTACACTTGTGAAAACAAAGCTTATTCTAGTAATAAAATTATGGATAAAAACCAATTGCCCTCCCCACCACCATGACTTTAATTAAATAAAGTTTTGAAAGGCCAGATAGAAAAAAAATGAACACGGCACTCGGTCTTCCAATATTTTATATGTAAATCACAGTAAGTGGGTTAAATAGAGTTTGCTAAAAAGATAGCTATAGTACAGTCTTTTTAGACCAAATCGCTGGACAGATACCTTTCTGTCTGTCTAGACTTGCAACGTATGTCTAATGCAGTTTCACTGGAGAGCTTTAATTGTAGAGGATCTCTATCCGTAACTGCCATTTAAAATGCGCTCACTGGTGGAAGAAACTTAAGAGAGCCCTAAAGCCTTCTCAAAGTCAGTAACCAAAATTTCCAAAGGCCCCAAAACTGCTCTGATTTTGTTATGTGGAGATCAACCTGTTGTATAAAGTAATATTCTGGTTATCACAGACATACTGGATATCCTTCTAATACGATTTCTTTCCTGGTTATCTGCCCTTGTGTAACATCTATAATCTGCTTTCCTTTAGGCATGTGTTAGTTTCTAAAGCTGACAGACAACTTTACTTCATCTAGCCTGCTGTAATAGTACCACATTCCAAACGATCTTCCAAGTTTGTGAAAACACATCAACCCTTTTAACTCGGTCGCCATTTGGGAACAGAGCTTACTACGCAAACAGGAATTAAAGCAACACATTTTCTTTAAAGTGCTCTCTGTAGAGCTGTCCATATATTTAAACAAACTAATTTTTAATAGCCTTTCAATACAATTATAGAATTACATTTCAGTTTCCTGTAATTCCTTCCTATAGCCCTTTAAATTTGTGTTGTCACACAGCAGTTTAGACTATCCTCAAGAGAAAAGGCTTACACAGTAATTTCATGGAAGGAAGAGCTATCACTTTCACAATTGCATACTCCCTTCATACAACAGTCTTACACTTGCTACAAAAAGAAGGCGTGAGAGGGGTTACGAAAAGGAGGGGTTGAGAAGTGAGAGGATCATACACACTGCTCCCCCACTACCTTTTGTGCACAATATCTCTGAAGACAGAAGTTAAGCATGGAATGACATTATTTCCCTGCTGGAGGGCAGGGGCAGTTAATACCATGGAGCGGGGATTGACGGGAGTCCAAAACTGGCACAAAGGCAGAGATGTGATAAGTTTAAATACTAGCCTTTCAGCATATTATTTATGTATAAAAAAAGCAAACCTTTGCTTCCTCCACAAATCCAAAAAAAACTATCAGGAAAGAGCTCTATCAGAGGACTCCCAAAAGATGTCCTTCCCTAGCATTCTACCCTCCGTTGTCTCGGCCACAGACAAGATAGATCAATCTAGCAACTTCTTTGCAGACCAGGAACAGGAACAAAACTGGGAACAGAACATACTTTCAAGTACTCATATGAGCAGCAGAGAACAATTATAGAAATTCTGTCTTATAGAAATGTTTGTCTTCTGACTTTACTAAGCAAATCAATCCCTCAAAAAAGCTATATATTATCTGTAATATATAATAGATAATTTTTGGCTGCAAACTAAAGGATGTCATTGTTATAAAATTAGTTTTCTGAATATCCTATTTATGAATAATGCATCAATTCTGAGAAATCATCCTTTCTTAAAGCTGCTACTTCTGATATATAAAATTATCATAGTAAATTAGTCATTATGTGCTTAGTTTGTACAGTTCCTGATCTTATGTCACTGCTAATAAACTTGTGCCTCGGGAGTAAGTCAAATGAGTCAGTGTACAGGTTTTTGTTTCTTTCTTTTTTTTTTACTGAATGAGCAAATCAATCACACATCAGTGTTGTAAATTTATGTGCAAAAGCATTGAAGTGCTTTACTACAAATTACAACGTAGAAACACGTTAACTAAACAATTAAATTCATACAATCAGATTTAGGAATATAACAACACAAAGAAGAAACAGAATTACAGTACATTTACAACACAAGACAAATACATGGAATTCATTAGAAAATATTGTAATAAATAATTCATGAATTATAGTGCAATTGATTTATGCATAAATATAACTAATTGCCTAAAAATCAGTTGTTAACAAAAATCTGTCAAAAATCAAGGCAGCCACAGAGTTTTACTAAATTACTGCGACAATGGAAATACTGCAATTAAAAAACAAATACAAGTATTTGTACTGTAAACAACTAAAAAAATCAGTCTCACTAAAGTTAATATACAATTTAATATAAAATTGTCATTAGCTACCAGAAATGGTTTAAACAGCTTTACTGAGCAGTAGTTCTAAAAACAGAGGCACTGTTTTTTTAATATAAAATACTTGAGAAACATTCAAATAAGTAGAAAGCATGTAGGGCTTGCTTTCGCCTTCATTTAAAATTCTGCTGAAACAGGAATTTTCAGAAATTGTCAATTACTAAGTAGTGACTGGTAACTGAATTTATAAAACAGTTCAAAATGTGTAATTTAAATGACATTTAATGGAATACATAGGGATTGGGGAAGGAGAATTTACACATTTCCCTGCCTTTCCTTAGTTGTGTAATCAAAGGTTAGCCTAATAATTAGAAACAAATAATTCTGTTCCTTTAAACACTTACAGGTTGAGTATCATCTATAAACTATCAAAAAATATTTTAATATACTATTTCTGACCAAAAAATAAATACAAGTACTAAAATGTTGAAAATTAATTATAATATTACATACAAAACTACTGAGTACTGTTAAGTCAATAGTAAAATGATCCCTGATTTTATGAATCCTATTAATTTTTTGGTCAGGTCATCTTTTAAATGATATAAAAAGAGTACTGTAACTTGCCTTCAATATAAACTTCTGACTCAAATTCATAACATTGTCTGAGAAGTAGAAAACATCAGTATGGTACAAATATTAGGCAATGTATTGAAGCCCCAAATTTTTGCAAGTAAAACTGTATAAAGACAGATCTTGAAACATTTAAGGTTTTTTGTACTTCATTTTTCCGTGGGGATATATTCACAAATTAATCCTTCCGTCCCTCACAAAATATGGCTTAATTCTTTTAAAATAAAAGATGACCCTGACGTCTGCTGTTTTGTGACCTCCTTGTTATCAGGTACAGTTCTGCTTAAGAAAAGGATTCATTCTGTAATATGCAAGTAAACCTTAATCACTGAAGAAGATTCAGTATAGATCTGAGAGACCAAAGAACTGAGACACCGGTTGTGCAGTTTCAAAGGACTACTCTGTTTTAAAATGGAAGTTGTTATTTTTCAGTAGCGTTAAATAAATATGGGCTAGATTTTGCCATCAGCGTTGCAGTATGCTCTCCACTGAATTTAATGGCAAGTTTATAAATCAAACTACCCGATGTGGCCCATATGTATCTAATGTCCCATTTAATTTATATAATTAACCTATACACATGCAAATTTAAGTGGGGGAAAAATATATGCATGTGCACCAAATGTATAAAAGTTTGAGAAAAGTCTTTTTCTATGCCAAATTAGATGCATACAGAAAAAATTAGATTTTGAGAGGAAAAGGGCATTGATGTTCAGTATTAAATGTATGAAGCAAGCCCCCATTCTTCATATGTAGACATATACTTTGTGATATTACACAAAAAAATTAAGTATGATATCAAGTCCAATGTGAATACTTTGAAATTCATGTGAAAACTGCAATATGAAGATAATTGGTCTCCCTTAAATTCTATTAAAAGTTACGTATTTAAAGTGAACTGCCTAACTTCTAGCTACCAAATTTATAAAGAATTTATATTATTGAAAGTTCAAAACAGCTTCACTGTTTAATATTTGTATTTCTATCAAGACCCTGAACTGCAAATTTGGTTATTAGCAAAATGATAATGTAACTTGGTATTCATTTTGATAAACTGAGAATGTTTTGAAATGTCACAGCAGCAAATACATTACAGTTACAGTGAGGTTTTTCAATAGGAGTGTGACACAATCCTTAAATAAATTTTAAGTAGTCATAACATCAACTAACCAGCACATTTAAACAAAAAAACCCAAACAAACCCAAACCATTCTCAAGCTCATTCTGTGCACATTATGAACATGCTCTAAGTTGCATTCCAACTTTCTTTTTAAACCTTACAAGTTACCTTATTTGTCAAACTAAATAGGAAAATTATGTTAAAGTTTAAATTATTTTATGCTCTTAGTATTCCATCTTACTTCATATTTAATAATTCTATAACTACAGTAATTTCTCAGGTTTCATAAGTGTACACTTTGTAAACACCAATTTCTTTCTAAACCAACAACAAAATTTTCTTAAAATGATAAAAAATGCAGTTTATGCCTGCTAAACACACATTTTAGTAAATGAAATGTTTTTCTTACTTGTATTGGATACTTAAGTAACGATGAACTTTTTTCTTTCACAGAATGTACTATATCCTACTAATACTTCACAAATCCACTTCCTTGTAAGGAATTAGCTTTTTTAAAAAAAATCCCTTGCTTTGTATAATCTGAGTTACTTACAATTTATTGCAAGTATTCTGTGAAGTATAAAAGTCTGCTAACCCTTGGTTGTGTATTTCCATAATAAGATGGATTATTGAATGGGTAGAGTGGTTCTTCATCAATTAAAAATTATGCTTCACATGACAAATACTTGTTTTCCAAAACATCTTTATGCTATAGACTACTAAATAAAACCTGAATCTTTTCACCTATTTATACAAGGATTATATTAAATACACACTATCAGAATTAAGTGAGCAACTCTATAATTCTGTCCACAGTGAAAACCCTGAATAAAACTATTTTTTCAAAAGGCATGTATGTGGTTTTTGAACTGTATAATTTCATGTTTTCTGTCAGAGTGAGCATATGTATTTCTCACACTGTGTGTGTATACAGACATACATACACACACACAAAGCAATTCGCTAACTATTATTCTACACAGGCTTGCTACTATTTTTGCAGCTGCCAGTCCCTGAATCTGTCATATTAAATAAGCCAGTATCTGGTAATCGGAGTTTCTTCTTCGGTGGAGTCTTCAACGTTCCAGATCTTTCTTTTACTTTATATTCTAAAGTGCTGTGAGGTACCCCATAAATTCCTTGTGCTTTGGAAACACTCATTTTCCCACTCATTACCATTGCAATTGCTTCTTCCATTATTTCATGATCATACTGCCGATAGCGGCCACGTTTTTTTCTTGGTTGCTTATTATCTTTACGATCCAAACTATCTTCTGTATTTTCTGAGGTTCCATCTACTGTCCCATTCTTAGCATTAAGACACAAAGGAGAGAGGTCCCCATGCAGAAAGTAGGAGTCAACACTTGAGTGAGTTACAGGTCCAGAACATTCAATTTTGTTCTGTTTAGGGAGTATATTTTTCAATTTTTGAAGAGCTGATCCTTCTAAGACTGAGGAGGTTTTAGAAACGTGGTACATAACATCCAGAAGACCAGCAGTATCAGACTGTGGTTTGGATACAGAACTTATTCTTAGCTGAGGAATTTTTAATTGTACAGTAGGACTTGAAGTTTCATATTGTAGATTTTCACTTTTTTCTTTAAACTGAGTGACCATTCTCTGTAGAGTTAACTGGTGGAGGTAACTGGAAGCTGTTGGGAATTTTAATTCTGAGGTTTCAAGTAGACTGAGTTTACTTTTTTCTGTGCGCTCTGCTTGAGCTCTTGCCCACAAGGCTACTTTTTGTAGGACTGCACAAGTTTCTTTACTGTCTTTAAATGAATAACTATCATTGAAATCTCGAGTTTTGTTTTTAAAAGGTGCAGGCTTTCCTGCTGGTAAGGCTTCTAAGTGGAGAAGTAAAGTTTTTTGAGGTATGCCATAAAGTATGCCTGCTTTATTTATGTCCAGTGCTCCAGACTGAATGTCTTTCAAAGCTTTTGAGAGCAAACCATCTGCAAACTCAGCACTTCTTTCCACATAGTCCTCTCTGTGTCTGTGTAGTCTCCTGGATGGATGGAATGAAACGATGGTAAACTGATGTATGAGAGACTCTCACACAGCTATGGAAGGGAAGGGTCCACTCCTTTATTATACTCCTTGCTTCGGTAACATCACTGCTTCTGATACTTTTAAGCCTTTGAGATGTGGTAGTTAAATGATTATCCTAGCAAAATGTTACAGTTCTGGTAGGACAGTGCGTCAAAAATCATACGGTGGCTTCTACAGCAGCCCTTCCAAGAACTTTATATCCTAGCTCAGTATTTGATAATATTCTCATGTGCTTGCTATATTCCCTTGTTCACATGCTTGCAGAGCAACACTGTTATAAATTTAATTATACAATTAACGTTCCATTAAATACCCAAATCCTGAAGGAGTTTTTGTTAGTAGAAACGTGACGTTACCGCTAAACAAGTAATAAAAGAGTCAACCCCCTCATAGAAAATTTGCAGCAATAAGTACATAACTACACACAAACATCCCAGACTTACACAAAACTAGGCTTTCTACAACAATAAGATAGAGTACTGTAGTTAACAATCAAGTCCAGTTTAGCAAAATAAAGCACAGTTTTAAAAACTTCTAGCCACTATTTACCGCTCTCTAATTACAAAGTCATATTTGTTTTAAAACTTTTTCATATCAGCAAATTAATAAAATGCAATTTTACATCATTCAACAAATACTGCTATCATAGTCCTATTTGTAATAAGTTATTTGGTAAGACGTACAGGTGACAAAAAGGTTCCTGCTATGGCTAGTGGATGGGAAGATGCCAAGATCATAAAAAAATCCAAGAAAACAATGCATTTCACTAGTTTTGTGGCAGCTTTCAGCAGATCCAATAACATTTTTCCTGCTGAATAAAGAAATTTAACCATTTGCCACCACACACCATAGTCAGAACCATGATGTACAGTATAAGTATGATGATTAAGAGCTCTCTCTCGCGCGCTTGCTCTCTCTCTCTTATTAAGGAATGTTATAGATAATAGTCATTTAACTTGTTCATGTTAGTTGAAGAATATTTTAAATCTAAATATTAATGTGGTCATTTTTGTACAAAATTGAAGTTTCCTAAATAAACTCTGAAAGAATATATTAACATTTTTCTACTATCCTATTACTTTTAATGTGTTACGTAATCAATTTTCAGTTCATTTTTAGTAACATGAACTAAAGTTTGGTGATTGTTCTGATAACTTTTCTTTAAACAGAAAAAAAGGAAAAAGACAAATGAAACATATGATATATACATAGACACACACTTATGAGTGACAAAAATTCTTCTGAAAGCAAAATAGGAACCGCATGTGTGTGTCAGTATATACAAATATGTTATGAACATAAAACCTGACTTCAAAGAAGAGAAACCTGGATTGTCTTACATAAGCCAAAGAGAGTCCTAAACGTTGCTTACCCAGACACTGAGTTTTCAGAACACAATGGATCACATTTTGGTTCTTCCAACCTCGCGCTTTTCTTTGTAGAGAGATCTAGCACTCCATCCCCTGCAAAGAATGAGTAGTGATAATAGCAGTTGTTTAAGGATGATCTCGGAAATTTTGTTACCAAATGTTTGTACCTATGGCACAATTTTTAAGCAGTTACTTTATCTTGTAAAATTTCTGACATCTTATTCCTTTAACAGTGACAGCCGGCAGCAAATGGTTTTATATATTTCATTTGTAAAAAACATTTTAATATCAAGAAAAAAATAAACCAATTCAGAAATAATAAAATTTAAAAGAAAGAACCTGTCTGAAACACAAACATGACTGCTTTCCTAAAAATCACTTATGCATATATATATATATTGCACTGTTTACTTTCAAGGCAACCAAAGCAATACACTTGATATTATCATTCATATACTCATACTTACATACTGTAAACAAACAAGCCTGATACTGAAGTTAAAATTGACTTAACTAAATCATAGGCTTACAGGATAATTCAGGCTAGTAGTGATCTCAGGAGGTCTCTAGACCAACCTCCTGCTCAGAGTACAGTCAGCTATGAGACCAGATCAGGTTACTGGATGAGAAAGTAGTACCCCAGTAACTGGGAAGAGAGCTTGAGCCCATTATAGAGTTTTAATCAGACAAGACATGTGTCATTAAAGGTTCTAATAGTTTGTTAATACGTATTCCCCCTGCTGCCCTCACATGTATGCAATAATGAACCCCCTAAACTGGGGTGGGAGTCCACTCTGTTAAGTCACTGACAAATATTAAATTCAAGATTTATAGTTGGCTGTTGAAGTTTATAAAGTATTGAAATAGAAAAAGAGTATTTTTAAAAAATCAATATTAAAAACATTTAAAATTGAAGAAACTGATTGGCACCTGAAATAGTCCTTCTAGTTTAAGTTTTTTGTGTTTTTTTTTTTTTTTTTTTAAATTACATTTAAACTATAAAATAAATCCCCTAAATATATTAAATTTTATACCTTTCTTCCTTGGTTCACTGTTTCAAACATGGGCAGTTTTGTGTGCCTAAGCTCTGCAAATCCTATTTGGAGTTTCAACATGTAGCTCGACATTCAACTCTACAAGTGTATTGGGTTTCTGTGGCAAGGTTTTGGTAGTGGGGGGGGGTTACAGGGGTGGCTTCTGTGAGAAGCTGCTGG
>JANZLQ010000056.1:30067332-30101251 GCA_026212715.1 Elanus axillaris | reverse complement strand
TTTTATTTCTTACTACCCTACTCTGTTTTGATTTGTAATAAATTGAGTTAATTTCCCCAAGCTGAGTCTGTTTTGCCTGTGACGGTAATTAATGAATGATCTCTCCTGTCCTTATCTTGACCTACAAGCCCTTTGTTATATTTTTTTTCTCCTCTCCCCTATCCAGCGAAAGCGGGGGGGAGTGATAGAACGACTTGGTGGGCACCTGGCGTCCAGCCATGGTCAACCCGTCACAACAAGCAACCTTATGCTAGCCCTTTTTACATTAGTGTCATTTTCATGTTACTGCATATTATTTCTAAAACATCGATCAACTGTATATATTTTCCCACAGCCTCAGATGCAGACATGATGCATTGGCTGAATAGTCCAAATGCCAACACTTGGAATAAGAAGTCAGAAAAATTGTTAGGGTAACTCTCCTTTATACTGATACTGCACAGAAATACAGTTTTGTGTAACAATAAATCCAGCTATTTGGTTTGGACTGTTTTTAATAAATTTTTAGTGTTTTTCCTCAACTATTTTGTATTATTTGAAGAAGAGGAAAGAGACAAAAAGTAGCACCATAAGTCAGCATAAGGGAAAAAAATATTTATAAACATGCCACTTGTCAAAGATGCTCTTTTCTCCTGAATATGTTCCTTTCAAAGTCTTCCTTAACTCTAAGAAAGTTAAAGGAAGGACTAGCTAATATTAATCAACCTTTCTGATGCAATGATACTCCAGAAGGAACAGCCAATTAAAAGCACTACAAAATATTCTACAGGGACTATTTAGCCTACCCAGCTGTAAAGTATCCCGAATCCCTAAGCTCGCAATATGCCCGAGTCCTGTGTAACAGACAGATTTCATCTGTTGTGTTCTGTCAGTCAGATATCTCCCTTTAAGTGTTTGTGTGTTCCCTTTCACAACAGTTTCTCTATCTTCGGCTGATATTCACAGGCACTATGATAAAAAGCTTTAGAAGAGATGAGTGGACAAAGTCACTGGAGAAAAACTTCTAAGTTCACAACTCAAATTATGAAGAGCTAATTGTCTCTCTCTATTCAATCTCCAAAAAAATTTGAAGCTAACTAGATTTTTAGGAGAAAAAAACCACCACCCAACAAACAAAACCCAAAGCCTCCTGCAAGGTTCCATAATGAAATCTAACCAAAGTAATTTTCATTTCCAATCTTTCAGAATTGGCTTTGATAATACAAGGCCACCAATAAGTTGAAAAATGACTAAAAAGAACACAGTACTGAAAATGCAGGCCCCTGAAACAAAAAATGAGATACATTTTGGGCCTCCAAAAGGTAAGAAGTACTGAAGAGTCACTTCAGGTTCAAGACAGCTGGTTCCTCCAACACAACAAATATATTCATTAAGTATATGACACCTTCCTGAAGGCAATGCTTTATGGGAAAATGATCCTCAGTAAAAAAGAATGAAAGAAAACCATGCAAGAAATTTGATATAATGTACAAGATACCAGATACAATCACCACACACCAGGCTTTTATTCAGTGATTTTGCACCAACTAAAAAAAGGCAAGCCACCACGAAACCCCCAAAACTGATGCAGAAAGGGCTGACAAGTCAAAAAGACTCATTAAAAATACACAGTAGCTCCTGCTTTTGGTAGATCTTCCTGCTTTGTAGCAGTATCAATTATTATAATGAAGGAACACCTACAATTGGTAGGAAAGTGAGAGCACTTGCTATAAAGCTTCAAGACATAATGAAATGCTACCTAATGAAATGCATGTACATATATATACACAGTAGAGACATTCACCTTGGTTCATTAGGTACAGGACCAAAAAGTTTGCAAAAAGGCATCCTATAGGTGAATAATGAACCTTGAAAATCTGTTACTTGCAAGGTAGGAAAAGTTTTTTTTAAACTGAGCCAAAACTTTCTATTTTCTATGAAATCACTCAAAACAGGTATTTATGCAAGAATTCTAGACAGGAACTGAATGACATCAGGAACAGAAACCCCATTCTATAAGGTGGTTTTAATAAAAGACATGGAATTACTTCCACTCTTCAGCTGAAGCTATGAGTACTGAGACAACAGTCTTCATAAACAATACCATGTAACACTAGATAATATAGAAAAAAATTATTAGTTTTTCAGGTCTGCTGCTCACAGTCTTCTCATGAAGTTATTTCTGTGCAAATTAAATGATTTTTATCTTCAAAGAAATGGCTCAACCTCTGGCCTTTGCTTCTCAGCACCAGATCATCAGGTGTAGCAATATCAAGATATAACTAAGCGTGATCAAAGGTCATCTTCAAAATAATCAGGACCACAATCACTTGAAACTCCTCCAGACTAGTGATGTTAGAGAAACAGAGGGGGAAGAAAAAGTAAGAGAAACTGTATGGGTCAGCCTTGAGTTCCTACAATTGGTATTTCTGTACTAATTCTAGCAAACTTCTCTGGTTTTTACCGGGTTTCAGGAACCCTCTCACTAGCTATTATGAACTACCTTTTCAGGTCAGACAACCTTCTCTACCCAGTCTTCAGTCTCCAGGCATGGGAAAAGCTCCGCTCCTAGCACAGGAGAGCACATCAGCCTGGCCACTACCTGCAGCTCATTCCTCTCTTGCTCTCCCAGCAGCTGCTATCATTGGATTAGGGATCTCAGAGGTCCATCCCTGCCTACTCTAGCTTTAGTTTCTGGCCTTGATTCCATTAGCTGGGAAGTTGCCTAAGGCCTTTTTTCAACCCAGTGATGCTGTCCATCTCCGCAACCTCCTGTCATGGCTGTCCCTGATGTTCACACACTGCCGTGCAAAAGCTGCTGTTACCTGTTTTTCCCTTCTAAGAAGTTTCAGCGAGCCCTGCCTAGTTCTAATATTGTGAGATTTAGTAACAACTCTCCCTTTACCTTATCCATCATATCGTGGTAAACCTTGATAAGGTTTTTCATAGCAATAAAATGAAACCGTCTTGTCTTCAACACCTTTCCCCATGATGCCTTGCCTTTTGCTGGCTCTTTTTTGCGGTGCTGCACATGGAAAATATTTTCAGAGAACTGTCAGTAACAACGCAAAAGCCTTTCATTAACTACTTAACTAGTGCTTTGACTAGCCTCTTTTTGCTGACCTGATGTGCTGTTTTACAAAATGAAAAACTGCCAGATGAAGAGTATATGGCTATATATTTGGTGTCCATGACAAGGGCTTGGCAGCACCTGTGAGGAGAGGCAAGGGGCTGTCCTGTGCTGGACACAGTTTGAGGCAGTTCCAGCAGACCCACTGCAGGGCACAGCTGAGCCCAGCAGCCTTTTGGGTGGAACCTCTGGGAAAACATACTTCAGAAAGGGCAAAAAGTGTCAGATGGAGAGAGACAAAGGTAACAAAAAGAATAAGAAAACAGCAGAGGGAAGCCCAGTGGCAGAGCAAAATGGGAGGGAGAAACCATTAGGTACAGACTGTTGATACCCCATACCCATTCCCCTTGCACCACAGGGCTGGTGGTAGTCACAAGGGAATCTGGAGTGAAGCTGAGCCTGGGAAAGTGGGGAGGAAAGGTGGTATTGTAAAGTGTCTTTTTGTTTCCACTACACAAATTAATAATTCAGTATTTATATTTAGGTCATTATCTGCTTCACAGGATTTGCATTAAAAAGACTTCAACTTTGAGGATCCATCAGAGCAATGTACAAATTTGAACTTCTTACTCTGTTAGTGCCACTTCATTTGGAAATTGTAACAGAAATCACAAATAGCAAATAATAAAGTGTTGTACAACAATTAAAAGACACTACTAAGAAGGGAACCATGGTATAGCTTTTGTGAGTCTCCACACTATTATTAAGTTAGACACAGAATAATGCATTTTTAAAAATAATACAATTTAAAAGATTTTACAGTTCCCTACTGTAAGCATGTAAGACTTCAATATATCTAAGCTTTCTTCAGGAAAAGGACAGAAATGAGGGGTAGGTAGAATAATACCTAGTCCTTGACTAGCTAATTGAAAGAACTTTTCATGAATCATTGCACCTAGAGCACAATGCAAGTAAAAAGAGCAGGCTTTTTCCATCTTGATCTTGCTTGTGTTGCTACCACTACAGTGGAAAGCTAGATCAAAATTGATATGCTCATGGGAAATGGGAAGTGCAATACAACTTCCCTGGTAGATAAAATAAGATGGCTTGAAACCTTTCTCCAGCTACCATCTTGTTTCAACACTTCCTTTCATTTTAGTAGCTCTAAACTTCACAGCAAGGCTACTATCTTTAACATGTGCAAAGCACTCCAGCAAACATGGCAGTGTAAGTTCTGAGAATCTACAGTATCTTACACAGTATACAAGTTTTACATAGTAACCTATGCATGCTGAGCACTTACTTTAGCCCCAGATTTTTTGTTGAAGATACACAATTCTAAACTTGCTTGTTTAGCCTCATTATAAGAAATTCAAATGATATAAAAAAAAAAGATTTAAATACCTCAACCTCTCAACACCAAATTTGTCTTTGTCAAAAGATCAATGGACTTTCAAATAGCTGAGGGTGGCAGCAGAACTTTCTTCCTGTCCCTGCCCCTTTCACCCTCTGCCTTCCCTTTCATTCCTTAGATTTATTTGGGCTCAGCGAGGACCATAACCCGTCTTTGGGGACTTTGCTCCTTCATGGACATTTTAAACTAGTTATTCTTTATAACCAGCTGTTGAAGTAAGCAACAGGCTATAGCGCTGGTATCAGGAAAGCACTTTTTATTGCCCTTGCAAAAGAAATGTACTTCAACATGGCCAATTGTAAATCTCTAAAACCTGTAATTCATCCATAGCAGAGGTATGTTAAAGTACAACAGATATTTTTCTCAGGATTTAATCTGCACAAGGTATTTGCTAAACCCAGGCATGAACTGGTTTTTGCTGACCACACAGAATAAATGCAGGATTTCCACAATTTCTTAAGGCTTCTGCTGTTAAAGAGAAAGAATGCTTAAAGTTTAAGCTAGAATAGGCAAGTTTAGCAAGGTAAATCCATGTCAGAGCTCCCCCCGCAAAGGATGTGTCATTTAATTAAAACGACTGCATCATTAAGCACATACAAATGAAATTTGCTTTCATTCTGACTAATGTATTTTATTTATTTATTTATTAAACTTAGTTCTGCAGTTCTGCCTTCTTTTAACTTTTTTAGTATGGTACGTGACATGCAGGTAAACTTTTCCCTTTGGTCTGTAGTATTATTGGATTAACATACACCCTTCTATCTGTAAAAGACAAAAGCTGCTTTTGCCACTGCTTTCAGTCGCACATGACAGTTACAACCCTTCCTGAAAACTGCTGCTAATCCAAATCAAGTTCAAAGTCCAAAACACTCTGGTGATTCTACTGTTACCAGTTTTGTATAGCAATATACTCCGAGGCAAAGAAATTATTTCCTTTTTGTAAATGACAATGAGAGATTTTTATTGTTCCAGCTTTACTCTGGAAAGTTAAGAAAGTTGAACTGCTCTATAATGATGAAAGCATGAAGTATGGAAATTTCTTCATAAATTAAGCTTCTTTCTACCACTCTAACCAGTCTGTATTTAAAGAATCAAAGTGGCCAAGGGCTCACACAGACAGAATGACCTTTGCTCTCTGAAATTCTAGTATCCTTCTCTCTTCTCAGAAGGCAGTTCTTAAGAGCCATTTCTCCAACAAAATCTTGAACCACTGTTAGCTGTGACAACCACAGGTGAGCTGACTTAGATTTAGTATTCTAAAGCTGAGAAATCCCAGTGCCACTTATTTAACACAGGCACTCATAAATGAGAATATTTATCTGCTAACACACAATATGAAAAATGTTTCTAGAAAGAATGTGGTGGGGTTTTTTATTTTAAAGTTATCTCATAATATTTTTCATGGTGTTTGAATGAAAATGTATGAGTTTTCTTTAAGTGTTAAGTTGATGCATTGCCAATTTTCTTAAACCTTATTTTAATCACACAGCATAATTTTTTCCCCTTATATATACTAATTACTAGTTTGGAAAGACAAAGCATATAGATATTTGACACAGACACATGTTTTTGTTTTTTCAGCTAATAAGACATAAGGTAATAAATGACAGCAAAACACAGATAAGCAGATACAGAAGTTTACCTTGCTGAGTATTCTGTTCTTGAGTTCGATTCACAGTGAGGTCTAGAGGGCTATCCTGTTCTTCCTGAAGGGAGTTTTCCGTTTGGTTCATTTGGATAGTTTTACATATCAGACTTGGTTCAAACGATGAACCATTTCTGTTCTCTTGAATTTTGCTACTTTTTGAAATGTACTCAATCGCAAACTGACGGATCATTTTTTTCATTAATTCCTGAGCAACTAGGGGAATGTTAGGATCACAGTTCTGAGGAAGATCTAGGAATAAAAAAAACACCACAAGCAATAGATGTATTAAAAAAAAACTAAACTTAATTACTTTTCTTTAAATAAATACTTCCTATACGCACAATAATTGTGTGTAGTAAGTACACGTGTAATCAACAGATTTTTAAGAAGTTTTTCTTATGAGCATTCCTAACTGGAAGTCAGTTAGAAGAACATATTTAGCACTTATCAGTAATTTTTACCTTATCCCTCTGTCACAGCATGCAAGTAAAACCATGTGGGTAGATAATAATCCAAGTATGGGAGTCAATCTGTATTTATTAGTTGAATTTTCATTTGCAGATTGTTCATTTTCAGTTTTGAAAATAAGAGTTTTGAATAAAAATGGTGAAACTTAAAGCTATGAACTAATACATAACAAAGTTACTTTCAAAGAACAACTATAAGAAATTTTAAAGTGCAGTTCTATAGATTACTCCTTTTCATAACATAAAACATTTGGACTTTTGAGGAGCTGATCTTTAAAAAAAAAGAGAGAAAAAGTGTTTCCATCTACATATTAGATTATAATCCCCATTGTAGATGAAGGATTGCAATGTCAAAACTGATACAATGCTACTTGAAATGTCCCAAACAAACAAACTGTACACAAGCAATTGAATTTTATAATAAAGTTGTAAATTTTTTACTTTAAGACCTTACAGGATTTTCAGGACATTTCCAGGACATATTTAAAGTACTACCAATGAAAGCACTTGTGAAAAAAAGCTTTATTTCATATTCTAAACTGTATGTACCCTATTTTTCGTTTGTATATGTAACAGTCCCATGGAAAGAAGTGTTTCATTTTAAAAACACAAAAATAATAAAAGGATCAAACATGAGATACCTATGACTTTATTTTAATGTTATCTGTCAGCTAGAAAGAAGTTAAACCTCTCAACAAGAATAGCTGAAACTACATTTGTGAAGCACTGAAAAAAGAATCCTAATATAAATAGAAGTACCAGAAGATCAACAAAGTAAAGATATAACTCAGCATAAGTACCAATGTAATTAAGAAACTCACTTAGAGTAGGCTGTGTTACTCATCAATGCAGTACTCATCAAAGCAATACTTTTCACAACACAATTGCCCATACTCAAAGATATATGTTCTTCCTTAAAGTAGCAGTAGTAGTATTCATTTCACTATCACAATTTTCCTTCTTTCCTTCAACTCTACACACACACAAAACAAAAGCATGCTTTTAAATGTTTTAACCACTGCCCATCCTTGAGTTCATAGGTAATGAGTGAAACATTTCACCAAGAAGGGATAGGGATTTAAAGTAAGTATGAATGTGATACAGAAGAATCAACTTTCCAGTCAGCCTTGATTGCCTGAAAGAAATGCTGAAGGACATGGTGGCAGTTACTGGGATACTTAAATCAGCCTGCAACAGGTAAGACAGACTATAAATTGAGTATTGTTTTCATGAAAGCGGAGAAACTGAAAGGACTGGATGGGGCAGATGTTTGCATGTGAAGTATAAACTTCCTAATAGTTTGGAAGATTACACAGCATATTTGCTTAAACGTTTTACGCTGGTGAAGCTTCATCCATCTGCTAGCAAGAGAGTGATCACTGAGACATATCAAAGAATGCTGCTAAAGTTTAAGATGAATGCATAGAAGTTTGGAGGTTTTGTTTCACGTTTATTCAAAACATACTTCATTTTGAGAGTTTATTTTCACGAACAGAGTATTGCAAGGAATTACAAATATGCACATATGCTATCTGCTGTCTAAAGCATACAAGAAGGCAGTTGACTGTTCAGATGCTTCTTGTCAAGACCTTTTGGTTGGCTCTTCAGTAGTGCTTTATGAGAGAAGGTGAAGCTCCAACACTTTCAAACACTGAGTATATGCTAGACATCTTGGCTTCAAGAGACCTTATCCAAGGCAATAACAAAACAAGCCTGCTTGTGGTTGCTCTACTTTCTGACAATCTTTCAACCAATCTCTACCAAAATTTCTAAAATTGATAGGAGATTTTAGAGGAGAGGTATGAGGTAAATTCTAAAGGTGGAGGATACCTACAAAGAAGATTATCTCTCCTCATCATGTAACACCCAGGCACAGGTATTCTTTGCTTATTGGTTATTTCCCAGTTCCTAAATAATTAATCCAATAAATGTTCAACTGGAATTTTATCATCCTAGAGACACTCTTACAAGGAAAAAAAATTCAACAAAAGATACTTAAGCAGTAAGGCAATAGGTGAAAAAAATGCTAACGTAGATGCAAAAAATAACTAAAGAACAAGGAAGGTTAAGAGATGGAATTGAAAAACCTGAATTATCTAGGAACAAAAGTAAGTGTCTGCACAACAGGGGAATCATAGCTCTATACAATGAAAAGCTAAGCTATTGGTCAGTAGTTAAAAACAAACCCAAACACAAGCAAACAAAAATCTGACAGCCAGTAATCAAGAAACTAACACAAAATGAAATATATGAAACATCATCAACACCAGTCTACCAGGTATCTGGTTTGCAACAACCCTGATTATAAAGAGAAATCAGTTTGTTGCATGCACCCAAGAAAAACTTCTTTGAAGATTTCTGAAGAACAAGTGATCATCAGTGCAAATGGGAGAGGCAGTTACTTTAAATCCTGGTATGATCTGTGCATTTAAAAAGTAAAGGATCATAAAGCACCAGGGACACCAACCATTAACTGAAAACCACAACAGCCTGGAATAAATTTCTGCTTATTAATCACCATCCCCACCATCAATTATTATAAAACTGCAAGACAAAACTCCTTCAGAACTGCCAAGTTTCTATTGCCTTTCTATTCCATTTTAGAACCTTCACACTGGTAATATCCAAGCATGAATTGCTTTTAGATACTTGCAGGAGAAGCCTACTTCTTCCATTAGGAGCAAAGTCATCTTTTGACCTAGTTGGAATAACATAAGATTTTTTTTCCTCTTATATTTTCTTTATTTTTTTTTCTTTTAAGAATTTCCAAATATTCCCTATGGGAGAATAAATGCAGCAAAATTTCTCACATATTCAACTGCTACAGCTACTGGCAGTTTACAGATTTTAAGTTAATTTAATCTAAAAGAGTAATACTGGGGGCGAAGTATCTCAGAGCATATTATCTGGAAGATGTGCTCCAGGGGTGCATCTGAAGTGCTCTTGCTGCTAATGCAAATTCAATCTACAGGGCTAGACCACAGTTAGTCTAAGCTTAACTGCCATAAATGCAAATAGTGTCGCTATCATATCAACTGTTCTACTGTACAAGTCATTAAATCCTAATTCATGTTGGAAGGACCTTGGGAGGTCTCTAGGAAAAATGCCTGCTCAAAGCAGGGTTGACTGAGATCAAATGAGGTTGCTCTGGGTTTTATCTAGTTAAGTCTTGAATACTTCCATGGATGAAGACTGTACAACCTTTCTGATTAGCCTGTTCCACTGCTTGCCTGTCCTCGTTTTTCCTTACATAAAAAAGAACCTCTTGTTTCAATTTGTCTGTAATCTTCCATTGTCCTGCTACGCACCATTGGAAGGATTTTGACCCTGCCTTCTCACTAACCTCCTCAGAGGTACTGGAAAGGTGCTCTTGATCCATTCCTATTAATGCTACTTTGCTTCCTAATACAGAATAAAGCTGTGGATGCATAACTTGTATTATGAAATAGTAACTGTATTAAGAAGTTACTTGGAGCATTTTGAAGTTAGAAATAATTTCCCACAGCTCTCCAAAGGATATAGAACAGAAATGAGAGAGAGATGTTAGATATTCAAAGAAAAGAAAAAGTTATGGTTGCATATTCTATTTTCTTTTTACAAACTGTACATTTTTTTAAAGAAAATAGACTTTTTAAGGGTAAATGCAACTTTTATATAATGCTTTATAAACATAAGACTCTTGAGTGATCAGAATAGGGTACACACACTTGTATTGTATTATGTAAAGTCTTATTACTTACGTTCAATGGCTGTAAGTCTATTATTATACAAGTCTGCAATGAAATCGTGTAGAGACCTGTAATTTCAAGTTCACAGTGGTAAAAAGTTTTGCTACACATGGGAAATTTGTAATTAGTCATATAAAAATTTTAAATGCAATTTAATGTATTTTGAGTTAATAAAAGTATTAGGTCTCTGAGCTTCATAACACTGGCAAATATTTCTTAAGTGTTATCAGCAGATGGCACCAGATATACTTTGTATGACCTAAAAAGTCTTTATTCTAAAATGTTTTATTAGGACTCATGACTATAACTACTTACAAAGTTCTAGATCTACACGCCTACATCTGTTTAAACTTGTGTTTTAAATCAGCTATGTGAAAAACAGAAGGCAGCTGTATCTACTCCATGGATCATGTATGTACATACATACATACCACTTCAAGCACAGCTGAACAGTCTCTAAGGATCTGGAGTAAAAGGTAGCTCTAATATTCCTCTAGTTTCTCTCAGATCACTGTAGACCTCTTGGTATTATTAGGATAAGAGAAGGATAAATGACACATTTGTATGATATAATGTGATATTTTCTGCTTGTGATTGTCAAGATTACAGCCAGAATGCAGTTGTGTAATTATGACTAATTGCAATGATTTATTTTAATTCAAAACTCACATTTAGGATTAAGACTTCCTCTTTTAACTATTCAGATCCATACCCTTAACTATTCTGTACATTATGTGTGATCATTAGACTGCAATGTACAATCTAAGAACTGATTTAACTGATAGTTCAGACTTACACATGTATTTGGCAGGACAATGGAGAAGGAGTTAAAAGCTTCCAAAATCGTGCTTCACAATAGTAGTCTATTTCTTGAAAAACAGTATTTTTTCATTAAGAAGTCAACAGTGACTTAATTTCTCTTCTAATACAATACCAAAAGGCAGTGGAAATCAGCAGGGAATCACAACCCTCCTTGTACCTTACAATCCTCTTGGGTGAATAGCAGAACTAAGAACACCTGGTTGCCTATCAGCATATTTCCTGTATTCACTCCAGCTCTCCCCTTTTCACAAAAAGGCCACATGTTTTCTAGAACCACCGAACCTCAACAGCCACCAAACTGTCCCAGCAATATTCTTAGCTCTACTCGTAGACTTGTCCAGCTCAGTCAGATCACCAGCAAGATAAAAACAGAATACAGCAATTTATTCTGAGCCATGTATCATGATTAGTTTAGTTAACTTGACTGATCAACAAACAGAGGGAATAAGGGCAAAGTTCACCCTAGTCTTCTGTTCTCATAAACATTCAAAGTTTTTCCTTCCTCTACTCAGATGGTAATTTTCATTACTCTACATACAGTCATATCTCTAAGGATTTTCTTAAACGTAGTTGAAAATGACCAAGAAATTTGTAAGTCAGTAACACTGGCGGGCAGGCAGTCAACACAAAAAGTGTTTTACTTCCTTACGAAAGCAGATGAAATCCCACTAAACATTCTTTCCTGATGAACTTGAGGAAGAGGGATAGCAAAGATGTCATACAAGTTTACTGCACAAGCTGTGACAGAGTTCTTACAGAAAATCTTCCAGATTTTGAAAAGGCAAATTAAATTTCTTAAAATTATTAATAAAAGGGAACTGCAGGTATTGGATCAAGTAGTGTGTACCTCAAAGTGTTACTGTCACTATTTTTTGTAGTGTGAGATTATGTGTGCAAGATCACATTTTCATAGGTTTGCCAAATTACATATACATTGTCCTAGAATCATAACCAGCTCATGACATCTATGTATCTGAGCTGAGATATAACTAAGCGAAGAACAGGAGAACTCAGAGTTAAATGAAGGTATATGATATGGTGTAAGAAAGCCATAGTTATGAATGGAAATATTTCAGAATGTGAGACAGATATCTAGAAATAACCTTTTCTTTTTTGTTGGTTTTGTTTAAAAAGGTTACATTAGTATTGCAAGGAAAAAAAAAGCTTCCAAGAACATATGATGTGGGTTACCAGAAACCCAGAAAATTATGAATCCATGATCAAAACAGGTGATCAAGCTCTTAAACAACTATAGCTCTGCCATTTAATGATAATCACATATGCCACATCCTGTAGTATTCATGGGGAAAAAAAACCCCTAATATGTATTTTTTAAAGCACATCATGATTTTGTCTATAACTGCTTCTTTGGCAAAAGAAAATGGATGTGTTTTAGTGTTATGCAAGTGGAAAAGTACCACAGGATACTCTGTTTACAACATCAAATGGTTAGAAAGAGATCTCATACTTAGGAAGAAAGCATCTGTGTTTCAGATATATTGTTTAACGGAAACAATCAATGTTTGATGACAAAAATTACTTTGGCTTTACTGAAGTGTCTGCTGAGGATAGGCCTTCTCTACAGACAACTGCCTACCAAACTGGTCTTTCACTAACACGTAGTGAAGATAGGCTCCTAATAGGAAGACTTTGTTACAGCCTCTCAAGAGTTTACCCATCTTGGCAGTAAATCTGTAATCCCCTTAAAAGGAAGGAGGAATCACCTCTGAGATTCTACAGACAAACCCTCATCTATGAATGCCTGAAGGTTGTATGCTATAGACAATGATATAACATGGCTGCATGTTTCAAGATCTTCTGAACTAGTTTTCTGATGTCAAAAAGAAAATCCAACCCCAAAACCAGTCTGCAAATTAAAAACCCCAGCCATATACTAACTTGTTCTAAAATAAAAGGATAATGAGACCAATAAACACAACTCTCCAATTTGCTCACTAGTCTTAGTTGTTCAGAGGCTCAGAAAGAAACCATGCTAGTTACAGTAGTAAGAGACAGTATATGATCTTGAGGCATTTGCAACCAAAACAAGTGAAACAAGTGAAACAAGCGTTACTTCCATTTTAAAGACAGCCAGACAAGAATTCTACTTTTTTTGTTGACAATTAAAGGGAAACTGTTGTAGTACCAGGTATAACAACTGTTCCTTAGCTAAACAATTACTTCAGGTTTTTTTGATTCCTTTTTTCTTAAGTTGCTAACTGATCTCAAAAACCTACAAGAATTCAGAAAGCAGACTTGGGATTTTCCTCATAAAACTCTTCATCTTCCCTCTACAAAAACAAGACAATTACTTAAATACCTCATAAATTGGTTTCACATGCCCTTTGCAGATACAAATTTTTTTTTCCTTTTCACTTTCCATAATTTGAACAACTTGAAGAGACTTTGCTGGATCCTGAACTGAAGCAATATTCTTAGAAAACTCTTCAGCAAAGTACCTCTTACCTAAGAATACACAAGTCCTTCAGAGAATCACAAGAACAATTGGAGAAGACTTTGGTTTCTTTTTCTTTAGACAAAACCTTTTTAAACCTAGCATTACTGATCTGGAAGATCAAAAAAACCTAAGGAAGATGATAAAAGCCAATGCTCTTTCTGAAAAACTTCACAGAAGTCACTCACTCTGGTAAGGTGAGGTCATACCAAGTTTCACTTTTCCCATGATAAAAGTTCCTCTCAAGGAATATCAAAACCCAGCATCTGCAGCAGAAGCATAAAGTAGGTAGGTGAATGTTGAAAAACACTATAACATAAAGACCAAATAAAAAAGATCTGAGAATGTAGAAATTTGAAGGAATTAAAATACTTGTCTACAGAGATGCCATGCAGCTGGGCCTGCGATGAAAATATTAAAAGAATTTCAGAAGTAATGAGGTAGCAACTTCACTGGATATTTTATTTTGAATGGAAAATAGTTGGTTTTAAAGAAAGCCAAGGAATGAAGATGGACTCAAAATGCTGTTGCACTCCATTTAAACTTCTTTAAAGCCCTAAGAAAAATATCGGCTGACCAGACAGGTGCTCCATACAGAAGATCCCACCCACCCCATGTTCAAGGGCATAGTAATCTCTTCCTGCTACAGCAAGGTAAGGTAAGAAAGTTAAATTTGGTTTTTTTTTTTTCCCCTCTCACCTATGTAAAAGAAGAGAATGTGTCTGAATAATTCTTTGTTAGAGCAAGAGAGGGCTGTCACCCTAGTCATAGTCAGCTATTTTGATGTCCAAGTGTACCTACTAAAGCCAAGAAAAACCTGTGAAAGTTGGTAGTTACTGAATACAGCTGCATTCACATTACTTACACAGAAATTTAAGGAAGAAAATGACTCTTTTTGCTGCTCTTGACAGTGATTAGCTAAATAACTTACATGAACCAAGCTGACTCGTCAGTCACTCATGTACTGCTATAACTTGCTGAATGCATAGTGAAAGAATCAACAAGCTACTGAATACTATATTTTGACAAGAGGTTTAAACCTTTGACTTAGATGTATTTGAAGTAGCAGCTTTTGTGTGAGAAGATCCCAAATCCCATTTTGTAACTGTAAAACATTCTCTCACCTAAAACGGTCTTCCTGCTGAAAACTAGAAATGAAAGTTTAGGAGCAAAAAATGTTTAAACGCTTAAAATTCCAGAGAATTGCACCTGAAATTGGCATGAAAAAAAGTAGCAGCTCATGACAAAAAAAAAAAAAAAAATAACGAACAAGGATTCAAGAGTGTATCACACAATGCAATAGGAATAACAGCAATGGCAAATAGGAAGAATAGTGCTTCATTTGGCGATTCAAGTAAGCAAAGAAAAAGAGTAAAGAAGAAAAAAACCCAGCATTCAGTAAATAAATAAAACCTACTTAAGAATGCAAATCAACCCTAAATAATTTGATTCTTCTAGATTTGTGTCATATCTTGTGATATAGAAGACATGCTTTTATTACCTTTCTTTCGAAAGAGTGCATTTAGATAGTTTTCTGCTTGGCATTCAATCTTATCAGTGTTGGACTGGCCCTGAGATGACAGTTCCTCTGTAGGCGTTGACTGCGAAGAACCGGTAACTGATGCACGATCCTAGAAGACATATGAAGATTATAACATCTTTCACAAGTCAGTCTACTGGTAGTACAATACACAAGTTATTGAGCTACTGGGTAAAAAATAACTACTAAAACGGTATTTACTACAAAGCCAAAGCACTTCACTCTCGGATCCAAACTATCTTGAGTCAAAATGAAGTATTAACCTATTGGCAAAATTGAATTCTCCCATTCTTACTTTCATACCAAAAACTGGGTGTTGAGGGGAGTCATGCTTGGTATCATGTTCATACTTACACTGACTGTTTCTTTGTGTAAATTACAAAAGGAACATTTCTCATCCATAGACCAGTCAGTTAGCTCTTCTGGCTCACAGTCTTAAAAGAAGAAAAAAAGCTAGATGTTTTAAACAAGTAAAAATGAATTTTGGTAACAAAATACACGTCCCACAACTCTCTTAAACTCCATCATAATCTACTGTGCATTTATTGGTACAATGTAGTCCGTAGTATTCAATTTTTCAGATATTTCCGAAGTCTGTCTGTCTCACATGGCTCAACCTGCAAATAGCAGAAGGCACCTTTCTTAAAAGGAAAGGTAAACTCATGCTTTTCAACTGATTACCTGTAACAGTTAACAGAGGCATCTGAATACTGTAAATAAAGCTCTGAATTCCAGTCATCTTTCCTTTTAACAGAAGTGTTCAAACTTGTAGTAAACTAAGCTAGGAATTAAGATACGGACTCCTCACAATTTGAGCTACATGTGTTGTACTTACAATATTTTAATTGATTTGATACCATCACTATGGGTAAACCAAAATGCTATGCTCACTTGTCACATGGAAAACTTTATTATATTATATTTATTATATTATATGGAAAACTTTACATGTTTTATCAGAAGATGTACTTTGGTCCTAAGGGAATATAGAACTTAAACAGATTGCATGTATCAAGTCCAGTCTTTTACTGAATGGAGACACACCATCTGTGTTCTTTAAACAAATTATTAAGCTCCATTTTAAAAGTTAAGAGTTTTCCACCACATACTCTTCCCAAACCACCAATTGTTTTAAAGCTTTTCCCAAACCAGCCGTGCTAGTAGATGTATTGGGTTTCTGTGGCAAGGTTTTGGTAGCGGGGCGGGGGGGGTTACAGGGGCGGCTTCTGTGAGAAGCTGCTGGAAGCTTCTCCTGTGTCCAACAGAGCCAATACCATCCAGCTCTAAGATGGAGCTGCAGCCAGCCAAGGCTGAGCCCATCAGCGATAGTGGTAAAACGCCTCTGGGATAACATTTTTAAGAAGGGAAAAAAAGTTGGGAACAGGGGAGAAACAGCACCAGGAGGGTGAGAACACATAAGAGAAACATCTCTGCAGACCCCCGGGGTCAGTGCAGAAGGAGGGGGAGGAGATGCTCCAGGCGCCGGAGCAGAGATTCCCCTGCAGCCCATGAGGAAGGCCATGGTGAGGCAGGTTGTCCCCCTGCAGCCCAGGGAGGTCCATGGTGGAGCAGATACCCACCTGCAGCCCGGGGAGGACACCATGCTGGAGCAGGTGGGTGCCCAAAGGAGGCTTGTGTCCCCATGGGAAGCCCGCGCTGGAGCAGGCTCCTGGCAGGACCTGTGGACCCATGGAGAGAGGAGCCCACACTGGAACAGGTTTTCTGGCAGGACTTGTGACCCCGTGGAAGGGACCCATGCTGGAGCAGTTTGTGAAGAACTGCAGCCTGTGGTAAGGACCCACGTTGGAGAAGTTCGTGGAGCACTGTCTCCCGTGGGAGGGACCCCACGCTGGAGCAGGGGAAGGGTGTGATAAGTCCTGCCCCTGAGGAGGATGAAGCGGCAGAAATACCGTGTGATGAACTGACTGTAAACCCCCATTCCCCATCCCCCTGAGCTGCTGGGTTTGGGGTAGGTAGAGAATCCGGGAGTGAAGTTGTGCCCGGGAAGAAGGGAAGGGTGGAGGGAAGGTGTTGTGAGATTTAGCTTTATTTCTCATTACCCTACTCCATTTTGATTTGTAATAAATTGAGTCAGTCTTCCCCAAGCTGATTCTGTTTTGCTTGTGACTGATTGGTGAATGATCTCTCTCCTGTCCTCATCTCAACCCACAAGCCCTTTGTTACACTTTTCTCTCCCCTGTCCAGCAAAGGAGGAGGAATGATAGAATGGCTTTGGTGGGCACCTGGCATACAGCTAGGGTCAACCCATCACAGTAATTAAAATTAACCTTCTTATTTCTTGTTTAAATTTAGTTATGGCAAGTTATTCCAGTTTGCTTTTCTGGCAACGTTGTTCTTGTACCCATGAACAGTAACTGTTTAGGTATTTAGCACTTTGATGTATTTATGGAGAATATCATTACCCCCTCCTTTACGCTTCATTTTGCTAGGCTAATCTAGTCTGCCTAGTTTTCTCTCAGGAGATTCAACCCTATGTTCTCTCACCATTCTCACTTGAACAACTGTTTCCTGAACACATGTGACCAAGGTCTCAAGATGATGCCTTTCTTTTACATTTATACCAGACTTCCTTAAACTGTAGACAGTACTCTTCCTACACTATCCTAATTGCACATGAGTATCACAGGTGAATACAAACCTGATTAACTACAACACCAAGGTCATCTCCATCCCATTCATTTCCAGTTTATGTGCTTACACACTAAACAACTCATTTTCTTCCTTATTAATTAACAAATGTTTCCTAGTTTTCTCTGTAGCATTAAGTTACAATCACAGTTCTGTTAGGGAGGTTCTTGAGATTATCTGCTTTCAATAAGACTGTGGTAGGTTGACCACAGCTGGCTGTCAATCCCCACCCAGTCGCCTTCTCACTCCCCCTCCTCAACAGGGCAGGGGGAGAAAATAGGATGGAAAAAACTTGTGGGTCAGGATAGAGACAGGGATATCATTACCAATTACTGTCACAAGCAAGCCAGACTCAACTTGGGGAAAATTAATTTCATTTATTGCCAATAGAAATAACAAGAAAGGCAAAACTAAACCCACCTTATACCGCTTCTTCCCAGGCTTCAACTTCACTCCTTCATTCCTGACTCTTCTACGTCCTCTCTCCCACCCCACACAGTACAAGGAAGATGGGGAACAGGGGCTGTCCTCAGTTCATAACAGTTCTTCTCTGCCTCTCCTTCCTCCTCACATTTTTCTCCTGCTCCATTGTGAGGTCCTTCCCATAGGCTACAGGCCTTCATGAACAGCCCTAGCATGTATCTTTTCCACAGGACACACTACTTCAGAAAGGGACCACTCCACAGGCCCACAGTTTCTGCCAGAAATCCTGTTCTGCTGCGTGAGCTCCTCTCTGCGGGACACAATTCCTTCCAGGAGCCTGCTCCAGCACAGCCTCTCCATGGACTGTAGCTTCCTTCAGGGCCATCACCACATGCTCCAGCCTGGGCTCCTTCATGGGCTGCAGGTTCTACCTGCTTCACCATGGTCCTCTCCATGGGCTGCAGGGGAATCTCTGCTCCAATGCCCACAGCACCTACTCTCCCTTCTTCCTTATTGGACCTTGCTGTCTGCACGTTTGTTTCCCACTCTCCTCCCCCATTCCCCCAACTGCTGAGCTTTTACTCTTTCTTAAATATGTTACCACAGAGGCACCACCAGAAATAAGAACCTAATTTTTTTCAGATTTGAGTGCAAACAAACCAAGTGACACTATTATTATTTAAATCTCGTTTCCTCAGCTCTGAAATACTAATTTAGAACAGAATTCTGTATCAACAGGCTATATGCTTCCCGGGATGCAAACCGGCAGTTTTGACAAGTTGGACAGCTGATGAACAAAAACAGACACTGGATTTTTCTTGACTGGACAGTAACAGAAGATAATGAGTTATTTTTGCTGAATTAATGTAGTTGTCCCAGCCTGTTAGAGCTATTCCTTTAAGATGTCCACAGATGAAAAACCCTACACTATTCTTTCATAACAAGTTTGTTTTCATAGTTTTCCTTGCAACCACAATAAAATTACTCATGGATTTACTTCTGCACATACCTACAAGACAGGTTTTGTATTTTCAGAGAAATTCTTCTGCCTTGAAATCCTGAAGTTCCACTATTAAAAGTCTAGAGAGCAACCCTTGTGTCGCCAAAAAAGCAAGCCTTGAGAAACATCAGCTCTACATAACACTAAATTTATTCAAAGAATTATAAACCATGTACAGCATAACACATTAAGCATGCCAGTGAGCTAAGCAAAACTGCCATCAGATAGCAGATATATACCACACAAATGCCAGGCATCCAGCAGTCTCAGGTCACCACCACAGGAAACACACTGACATCAGTATTAGTTTTTAACTACAGATAGGCACAACCATTATCTCAGAAAGATCAGAGGCATAGATGGCACTTAAAGCAGAACAAACCTTCTCTTAGCTGCATTCAATTTAGGATCATGACCATCTCCCCCTGCCCATTTTATCTTGCTTGGGGTCAGCTGATGAAAGATTTGCTGACAACCTACAACACTAGCCAGCCCATGAGGAAAAAGTTTAGATTGTGCAAAGAGCATTTTAATACAAAGCATGATACAGAATACTTGAAACCAAAGTCACTTAGTACAAAGCTGTTAAATCTATTTCAATTTTTTAAGGAATAAAATGGTGAACTTTTGACAAAAACTACTACCTTTTTTATTTCTTAAGCCATTCAAATCTTTGTCTCCCCAAACTATTTTCCCCAGAAGTCATGCTGAATTAAACAAATTAATACATGTATCTGTAGTACTGAACAGTTTCCATGTTTATCTCAAAATGTGAAATAATTGTAAATCTAGTAAAACTAAATCTGAGATAGCTTAAAAAAATTCAACCCTTACTTTCCAGTATTTTCTGCATTATTATAATAATGTTCCAATAAATTTTCCAGCTATTTGGCACATATCTGAACAAATCATCCCCTTCCTTATAAGGCACTACTGCTTCCTATTAAGTACATTAGAATATCTGAGGTGTTTATCATGTTCCTTCATCTTTTTAATTTCATAAAAACTTGAAATATATTAAGAGATCTGTGTTTCTACTACAATCTTTCACTCCATTACTTTATATATGAATAAATATTCCAGACAACCTAAGGAAAAATAAAATACAGCCTCAAATAAACCTTTCATCCTGTATAAAGAATTTTTTTTCCCCTGGCAGAGAAAGAATTATGAGAGCTGCTTTTCTCCCACAAGACACTGTTTTTCCTTTGTCCATAAGGGATAGAACACCAGCACATAATCCCCCAAAAAAGAAAATACACACATACCAGATGATTAGAGGAAAAGCCTTCTAACAGTTTGGCTAAATATCTGTAAGTAAATTGTTACTCTATGTTCAACACATGAATCTACTTAGCTGAAAATGGGTATAAGCAAAGGATTAGAAAGCCCTAAGGATTCAATGACACAAAAAGCCTCAAGCTCGTTCAGAGAACGACCAAGGCCAGACACCAAGATACAGAACTGGACACCTTTGCAACCAGAAGCTGTGCTATCAAAGCAGTCTGGGGGAAGGGGGGGGAAAAGTGCTGAATAATGGAGGTGATATGAACCATTTAAGCAAGCCCAAGCTAAGACCTACCTATACATCATATAAGAATTTCAAGATAATGAAAAAAATCTTGCCATCTTCAGGTAACTATCTGTTATTATGGGTGGCTACTTCAGTTTAATTAGTTTGGCTTGTCAGCAAGATAGTTTGAGGTTTACAAGGTATTTTCTTTGAAAATTAAAAAAACTTGTAATATTGAAGTTTTATCTTTTACCATTTACATTTATCATTACGATTTATTATTCTCTCAAGCAACTTTGTATTTCAGCCACGATTCTGGATAGAAAACCATATACTTTCTTGAGGTTTGTTCAAGGAAATGTACACTCTTGCTAATGAGGCATAATGCTGCATGTTGACAGAACTGGTTCAGTGGTTATGATGAGAAAAACAGACACCTTACAAGATGCAGTGATTTAGGGACGTTACTAAGAATTGAAAAACTTGGGTTCTGATTCTGATTCTACCAACTATCTGTTTTGTTACCCAAGGCAAATTATTTACATTGTATCTTAGTTTCATTACCTGTAAAGTGAAAAGTGGCACTTAAATTATCATAGTGGAAAGATTTATAACAAATTTTACTCAAGAGCTCTGTATTGATCTTTATAATGCAATTCAGACCTCAAATTAGAAATAGCTTTGCATCCTATACTATAAGGTCTACCTCTACAAAACATGGCAGTTTCAGACAGCATTATTGAAGTTACTATATCTATGAAAATGAACCAAAACCAGTAAGTAAGGTGGGCACCCCTTCATCTCCTCTGCAGTTGCTCCAGAAGCAAAAATCAATTTTACAGATATGTCAAACACAGAAACAGGCTTTAACTGTTGAAAAATTCAGGCACATTACTGACAGACATTCTTGCAAATTGGAAAAAAAATTAGCTTTAAAACTTTAAATTTTAGATAAACATGAATTTAATTTGCAGAACAGTCACTGCGGCATCAAATATCAAAGGTCCTCTGCAAGCAATGGAAGTAGCAGATCTTAAATAGGTTACAAGAAGTCTTCAACAGCGTGAAGCAAAATAAGCTAAAGCTTTTTCCACAAGACAGCTCAAATACACGCATGCAGGAACTCTTAAGGAGCAATATAACACCTTATTGTGTACTATAAGGCTCCTTTAACAGTAACACTTATATTCTGGTCATTACCTCAGTACTTTCTGCCTTCTTACACAAAAGCAAAAAAAAAAGTGTCCTGAATTTTCTTTCAAAATGTAAATAAACCCTTTGATGCAAAAGCGTAATAAAGCTTTAACCACTAATCAGTGTAAAGCCCAATACACAGTAACCCATTGGAATTACAGCCAGAAAAAAAAGATACTGTACACTACTGTAACAATGCCCTGTTCCCTTTTCAAAGCAGTAATGTGCTTGCTTATCACAGCAGATGGGAACACTACTCACGACAATAAGCTTTAACCCAAATTTACACATTTCTTAAATATTTTTAAGTCTGACTAGTGGTATGTTTAGCTTTACAAGTGGCAAAAAATTTCTTAAGTCATCAGTAGTGTTTCAAGTTCCCCCCCTTTCCCTTAAAAATATTGTTATGCATACAGTACAGGCCAAGGAACTTGCACAACATGAAGACAAAACCATAACCAGGTAAAAGCAATCATTCCAAACCTAATTAAGTATGAACAGTATATGCCACTCTGCCTTATGTACTAGCAGTATGTAAGTTACATGCTTTACAAATTACACTATCAGATAATAAATTGTAGAGAAATTAAGTGGAACATTTCAAAGGCTCAATAACATAAAGAACATTTTAAAGCCATGAAAATGAACTTGATGGAACACTTCTTTCAACACTTCAAAGCAATTTGGTGCTGGATTTTCCTTTTCTGCTTTTGTTAAAGATGGATAAATAATTTCATACTTAACTAAGGACTTGAGTATTGACAGCTATTCCAGCAAAACCAAACCCATTTGGAATAAGGCTAGTTCTTACAAGGCTAATGGAAAATATATATACTTTTTTTATACATGTACATACACACACTCTGAAATATAGAAACACTTCTTATATATATATATACACACACAAAAATATATAAAAAGCTCAATTTATATATAATTAAAAAAATATATATAAAGTTTAAACTGTCTTGACCACTACAAGAAAACCAAACTAGCACTCATTACCTTCCTTTTTCCCAATTAATGTCAATAGGAAGCTGAGCAGCTTGTTTTGCCTTTCTAAAAACCTGTCCAAAAAATGAAGTAGGAGATGCAGTACTCCACAAAAGTAAATCTTTCTCAAGAGAGCTTCTCAGGAAAGTTTAGCTAATCCAAAATTTCCCTGCATGGGAAGAAAACCTATGTACCATTTTACCTAGTGTTTTGACTATACACAGTATTGACAAGAACATGATGAAATAAACATTAGAAAGAAAAACTACTGAAGATTTCCTTTCTAGAATTCAATATATACTTTACTTCCAACAAAAAGAAAAACTAATAACCTTAAGGTCATTGCACTAAAGGCTGGCTCATTTACCTTCAAATAAACTGAGGTCTCTTCGTAGCCTTGGTCCATAAAGCCCTTCTAAAATACTTTCAAAACCTGGAGACAAAAGAAACATTTAAAACAGTAAATCAAAAGTTTCTCAGAAGAAAGCAAATTCAAGAACACTGGAGCTAAGCATTCTCTAATTCTGAAAGCAATTCCAAAAACTGTTGCATTTATCACACAAATATTTACTCCTTCCACTATAGTACTATTCAACAG
This sequence comes from Elanus axillaris, assembly GCA_026212715.1. Classification (NCBI taxonomy): domain Eukaryota; kingdom Metazoa; phylum Chordata; class Aves; order Accipitriformes; family Accipitridae; genus Elanus; species Elanus axillaris. The sequence continues at coordinate 30,077,758 of JANZLQ010000056.1, read as the reverse complement.
AATTAGAAGATAAAAATAAGGCAACTGCCATCTGCACACAATCAGCCTATTAAGCCATGCCCCAACAACCTCATTAGACTTAAAATAACTACCACAGAATCTTCAAGGTGGGAGGATTAACTTCATAGCCCTACACAAGTGAAGTAGTCTCTCACACTAAGAATTAGAATCATGTATGGAAGGAAAAGAAAAGAAGAAAAAAAGTAGGAAACCTTCAAAATCAGAAAATTCTCATTTATGATCACCTGAAATGACATAATTGAGTAGGCTCATATTTCTACAAATATAAAAAAGATAGCTTATTTTGCTTTTGATACCATAAACAGTTCTCTCTAGTCCTCTGTATCTGTACAAAAACGTTTTAAAATTGAGGATTAGATAAATCCAATTATTTTCCAGATTTACCAGCTAGTCTGTTTAGGTATTTGGTAAAATCACATACAGTAACAATAGAGAACAGACACAGAGCAAACGAAATGATTTAAAAAAAACCCAACAAAAAAACAAAAGGAGATGTACATTCTCACCCTATTTCATCAGTTGTCATGCATCACCATCATCAATGTAACAGAAGTTTCGTTCAATATAGAAACTGTTTCCAAGTGCTCCCTCTTTTCTCCTTCCAAATAATAAGCTTATTTTCAGCTAAGAGGATAATTCAAAGCAGTATTTGAAGGTGCTCATTCTTCATACTCATGACCTGTCTATATTAAAGATGTAGCTATTTTGTAGTACTTGACATGACTATTTTATTTATCATCACACCACATAAAAGATACCAGTATCTTCAGGAAACAACTGCCTACCATCAACAAAGAACATTTAAAATCGTAAAATTTGCTCATCAGCTGTGATGCCCTCTAAGACAACATAACATTCTGCTCTCTCATCAAAAATGACATTTACTGTTTGGTTTAGAGTGCATGTACACTAGTATAAGGAAGAATAAAATATGTACCATATTTTAAGCAGCATGTTAAATAATATATTAAAATCGTAACAGACAAGAGAAGCTACCTTAACACATAGGAGCTGTTCAGCTTGACAGGTCACATCCCGTTGAAATTTACCTTTCAATTTTGTATTATTTTATAATCTTAATATATTTATATTATTAAATTCAATTGATTATAATTATACTTTCTGAAAATATTTGATTTGAGCAATGTATTTGCTTTTTTAATTTTCTACTTTTCTTTGAAATAAATATAGTTCCGTGCAAGAGCACAGATTACGTGACAAACCCACTGTCCTCTCACAAATATACACACACACAAACACTTTTTAAACAGTCTACAAAAACTGGAAAGCAAAAATCCAAAGCCCAGGCATACACGAAAAATTATGTTAAAGCATTATCCACCAACTTTTAGACTCAATGTAATATAAATTCACATCATACTAGCATTATACACATTCCACGTTCTTCTAGCTTCAAAGGATTATGGACAAAAAAAGTAAGAGATGAAGCAGTCTGAAGTTAAGGTAGCAATTCCCCAACACAACAGTCTGGCAATATAAAGCACGCTAAGTGTATTATTATGATCATTGATGTTATAAACTACAAGCCGCTTTAGCTTAGCAGCTAGCCAATACTTAGGATCTTGCAAGTTATTGTCACTGGGTAAAGACGTGAATGGAGTGAAGTTTCTCTTGGAAACAGTTGTACTTATTCCAAGAGAACAAACTCTAACTCCCATTTCTTAGCACTTTGTAAATCAAACAACAGGAAGCTTGTTCCTGTCAGCACCAGCATGCCAGTCAGCACCCAAAACCTCTTTGGTTTTTGACACCTACCTTCTCCCCCTTCCCCCCAGTGTGTGGAGGGCATTACTTGTTTCTACCTTTACTTTTGTACTTAGACACATCTGCTTGCCCCACTGCCTGCTCCTGCTTATGCAGAAACATGAGCACAGAAAAAACAGCTCTGTGAAACAGCAGTTTAAGGAAGAATGCAATTTCCAAATAAATAGACTTCCATACAGCTTGTATTAAAGATGGCAATTAGCACAACATGGGTTTCTTTTTTCCTCAGCAAAGGGCACACCAACCTGCTTCTCTGCTAGTTCACCAAACCTAGTTCCATCCCACCCATCCAAAGCAATGCTTCTCTCAAGTCCTCCCAAAAGTTCCCCATGGAGCCACAGTTTAGACTTACTCAATGTGATAATTTCCTTCCTCAGTTTTGGACACTGGATCCCTTCTTGTAAAAGAAAGTTTACTTGTGCAACCTAACAACATACAATCTTTTTCCAGCCCTTCTTCTAAAGTTTTCCCAGAAAAGATGTGTACTACTTCCACTTTGTGCACTTTTCTACAAAGTTCTGTGCTGCTTTTCAGTGGGATTGATACATTTAAGTTTACCCTTAACAGGAAGATTCATCCCAGTTTCCAGTACAGCTACTGATGAGTATGTGCTGGCACTGTTTCATAAAATGTAACCACCCAAATGCAAGTATATGAATAAACCTGTGTTTTCCTTCCTAAGACAGTATGCATGAACAAAGAGTAGTATGAATTTTGGAACACTTCAGAACCTGAAGAGCCTAAAGATACCAGTCAGAAACATACTTTGCTTATTATACCTCTTGTGATTCACCAATAAAAAAAAAACAAACATACAAAAACCCCACCACCAAACAAGCAAAAAAAAAACCCCCAAACCCTCCTCTAAATTAATTCCACAGAGTTTTGCGTCTCTTGCTGGCCGATTGCCTCCTTGATGCTAAACTACCTTTTAAACTACTGTTACTTGAGCCCTGACACTTTCTAGCTCCAAACTGAACAGAAGCACTGTTGGCTTTATTAACTTGCCATGCCCTGATCTGTCAAACTCCCTTTACCTCTAATAAATTTCTTCTGTTACTTATTTGTCTTCTTGTGTCTTCATGTAAAGAATATCTATCAGCTTTCTTCATTACCTGACACCCTTTATGATCCAAGTCCCATTCCTCCAACAGTCTTCATAAGCAGAATACAGTTAAAAGCTTCCAGTTTACCTTCCTGAACAATGTTGTGAACAGTTCTTTTCCCTACATTAACTCTCCCCCCACCCCACAACCACCCTCTACCAAATATATTGCTTTCCTCACTCAGGGCTAGGATGACTCTCAGGAGGGAAGTTGTGACCTCCAGCAACAGGGCTCTTTCCCATCAGAGGCCATTCAGGTGCTGAAAAGGCACACAGCCTAGGAAAGAGGTGAGGAAGAACAAGTTCTGTCAGGTGTGGCATCTAAGTCTGATCCATGGTCACAGCCAATGTCACTAAAAAGAAACAATAGGCGACAGCAATTGCAGACACCCAAGGTTATAAAGGCTTCTGCACAGCAGCCAGACTGGCCGTCTTAAAAGCTCTGCTGTTTGCCTATGGTCTGAAGCCAGAATGTTGCAGAGAAACTCTTACAGGTCACCTGGCCATTGCAATATTATCCTTTATTGTCCACCTACATGGCCACCACGGTACTGCCAAAGGAGATCTTCAGCAGATCAAAGCTAACTACAGGAGTCCAGGGACAGTGGTGAATGACACCAGATACCAGGTGTTGATCCAGGGGAAAGGCTTTGACAGGAGCAAACACATCCAGTAGATCAACATCTGACTACATGGCTGCAGGCAGGACTTCAGGTCTTAAGACATTAAGACCCTCAAAGAAACAAAGAGAGACAAGATCCATTTGATAATGTGAACCATCATTGTCAACAGGCTTGCCCTTTAAGGAGGGCTTCAAACTAGGTTTGCCAGGGAAGTGGAGACTGAAGCCTTAGAAAGTAGGAGAAGGGTGGAAAGGGTAAATGCACAGAACAACAAACAGTGAGGATCTTACCATCCCCCTGAAAAAGCAGCATAAGCAGGGACACATCTTAAGTAGCTGTATATGAATGCATTCAGCACAGGAAGCAAGCACAAGAGATTAGAAACCAGAGTGCATAGCAATCTCACTGGGAGTATGCAGTATGGTGAGACAGTTCACACAACTGGATGGATACTGCCTTTTAAGAAAGGAGAAGTGAGAAAGTCAAGGAGAGTGTTTACACTTTATGCAGAGAACTTGAACAAACGAAGCTTCAGTATGGAACAGGCTACAGGACAGTTGAAAATCCTTGGGTCAGGATTCAACCAGGGGAACATCATGGTGAATACCTGTTACAGACTGCCCAATCAAGGGTAAATAGGGTGAAGCCTTCAAAAAGAAAAAAAAAAACACCCCAAGAAAAAATGCTGCACAATCACAGGCCTTAGATCTCATGAAAAATATCAGTCACCCTGAGGTCTGCTGGAAGCGTAACATGGTAGCACACAAGCAACCCAGGAGATTTCCATGGTGCTTGGAGGACAAACCTGATTGAGATGGTGGACAAACTCAATAGGGGAAGCACTCTGCTAGAGCTCCTACTCATTAAGGAAGAACTGATCAGTGATGTGACAGTTAACAGTGGTCTTGGCCACAGCAGCCATGAAATGGAATTTAAGATACCAACAGAAGTGAGGAACTTGAATAGCTGAATAATGGTCCTGTGCTTAGCAGTCACTAACTTACACCTCTCCCCCGGGGGTGGGAAAGTGCAATGGAACTAGAATTAGGACTGCTGTACTGTCTTGCCTAAACCAGAAGTCTTATTTGGGCCAAGGGCCTATGGCAAGGTTTTCAGTGAGTTACCCTACTAACTCTTTATAAAAAGTCAAAGAAATTGCAAAGGTAAGATTATTACCTTTTAATTAATTACCACTACTGAGCAATTAAAAACCGTTACTTTGTGAATTATTTCCCACATTTTATTTGTCTCTACAAATTTACTCAGATTTAAAACTACCAAACAGGATTTTTAAATCCAAAATAAGTCTTTAGACTGCCTTCACAACTTTTAATTTAAGTCTTCTTAAAATCAAACTACGATTCAAGTGCTCATAGAACTTAAAACATTACAGAAAACTTTGATTTATCACTGTCAACTACTCAGTGCCTGTCACACCTTAAAAGCCTGTCTACATTGGAAAGTGTAGATTGCCACATATGAACAATACAAGCTGTAAAATTCTTTGTTGTGAATAAAACAGAAAAATGATTAAATGGATACATTCCACGGAAACTCCCCAGATTGTACACCTTACACAGACTTAGAGGTATTCAAGGAACACAAGAGGACTCTTCCTTACTGTATGACCAAATACAGCCATTTTTCATCTACTCTTTAGCAGTAGTGTGGCTATGTACTATGAAGGCCTCTTCCATCCAGAAACTAATAAACAGCTAAATTGTACCAGTCACTGCAGAAGCTATCTGTATTCTATGTTGCACCAAGCCTAAAGGAAATCATAAGGTGCAGACTTGGAATTTTTAATACAAGGTTGGCCTAGGTTAACTTTGAACAGATGTAGTAATTGACCTCATTTTGTATTGTAAAATTGTTCAACAGGTTTAGTTATACATTGGCTACTGTTTCGCCAAAAGCTGTACCTCCATAATGTTTGAGAGGAAATAGTTATTTTAGCCTCACAGTTGATTCAAATTCGATACCTTCTCAAACCACCCCTCTCTTTCCCTCCCCCACATCCTCTAGGTGACCACAACTGAGACTGCAAGTATGTTTTCAACAAATCTGTTTGAATGACTCAGACTACATGCAAGTTAGGAGAACAGCCAAAAAAGAATAAATATCATGTAATAAATGGAAGCTGACATTTGAGTACTACTTTCAAATGGGCCACTTGGCAGGTCTGAAGATAGAAGGGGTAATTACTATACAGTTCAGAGAGAGAACAGTAGTATATGCCCAGGTTATATTAAAATGTTTTTGATAGGTTTGGTACACTCTACATCATACTAATTTCTTGATTCCCCTATCACCATATTAACTCCAGTACTTGTATATTCTTTTTAGAAGAAAGCCCGTTTCATAAAAGCAGATCTATTTCCATTCACTTTTGACTCCTCATTCCTAGACATGTAGTATCTGCCCCCCCATGTTTCTGTTTCAGAAATAATTTGATTCTAGGGCTATAGCTACAGGGCTTTTTTTGTTAAAGCCACTTTGAGACATTTTACTAAAATTTAATCCTTTTTAGTAGAAAAAAAATTACGCCTTTTTCTTTGCTCTTTTACTCAGTGCTGGAACACGGTAATACTAAAATCTCAAGTAGGGGCCTCAAAAGACTCTAGGCAAACTATAATAATTACAGTTGATGCAGAGGCATATTGAGATACTTGCCTAGTCACTTGTAAACAGGATAACTGGGAATGCATGTAACTAGTTACCATGCTGTACCCACAGATTTAAAAAAAAAAAACCCAAAACCCACAATGTTGGTGAAAGAAAACCCTATTAAAAACCCTGTAATTCAAATTGTCATCACACCAATGACCTCACAATAAGCCACCCAGAAAAACCCTTCACTTATCCTTGCTCCCCCCTCCCCTGATCTGCTGCAGTTTTTTCCAGTAAAGTATGAACAGATGAACTGATAAAAAACTTTCAGTGAAAATACTTATAAATAAATTCACGTTTTGGTTTGATATTTTTCCACGCCGTAAAGACCATTTTAATCATATCTCTGGATGCATACCAGAAATGGTAGATGACTGTTCCTTACAAGGTAGACAAAATTTAAATTGAAGACAGAGGTGCTTAACAATACTGCTCATCTGATTTGTATTTACTGCTGTTTTTCATCTTAATGCTGAAAGGTTACCTGTTAGAAGAGATGATACTGTTCTTTCTAACTATGTGCTAAGGAATCTGGAAAATACCAGGTGCATGCAAATTAAGTTCTGCTTTTTCCCCTATTCTCCAGCATATTCTCAATTAGGTATAGGATAAGACTGCTGCACACTGCTTTGAAGGATGGGGCATGCATATGTACTTTTACTACAATTAAAGTGAGACTTTTAGCTTAAAGCATTAACAGCCTCTGCAGGCACCACAGGAAAAAAAAGGATCTTGAGGCTCTGTAAAACAGTCCTTTGTTAACCCACCCAACAAAGTTAGCAGACATATGTCAGGATCTTCACAACTTCCATGTGCTGGAAAATTAAGTTACCACAGGAACTTCCAACACTCTCTACTTTGTGGCTTTCTATACCAAGAATCATATCTGAATTATGGTAGTTCAAATTGTTTTATTAAAGTCCAAATCACTTGTTATTTAGCTTATCAGGTAAATTCAGGCCTCAGCCCTCCTCATATTTAAGGAAAAGATGCTGTTAAGTAACATGCATCAGCAAGTAAGATACTGTCTCCTTGTTTTTTGTGTTTATTCACTATTCTAAGCGGAGTAAATGGAATGAAAAGTTAAAGTAAAAAGAAATTGCACATTTAAACAGTGTGGAGTTTAGCCTATTAATGCTGCTTTTTAAAATCAAAACTAATGTGAAAGTAGGTTCAGAATTGCTGATTTCAATTTTTCGAGTATCATAAAATTTAACAAATGGTCTTTAAAATGCAATTAGGAAAATCCAAAGAATAGGATTACATTCAATAAGATTGGGCACAGTACTGCCAGATACAGCATTAAAATGAAACTTCCTTTTATTTTTTGGTGGTCTGTAATAGTAGTTAGTGTTACTCTACCTAGTGGTTAAAGAGACCTGCTTACAACTAAAGAGTTCAAGTCCTGCTTCTGCATTTTCCTTTGACCACAGGATCGCTGTTACCTAGTTTTCATATAAATTCTGTTACCATTCTGGAGTCATACAACCCATATTTCAAGGTCATATTTTTTGATCTACAAGGACTATTACATAAATTATATGAGGAGTCGCAGAAACTAAAATCACATTGGAAAGAAATTATGAACAAGTAAGGACCAGAAGACAGATCATGCACACTCCAGTTTACTGCCCTAACCAATAAACTAACCTCCTTAATTGCTAGCCTTCTTTGCCCCATATGCTTTTATTTAAGTAGCAGTAACTTCATGGCAAGGTAGAACACACAAACACACAGTTCTGAGCTACAACTTACTGACATACCACATTACCATGAGAAATAATTCTGCTTTGTATGTGAAAAATATGTAAGTAGTTAAAGTCATTAAGGTTGGTTCTTCCACACCAGAGCAATGACTTAAAAGTTAAGTTTGCCAGCCCCCCCCTTGGCACTTTGCCTTCTTTCACTCAACTAAAAAGTTATCCCATCTGAAAACAATGTGTAATTAAAAAGAGGTACTATATATAAATGACAAACTTCAGTTCTACTTCTCCCCATTCTATACAGTTTCATGACTGCATTAGTTTGGCTCAGTACAAGAATATATCTGAAGGAATTTTTATTGTTTGCATTAAGTCAGGTATCTTGGATTTTAACAGTCATGCCACAAACAGAATTCAGCTTCATTAGTTTCATCAAGCATTAGAACTGCTTTTAATTGGTTTGTTTGTTTTAAAAAATTAACCCAGGCAGACAGAGTCTACAAGTCTCTCAGTTTCTCTGAAAGAAAAACTTCTGCTTCTCTTCAAATTCTCTCTCAGAAGTGCTTCAGTATTTATTTTAAAATACAGGTGCAGTAGTAGGAAACAGTATTTTGTTTTGGCTTACTTAAAATGGCAAGGTCATCATCCAGCTTTCTTAGAAGTCTTCCCTTTCATAAGGAAGGGAACTGGAGTTCATGTTCAGTCATCTTTTAGCTTCTAATCATATGAACTTACAGCCTTCTGAAGTATATGCCCCCATTTTACAGGTACTGCTTGCACTCTGTTCCACCATATTTGACACTGCGGAAGGTCACTGGTTCCCCTGAAAAATGGTTATCTGCTTGTACGTTTTGTATGGTTTTGGTCTCCAAATAAAGAAATGGTCTTCTGCTTCCAAGTGACAGAAAAATAATATAAATTGCATCAGAAAATCAAACCCCTTAAGAATATCTAAGTGTTTATTACCCAGCCATCAGCAAGCTCCCTTGATATGTCAGACCACTCTCAACTGACTTAGAAAACACTTTACTAGTCTTCTGTAGCCCTAACTCAAAATGTTGAAAAGCATTAAATAGTTATCTCAATCTTTTTATTACATTTAGTTACCTTTATCCCACCGTTAGGATACAAGCAGCAACTCCCTTACAACCTGTTAAAGGAGAATATTGTGTAGAGAAAACAGGTTTTGGGGTTTTTTTGGGGTTTTTTTTTTTGTTTTTTTTTTTTTAATATTAGAGCAGAGCATTTAACAGAATAACTTAAATTAGATGTTAACATTTCCATCTGTTTCTTCTGCCTCTCCCTTCCACAGGTCAGCAGCTATACTTTCTGGTCCCTGCCCTAGCCATAGATGGATTCATAATCTTAGTCTTGTTTATATATTGACATCACTCAGTCACAGAGGTTTTTTTATGGTGTTGGGTGTGTGTGTGTACATGTGTTGGTTTTGGGGGGTTCTTCTTGTTTGTTTGCTTTTAAGTCTACCATAACGACAATTTGGAAAGGATCAGCCAGGTTACAACACCACTGAATCACTGAGTTTAACAAAAAAAACAAACAACAAGCAAACACTCAATCACCCATTTGCCATTTATACAAAGCGTAAGAAAAAGTAAACTAGCTTGCTGGGCAGAATACTCAAGATACAGAGCATGACAACAAAAGCAAAAATTATTAAGTCTTTACTCAAGTGTTATCATTTTCCTGCTTGTAAATGCCACTACAGAATACATATTCAGTAAAATTCATTATTTGATAAAATGCTGGCCAGATTCTCGGGTAAAAAACAGCCCATTTTTCTTGCAGAAGAATACTTGGGACAGTTTAGGACAGATTTTACAGGGGGGTAAGGTAGGGAGGGTGCTTCTGTTGACTATCTTGTATAGCGTGAATCCAGGTTTTGCTTATACCGCTAAAAAAGTATTCTTATACTAGAAAATTCTAAACATTTTACTTAATACACTCATTTTCTTTACCCTATTGATTCAGATCCCTGAACAAACAGGAACCAACATACCAGAGATTCCAATGTGAAAGGGAGGAAATCCTCTATTTAGACTCCAATACAAATTCTGAACCATAGCTAAAAAAAGGTACTTGTCCATCTCTAATGCAAATCTTGACTCCAAGAGTCAATGTAGTTAATGCACCTGACACTGCTGCTGCCACTGAGAAAAGATAGGATGACCAAATGTTGAAGTAGGACTACAGAACAGCTTCAGTTCTAACTAGTTACTTTTCACTTAGGATAAAGATACTTGTTTTCAACTCTCTATGTTGTGCTTTATTGAGGGGATACAGACAGTGATGGAATATAGTTTCCAAAAAGAATATATACATCAATGGAATGTGCTATAACATTACGCAGTTCAGCAGAATACAAAGAGGGAGTAATATTCCAGTGCTGGGGAGATTGACACTGGCCATACCTTGGAGGCAAAACAATAAGAGGGAATGTCCTGCCTCCCCCCCAGTTGTTCTACAATTTTTAAAGAAAAGGGTGGCAGCCAACGGGGGGG
>JANZLQ010000056.1:30053828-30067232 GCA_026212715.1 Elanus axillaris | reverse complement strand
GGGTTGGGGGGGTGGGGGGGGTGAAATTTGGAGGTTAAGTAAAGACTGAGATTAGCATAAATTCTGAGTTCAGGTCTATTTTTCAGGTACTTATAAATTACAGTAAGAGAAATAAGGTTCAATAAAAAAGGAAGCATCTGCACACTCCAAAGTAGTCTTCTATATCAGTAAGAATGGATCCTTGTTGACTTGTAAATAGGAAAGCCCACATAACACCTCTTAGTGTAGCTTCCAGACACTGTCAAAATAAATATTAGAATTAATTTCTAATGTAGTAACAAGATTTTGAGATTTGTGTTATTTATAATTTAAAAGGTGTAAGCAAAACACTTCAGAAGTGACTGTGCTGCTCTGTGGATGGGGGGAACCCCCCCCCCCCCCCACTTCGAAGTAACGGTTACTAGAACTTAATTTCTGTTCTGTCTAAAAACTCTTCTTTCTTTGAACAGTGATGTAATCCCAGCTGTCACACAGGGACATTTAGATGTGTAATTGGTGTGAATATCAGTATTCTTCAGACGCTAAAGCTTATGCTACTGCCTTTCTGTTTTCAAGACACTACATCAAAAAGTTACCTAGATACCAACTGTTAGTCAGAACAGCGCTGGCGATAATTTGGGCCAGTTTACATCCTTGAAGAAGAAAATTTAGAGGGAGTAAAGTCACCATAAAAGAAAACAACATCCAGCTTGGAAAAATGCTTGTGACTTTCTTATTTGCTAGGAATTTAACCCTTTCACAGTATGAAGAGAATAATGCCCAAGACTAAAATAGTAACAACTGTCACTTTCAGAAGACCATGTGCCTGAAGCATGTTCTTGTTTCTTAATCATAATTTTAAGATGTACAAGTTTGGCTATTTTACCTAAAAAGTTTAGGATTGTCAGACAAAGGCTTCTTTTCTCCATGAAGGCTCGGTCAGATGTTAACTAAATCATACTGGAAAAAGTGAAATCCACAGCAAATACGTAACAATGAATAGGTCACAATGTTGCTTTACTACTATGCAGTATCACACATCTAACCAATACCTGGGAGAAAGTCTAGCAGTCAACTAATGACTAAATAGGTCTGGCACACTTCCTGGACTGTCAGAATTCAAGAACATGAAGCTTTCTGCTAAGAAAGGAGAGCTAGCTGAAAGCTGTTAGAGAAAAACATGGTTATCAGAAAACACCAGTTCACCGAGCTAAAAAATGTTTAATTCAAAATATTCCTAGCCTGATATGCTTTTGAGAAACTGAAGCTTAGGATTCCATACTACACTGTGGGTCTACTAAAAGCTAATAAAGTCATGAGCCTTCAGGAATATTCCATGAAACTGATGCCTGACTGAGTTTAACAAGTAAATGGAATTTCCTAAAGAGATTCAGAGTTTCATGGGAATTTTCAGGTTTCTTTTCAGTCATCATTTCTGCATCATTCAAATAACCTGCCTATTCCCCTTAACCTGCAAACCGTTTTGAAATTATGAACATGAGAAAAGTCATTCTTATCTCCCAGTAGATCCAACTCCTTCACATTCAGAAACTATTTGTCAGTTTCTATTTTTTTTTTTAAAGAGTTTGAAATTTATTGAAATCCTGCAACTAGACTGCACTAATATGGTCATTCCCTGAAATCACTTGACACTTATCTGCTGAAGCTACAGAACTAAAGGCATTTTATATCTAGATGCCAAATTGTAACACAGTAAGTGAACTATCAAGCCTATAAATCTCAGTGCTGCATTCTTCAAAGTATTTTAAAAAAATGTTAACACAAACACTGAAAACAGTTTATTAAAAAACTATTAACAATACTAGACATACCACAATTTTACCAAGAAGTGAGTGCAAACATACCTTCAAACCAGCAGTTAATTTGTTAAGTTTGTTATAAGTTTACTTTTCTGCATTTTATAATACCTATGCCATGTATTTTCACCTTTAACTTCCAGTTTATTTTTATGAATACCTGGTTTGAAAAAAAACAACAACAACAAAAAACCAAACCACCAACAAAACAAAACAAGAAAAACCCCAGACAGCCATCATCTTTGTATCCAGCCAAAATTTGGCTTGGCAAATTAGACAAAGTTTAGAGCTGGCAACATGTCAACTAGGTCAACAAGAACTGGACACTCTTAATCTATGCAAAAACTTGATTTGAAATAAAAAGTATTAACCATGTCTGCTTTGTCTAAAAGATTTTATGAAATTTAAGGTTAAACTTGCAAGTGCCTCAGATGCCCCAGTTAGACTGTAAGAACTCTAAATTCAGCTAAATTGTTATTTCAAACAAGTTCTTAAACATGCTCAGTGCATAAAAGAAACTATGACTTTGTTCAAAATAGGTAGGTAGTGCATCTCAATTTACATGTCATGGACAACCAACCTGTAATCTACATCTTCTAAGTGTACTTCTGTTGAACTTCCATAATATACTGAAAAGAATACACACAAGTTTCTAATAATTTAACATTTGATTAAGTGGGCTATATTCCCTCATTTCCCACTGGAGACTGAAAAAGCAGAAACACAGAAATAGAGACTTTAAATAGAAATTTTAGCTTCATATTAGGCACTCTCATCAGATGTAAGCAGAGGACAGGAAAAAGTTAATTAGTCTCTTTTTTTGCTTTTAATCACTGAATTGTGTCAAATGCTAAGCAGGTGTGTTTAGGTGGGGTTGTGTTTTTTGTTGTGGTTTTGTTGGGTTTTTTTTTAAATGTGATTAGCACACATCTCTACAAACTTTTGGTAAACTTCCTCACAATCATTAAGTGGCACAAGACAAAGCATGAAATGGAAAGATTCAAAGCATGGGACTCAGACTCCCATCTGCTGTGGAACAGAACACATATAGTACTCAAATGAAACCATCTACCAGCTCTGAGAATTTATTGGGAGATAAAAAAATTTTATAAGAATTCTGTAATTAATTGCTGACCACATTATATAAAACACACATTAACAACTGTCCCACCTGACTTGAGGAGCAAAGGGTGGAACACCACAAAGGAAAAACAGATATGTATTTCAAGTCCCTAGTGGCAAGATTCTGAATACTTTAATCATGTGCAGAACAGACAAGAGCTCTTACAGAAGGTGCATAGATTAAACAGTAGGCTACCCTGTCTTAGAAACACTCTGTTCCTCCTGTATTCCAGCACTTGCTTGTCCTTAGCAAAAGCAAACATTCATTATTTCCAGACATTGATTCTTAGTTCTAAATTTGTTAGTATGCTTTAAAAATAATGAGGATACCTCTTCATTTTATACTGTGCAAAAAAAAAAGTTGTCCCTATTTTTCTCCTTAAAACAAACAAAAGCTCAGCACAAACCCTGTACTAAGTTTAAGCAGCTGAAAAAAAACCCCAAACATATTAGAATCAGAAGCTTTAAGCAAAACAGCTACTATGTTTTTTGTTGATTTTCTTTTCAGAAGGACCATGAACTTTAAGATAAATAGAAAAGGTAGAATCTTTACCAGATTTCACCATTCCATTCACAATCTAGCGAGTTTCTTTGACCCAAGACAGCCACATCCTATTGCTTCCCACATATCAAGCAAGGCAAGACAAAAAAGTTTAGTACTTTGAGCTGATCTGCAAGTAGGATACTTTTCCCTCTTAATGAAACAATTTAGAAAGACAACAGCAACCACTTTGGGAAACCAACTGAATTGCAAGGTCAAGAGTACAGGAATAGGATTTCTTAAGAGAAAGGTGTGATTACAGTCTGCATTTCCAGCAAGAGGGGAAACTCCTGCAGGAATCAGGTAAGTCCTGGTTCCAGCATTCTGGAAAACTTCATATGATGTTACTTATCTGGTACTAAACTTAATCAGTCTCATAGGTCAAGGTCACTCATATCCCACACAAAGAGCAAAACAGTCTTTATTACTAATCTGCAAGGTTGAGAATTAAGGAGGATGAAATGCCAGATTACCACTAGAGATGTACAACTGATGAAGCTATCAAGTATCAAGTTCATAATTGTTCCATATGCTAAACAACCAGGTCAGTTCAGTTGGTTGGTCAAGAGCAAGTGGAGAAGTACAGCATCACACAGAACAAAGGACAGTTAACAGTTCTTCAAATACACCATCCAAATCACCACCAAGTAGCTCTTGCAGACAATAGTAGAAGAGGCTGCTCTGGTTCTTCTGAGTTTGTGACAATTTGCGACACTGGTCATTGAATGAAGCACACAAGGTGAGCAAGAAGTGTGCAATCCGTTGTTCCTACCTAGAAAATTAATAAAAAGGCCTCAAGAAAACAAGCGGACACTCTAGTGCTTTTAAGATGCTCTGTTAATATCAATTTCCTCAAAGTGATTTGATTCCTTGGAAGAGAGATTCTGAAAAGTTGCCAAGATCTCCTTAGGATAATATGAAGGAGCCAGAAATTACTTCCAAGTCACATCAAGTATCAGCCCTCAAAATGTTACTATGTAACAACCTGAAGTAAAGGCCTTACAAAGTTGAGCTTGGGCAAGAAAAACCCCTTCCTGAACCACTGGACAAGTATTCTTAAGGAGGTATATTCAGCAAGTAAGACCACAGATTTCAATAACCAAAATCATTACCCTAAAGCAAGTTTGCTCAGGAAACCCCACAGCGGGTTTCTCTCACAGCTTTTTCTCCTGCAGTCTCACTGCAGGAAGCATTGACTAGTTAACTAAGAAATCCAAGATCCCTTGAATTTTCAGTTCACTCCCTAAAGGTTTGTGGACAAAGAGTGCTTGCCAGAGATGACAACAATAATTCAGACATGACTGATTTACAGACAAATGCTTCCTCAAAAACTCTGATATTTGTAGTATTTACTAAGCAGTTTATCTCTAATGCGAATTCTCCAGTGAAACCCTCATATTTTGTTCAGAAACTCTTAGTTTTAAGAAAATACCCTGCTCTGTGCAAGTGAAGTAGTGAGGTACTAAGTGCAGAAGTATCCAGGACTCAAGTAATCTACCACTGTTTCTGAGGACTGTGCACAAAAGCTGATCTAGGGTCCGTGCTGCAGTGCAGTTTTTCACATCAGCACTATGCTCAGAGCACTCCGGACACTTCCAGTATTTCAAGATAAGAACTCCTGATGCCACAAGTTATAAACAGAGCATTTATTACTAAAACCAATTTTATTGGGGCACACCACATTTGTTCAGGAGTCAGTAGACTTAGATGAGGGTGCAGACAGGAAATAAAACTGTTTTCCAATATATCCCAATCAGTCTGGTGGTCTTGCTGAAGAAATTCTCCCCAAGAAGATAAAACATTTGGCATTCCAACAGCGAAGGCCAGTATCAGTTTGGGGTGGGTGGGGGTGAGGTGGTGTTGTTGCTGTTTAAAAAGCAGTAAACAAACTGCAGGAAGGCACCCAAGGAAAAAGGGAAAGGCCAAAATCAAGAGCACCTCACATTTCTCAGCTCCATATTAGACAGCTGAGAGGATCTGATGATATGGAACAGGAGTGCATGGTTCTGGACACCACTATAGTGGACTGGTATCAAGTGCCTATAGCATATACATCAGAGTTAGGACAGATATATGAATTGGCATCTCAGGACAAAACTTTGTCAAGCCTGAGGAGAATTTGCACAATGCATGTAAAACAGGCAGGGAACTGACCAAGAGAAAAAAAAAAAAGAGGAAGACAACAACAAGTAATGTTGAAGTAGATGGTACAGCTTGGACAAAGGTTGTTAGACTATTTCCTTAGGATTAAGTTTTACCTTGCTACATACAGTTTATCAACAGTCAAAAGAAGCATACAAGTATACTTGAAGTTCTGAGGGACTGCATCAGCACAGAGTATGATATAGGCCTCAAAGATAAACACACGACATGTCATTTCACATCCAATTATATGAAGTGCAGGAACATACACCTGGAAACAAGTAAAGAACTCACTAGGAGCTGCAAAGTTGAAATTACTTTGACCAAAGGATCTCATTTCCTGATAGATCACAGGACAACTATAAACCATTAATCAAACAATTACTCAGATTTAGGCATCAGCAGAAAAAGGCATGGCAAGTCCTCAATCAGAAGAGCTTTGAAACAAAGCCTCCTGAACCTCCTCTTTATGGCAAAACTCTCTAAATGTCAGCAGATCTCTGATCTCAAAAGCCAGATACCCCAACAGAGTAGAACACACAACAGGTGGCAGAATTCCAAAGTAAATAAGTAAGATGGCAAAAGTGAGTTTATAAACTGTATTTCCCCAAGAGCCATTGTACTATATCACTTCCAAGCTTGTTCTTAGTCAGCTAAATATTACCCGTGAGTTCTGTACAGCTTGATCTACGGAAGTCTTCATTTTCAACTCCTCAGGCTGAGCAGCTAACCCTTCTTTCTCTCCATCCCTTTTTTCTCCTTCCCATTTAACTCACCTTCCAGCTTAAGCTGCAAGTTCACATCTTGTTGCCATGATGGTCCACTACATCCTATAGTCCCTAGGACCCCTCCCTCTGCCAAGCAAGTTCAGTTGATGCTAGGGAAGGAACAGTCTCTCCTGCTCCTCTGAGGGCCTACCTGACCCAGTCATACTACGTATGATCAGTTTGTATAATGAGTAAATAAAACATGTTTCTTGAAATAACAGCCTCTTGTGGACAGGACCAAAAAAAAAGTAACAACAAGAAAAACTGAGAGGAACTTGAGGATGATACACCTGAACTAGTACTTATGAAGAATCAGCAAGCTCATTACCTCAGCATCAGAGGACAGGAAAGGGGCAAAACTTAACACCAATAAAAAAACCAACAACAATCAGCAACTGTGTATGCCTACCTTGTACTGAACTGTACACTCCTACCAGACACCTGCTTAGAATATATGCCAGCAAAGGCATACACAGAATCACTTAGGTTGGAAAAGTCCCTTAGAGAACATAAATTCCAACTGTAAAGCTAATACTGCCAAGTCCACCACTAATCCGTGTCCCTAAGCACCACAACTACATGTCTTTTAAACACCTCCAGGGATGGTGACTCAACCACTTCCCTGGGCAGCCTATTCCAGTGCTTGATAAACCTTTTAGTGATAAAATTTTTCCTAACATCCAATCTAAACCTCCCCGGGGCAACTTGAGGCCATTTCATAAACTACCAAGTCAAATGTTTGTAACTGGGCAAATAAAATCCAAAGAACAGAACTACCAGATACAAAAAGAATTATAATGTATTACTGGAGACCCAATACAACTTCTGTGAAGGGAAGTCTACCTCAAACATGACTGAGTTATTTGAAGATGTCAGTAGGCATGTAGACATGGGACACTAAGAGCAAATCAAGATTTCAGAAAGACATCTATTGACATCCATCTCCAAAAGCTTTAAAAATTTCCCAAGCAACAGAGGTGAAGTGCTTGCATTGATAAGTAACTGGTTAAAAGACAGAAGTAAATGGTTAGTTTTCACACAGAAGGTCACAAACAAGAATGTCCCAGGGTTGCCTTTGCTCTTCCACCCAAAGAGATGATCTAATAAAGTGACAATCCACTGCCCAGTACAGTCTAGTATTAGCAGCAAAGAAAATCAAGAGCACATCAGAGGAACCTCAAAATATTGTGGTATTGAGGTGGTAGAATTCAAGATAATTACTAAAAGCAAGTACATATTAAGGAAAACAGCAGCAAAAGCAAGTATTCATATTACCTAGACAGTGGCAGCCTCTGAACTGACTTATCATGCAAGTTTTATCTTGGGGTTTGAATACACAGTTCTGTGAAAGGATGAGCTCTGGAAAAGGCATCTGAAATGCTTTGACTTCTTAAAGGAAGATCTTCCATGCTGTTCCCTGGTTTATCACCACACAAATACACCTGTACCATATCAGTGTGTATCTTGAATACATGTAGTTCTAGTTTCCCCATGTCATGAAGAAAGCAGAACTAAGAAAACACAAGAAAGGAGAGAAGAATGATCAAATTTAATGAACAGCTTCTCTACAAGAAGATGTAAGAACTCTTCGGCTTGGGGGATGACCAAGGGAAGACAGGTCAGATCTTCAGAAAAAAAATAAAATTGGAAGAACCCCAAACCCACATGGATAGGAAACATCTTTGCCATCCCTTGCCTTTAAGTAATGGTTTCATATGGTGCTTCCACTTTTTTTTTTTTTAGGACAAACAGAAGAGTCGCATAAAACACCATAACCAGGGGACACCAGAGATCCACTGAAGTTTTATGTTGCTTCAAAATCAAACACCCACACAATGATAACTTATGTTAGGAAAAATCTAGTAAATCAGTTATAAAACCAAAGAAAACTATTTTTCTCCCAAGGATCAAGACAAGTGTCACTGAAGGCTGGAAGATATTCCAGATATATCATTACATATTTTTTCCCTAGCAGTCCACCAGTGGCTGCAGACAATAAATCCTAGACTACACAGACTCACTCTGATTTAGCAGAGCTGTTCTTATCTGATGATGCAGAGACAGATTATTATGGACCCCACTCAACATGGTCCAGACTATACTTTGTTTGAAATACTGTTTAGCATGACTCTGTAGAACCCATTCAAACTGGAACAGGAGGAAAGGAAAATACTCAAAAAGATCATATGAACAGATAACTTGTTAAAGCCTCTATATTGCAACTGGGATTGTATCCCAGCGCAGACAATAAACTTTGGACAATATCCACTATTAACAGCTTGCACGAGCTTGTACATTTGTAGCTACATTTTTCTCACTTGTCTGAAATACTTGTTTAAAATGCAAATCCACTACAGCAACTTTTGAGTCATTAGTGCTTATTATCCACTAACACTCAGTTTTCACTATGTTAAATAAGGGATAATATCTGAATAGGAATAAATATGGAAGGGGAAAGAGGAAAAAAAGAAGGGAAAAATCCCAAGGAAAAACCCTAAATGGCAGTGCTGCCACAATACATAAAAACCTGGGCATAAATTAAGGCTAGAAGTGTCCTAACTTCTAGCCAGAATGAGTTTGAGATCCATTTAAAAAAACCCCATACAATTAAGTCCTTCCAAATGGCTACCAATTAGTATGTGAAAGTCTAATGACAAGGTAGCAGACTTCTTGACCTGGCAAGATTGCCAGAGGCTGACATTTCCTGAATAAGGTGGTAGGGAGATGCATATACCCTTCTTCCCCAAGCACCATGAGATGGGCTATCTAGCAGCAGTACATATAGAAACAAACAGATAGGATTAGACACTCTGAGGAAGACATCACATAAGACCAAAAGATGGACCACCATAAGACCATCATCTGGATCAAAAGATGGAAAGTTTAAATTTGCCTTGGTGAGCATATTTGTGGTGTAATGCAAGTCAATTGTAAAGACACTCCATATAAAAATATACAAAAATCAAAAGCTGAGAGAAAACTATTTGTGGAGACAGATGAAGCTGTCAAAGTTGTTTTCATGTCACTGACACTAAATAAAAGGAAAGGTTTGG
Source organism: Elanus axillaris (assembly GCA_026212715.1). Classification (NCBI taxonomy): domain Eukaryota; kingdom Metazoa; phylum Chordata; class Aves; order Accipitriformes; family Accipitridae; genus Elanus; species Elanus axillaris. The sequence goes on along the minus strand of JANZLQ010000056.1, from coordinate 30,057,811 downwards.
AAGCAAAGACTAATGGTTATTTTTAAGGAGAAGTCAAAGATAGGAAGTGACTGCTTATGAAAGTTGAAGGATGGAGAGATAGGGTGGTCCAGGAAGAATAAGAAAATTGAAGGAGTATGAACCATAATCACAGGTAAGTCCACAGTCACTGCATTATTCAGCTGGTAGCACAGCAAACTTTTGAGACCAAGTTTGGCACAGTTAGCACTAGAGCCCTTATACAGAACAGTCTAAGGCAGCAGTAGATCCTATTTTACTTCCCCCTCCTCGGATGGCTAACACCAGAATGACCTACATCTGAACTACAGGTCATGAAGCAGTAGCCATTTGATAATCCTCCCCCATATTCAGATTAGGAGGCTTAATAGCTACACTTAGGTAAAGTCAAATCTTCATATTTAACTGGGCCTTGCTGTGGCACGCTCTCTGTTCTGCAAGCCAAACTGACAGCTGCAACCACAAGCTGGAGTCCTTTAAGGCAGTCTTCTATAATCTACATCATATACGGCAGCAATATTAGGTCCCTGTTAATCAAAAGATATCCAGTAGTTTCGCACCAGTATTATTTTAACCTGGCATTATAAAATGGTGTAGTGCCTTTAGAATGAAAAATAAAACTTTTAAATAAGACGTGCAAACATTTTTGACAGTAGTTATGAAAAGCAGCAGCATATTCAACCCTAGATTAATTACACTGCCCTCTGACCTATTAGTGGCTCAGCAGGCTAGAAATGCGCTAAAGCTAGTTTATAAAGCAATGGAATTAGGATGGTGAGAACTATTATTCATATATAAGATTTTAACTAGCTTTTAATTAAGGTGATTTGAAGAAGCTAGGAACTGTGGAATGAGGAAGATAAATACTTCTAATCTGAAAATTAAGCATTTTAAAAAGCAGTCAGTAGCATTTTAGAATAAAACACATTGCAAAACAATTTTTTTTCCACTGAACAGCTCTTCAAACACGAGTAATCAATCCCTAGGTGCCACAAAAGCTAGGATGTCTCATAACTGGAAACCAGGACCCTACCAAGTTATACAGAAACTGAAAGCTGAGGAACATAGTTAAAGAGGTCACAAATTCAGTGAGCCTTCATTTACCAACAGAATTAAAAAAAAAAGAAAAAAAATCACATCTAGTGACATTTACCCAACTTTCACTCCTACAATACATGCTGCTATGGAGATGCAAGCCTGGATGTATGTTGAGAACCAAACACGATTATAAGCAGCAGCTGAGACTCCAGAAGAATTTTGCAAAGAGTAAACTGTTTATCTAAGAAGGGGTTAATCTAACTTCTCAAGATACTCCACAGGAACCTGGTCTGTACCAGAAGTGGAAATAAAAAGAAAGATGACAACCTGACACATGGGTCTTTGATCTGCAGAGTCTCATGCTGCTGACCACGCCCCATAGAAAGCAAGTCAACCCCTACTGCTCTAGGCAGTTCTGCAGATTCAGAGTCCTCTACTCTTTGTAATAAATCTTCTACCCCCTTACAGGCAGAGCCACTACCATCCATCCTCCCATCCCTACTCTCTCCTCCCTTCTTCCTGGCTTCTCTATGCCTTTAGTGGATGGAAAGATAAAGTGGTAGATAAGCAGTGGGGAAAAAAAAAAAAGAAAATATCACATAACTTTACACCCTTAAACCAGGTTGGTTTGTTATTTTGGGTTTTTTCCCCCCCCCTTATGTATGGTAGCTACATTTATAATACCATCTTATTTTCCAGAAGTTTGATGCTAGACATGCAAATCGCACAAATTCAGTTCTGTTCCAACCTCTATCAGTGTTCCAACCTATCTTATCAAAGTTCCCTCCAAGCACATGGAAGAGAACAAGGTTCAAGAATAACATAAAAGACAGTGGCCCTAACTGGGACAAAGAATTTTAAGTTAGTGAAGTCTACAAAGCTATGGCTGACCTCTACACTTTACATAAACACACTGAACTCTAAAGGTCAGAATAACAACCTTGTCTGAAGCCCTAATACTTGAGTCATATTCAAGAAGGGATGCATTGTAACTATTCAAAACACCCATATAATAAAGCTGAAAAATAAAAAAAAGATGAGGGCAAATAAGGAGAAGAGGTACTGGTTTTTCCCATTTTAGCTGCAGGCAGGACAAGCCCTGGCTACTTGCTGGTAGCTGGAATACAGCTCCTCAAAAGCATACAGTGATCTGATAATAAGTATGTCATGCTGATCAATTTATTTCCCTCATATAACTGCTAGTACTTATTACCATAGCAAGACAGTTCAGGAGACTCAACTAACAGAAAAACAAACCAGAGCAATAACAACAAAAATCACAGTAAGCCCCCTAGGCTAGCTTAAAACAGAAGGGCAGTTCACCATTACATCACACAAATTCTACTTGTGGTGGGTTGACCCTGGCTGGACATCAGGCACCCACCATAGCAGCTCTATCACTCCCCCCCTGCCCCCTCAGCTGGACAGGGAAAGAGAAAAACAGTAACAACAAAAGGCTCATGGATCAAGATAAGGACAGGGAGAGATCACTTGGCAATTACCATCACAGGCAAAACAACAGACTTGACTTAGGGAAAATTAATTTAATATATTGCCAATCAGAGTAGGATAACAAAAAATAAAACCAAATCTTAAAACACCTTCCCCCCCCTTCTTCCCTGGCTTAACTTTACTCCTGATCTTCTCTACCTCCTCCCTGACAGCAGCACAGGGGGACAAAGAATGGGGGTTGGGGTCAGTTCATCACAGGTTGTCTCTGCAGCTTCATCCTCCTCAGGGCAGGACTCCTCATACTCTTCCCCTGCTCCAGCGTGGGGTCCCTCCCACTGGACACAGTGCTCCACAAATTTCTCCAACGTGGGTCCTTCCCACAGGCTGCAGTTCTTCACAAACTGCTCCAGCGTGGGTCCCTTCCACGGCGTGCAGTCCTTCAGGCACAGACTGCTCCAGCGTGGGTCCCACACGGGGTCACAAGTCCTGCCAGAGAACCTGCTCCAGCGTGGGCTCCTCTCTCCATGGGTCCACAGGTCCTGCCAGGAACCTGCTCCAGCACAGGCTTCCCACAGGGTCACAGCCTCCTTTGGGCATCCTCCTGCTCAGGTGTGGGGTCCTCCCCGGGGCTGCAGGGGGACAGCCTGCCTCACCATGGTCTTCCTCATGGGCTCCAGGGGAATCTCTGCTCCAGTGCCTGGAGCATCTCCTCCCCCTCCTTCACGGACCTTGGGGTCTGCAGGACTGTTTCTCTCACTTATTCTCACTCCTCTCTTCAACTGTAGTTTCTTGTTGCGCAGTTCCCCACACCCCCTTCTTAAATAAGTTATCACAGAAGTGCTACCGCTATCGCTGACTGGCTCAGCCTTGGCTGGCAACAGGTCCATCTTGGAGCCAGCTGGCATTGGGTTTCAGATATAGTGGAAGCTTCCAGCAGCTTCTCACTGAAGCCACCCCTGTAACCCTGTCTGCTACCAAAACCTTGCCACCCAAACCCAATACACACTACAAAGGGAGAACAAGCGGAAAGATGTTATCGTTGGTGGTACTGTATTCTTGCTCTTGTCAACAATCCTGTTGAATAGGATGCTGTTCAGCCAACTTAGTTTCCAGCTCACTTCAACCCCGCAAAAAGACATTGTTAAAATAGGCAGTTACTAAAAATCAGAAGCCTTTGTTCTCTCCAGTAAAGCTACTTATACTTGACTCAGGAGAAAATGCAGGTACATAGTAAACCTGATTAGGAAACTTATTCAAGTTAAACTAGATCTGACCTTTCCTATTCTTCCTCCTGCCATGTTTCTCGTCCTGTTTTCTAGGTTAGTGTTAAGCTAGATTAGTTTTACAGTCTAGTTTGTTGAGCTGTTTTAATAAATGAATGTTTATACCAGTTGACATAAATCATGAAGGTAGCTACAGTGAGTCCAGAAAGAAAAACAATTATGTTATGCATCAAAAAACAACCAACCCCCCCCCCAAAAAAAACCCAACAAACC
>JANZLQ010000056.1:30030904-30044136 GCA_026212715.1 Elanus axillaris | reverse complement strand
CCACCGCCTCCCCCCACCCCCTTTTGGTAATTTAACACACTTTTTTTTGTAGTTTCAAGGTTCTTCCTGTTTGAGAGAATTCTCCATGCATGAAAGAAAAAAGAAGTAAACCTGGCTAACAAAGTTGGCGGGCAGGTTTCAGGGAGCAGGAGGAGGAAAGGGGAAAGAAAGAATTTCAAACTGAATTTTTCTAGTTGCCTAGATTTTGAACTCCTAAGCATTCTGAAAATACTGCCTAGACATCAGATATGCTGTAGAGACTAGGTTTTGAACCATTCCCTCCCTTTGAGATGTTTTATTCTTCCAAACCTAAAAATGAACCAGGTAACCGAAGGATCTTGCTTTGTCAAACCATCAGGGGTGTTATTTTTACATTAGCTGTACTGGTTTTTCTTCTCTATGAAAATGACTTTCCAGCCAAGAGGTCACTTCTTAGGTGGATTTGTACTTGATTTTATAGAAGTGATTTCGCTTTTCTGAACAAGGGTTGGATCAAAACTCAAGGTCTGATTGAGGGCAGAAGCTGGAGCAGTGAGGGATAATTTCAATTTAGTTAATTTTAGCTGCCTATCCTAGCTAATTTTTATGGGATCAGGGAGTCAGTTACTTAGAAATGGCTATGGAGGCAAAGTCCAGTACAATTTTGTTTGAAGATACAGGAATTACGATTGCTGTTCTTTCTGTATGTTTCATCTCGTATTAGTTTGGGGGTAAAGAGAAATTAAAACAGTCACAGATGCTTACAGTTTGATACCACAACCCCATCAAAATCTGACACTTTGAATTAATTTTTTTGAACACACATTGGGGAGATTTAACTATCTTATCGAAACATTGCAAAATTGTTCATCACCAAAACCTCTTTATAATTAATCCCCAAAGGTGAAATTCACTTCTGTACAGACAGCTTTACGTGGCTCTTTGTCACTTAAGTACTGCTTTGTGGAAACTGGAGGTAAGGATGAAGTGTAATTAAAACAGTCTAACTTGAACAGTCAAAACCCTGTAGCAAGCCTTTTGCAGATGCCACCTCGAAGCGAGTACCTCCTGAAGTGGTGAGCTCCCACTCTCACATGAATGCAATTTGTAAACTTGGAAATTGTCAGTGACCTGGTAAAACAAGTAGGAGTTAAATGATGAGCTGTGTGATAGCTTTATGAATAAGTATTGCAGAGAACCATTCATACTTGAATGATACACCACAGCAGAAAATAGAAGGGTGAAAAAAAAAATTACACTAGAGGAGATTTCACCATAAACACTAACACGATCACTTAGATACAGGATCTAGCCAAACAGAATAAGAGTTATTTAGTAATCAGTGTGAATATTAGATTGCCAATACAATACATGACTACTTAAACCTGTTTGCAATATTCACTTTCTAACAATTTAGCACATGATAAAGAATTCAGAAAAGCTCATAAGATATACCACTTTTGCAGTGTCAGATGTAGGAAAAATGTAATTTTCAGCAATCAATTATATAGGCCATTTTTCCTTTTTTTTTTTTTTTTCTTTTAAATTGTCTTTTTTTTCCTCATTGATTATTGAGGACTTAATCTAAAAAAATGCTAGGAAACTTAGCACATAGCTTCCATAGAAGAAGCTCTGAGAAGCAAACCCTCCAGTTCTGTTCAGCAATCTGCACATGCTTTTATTCATGCTTTTGAGGCAGAATCCCTGTGGTCGCTTGTAAAGGTACATTCATACAAAGTATTTATGTTGCTCTAGAGTTGCTGCATAAAGCTGAGTTCAAATTCAGGACCTGGAAAAGTACACCTATTCAAAAGCAACAGGACTTTTCAGGCGCAATCTCATTCTTAGATTCAGGCTATGATGAGTGGACAGCCAGCACAGCGGTTTTGTGAGGGTCTGACAAGATGCAAAAGAGCACAGTCTTATCAGCTAGAATACCATGAATTTCAGAGATATAAACTGATACACTGTACTGTGAAACGCTGTGGCTGAGGAGGTTGGCAGCCTCCAAAAGAGAGGTAAGCACAAAGAGCTAGGGAAGAATAATTATTTTCCACTGCAGCCGGATTTGTGTAGTTTGAGGCATCACTGTTCCACCTACTATTTCACCTACAGCCAGCAGATACCTCCACTATTCCAAATTAAATATACAGCCTATTCTTTTTCCTCCAGTGGAGGAGGGAGGTAACATCCAGCAGAAGAAGCTGGACAAGCAGCGGTAACGCCATATGGCAAGAATGCTGTGAGAGAGGTGCCATCCCGTTACCTACTGCTTCCCGGCCTGCTATGGTGAGCAGCACAGCCCAGGTGAAAAGATTATGCCTAATCTAATAGTTTAGGCTTCCAGTTTTCATAACAACCTCAATTAGTGTGAAGTTACACAAAAATACCTTTAAAATCTGGAATTATTTTTTTTAAAAAGCTAAAATCCTTCGCAGCTAGTTGCTGACATCTGGGTTAGGGGCCCTGTGAGTCTTGAAACTTAAACCCAAAACATTTCCTTGCACTGTCATCTGTTCTAGTACGGAAAGTGAAAACTCAAACTCAAATAAGAACAACTGGAGAAGTTTCCACTTAACACACAGGTGAAAGAATTATCTTTTTAACAAGGCAGAAAAGTCAGGTGACTTCAGGTCTGCTCATTGGCTTTTGGATCACCAGGAAGAAGTAAGGTTTGCAAGTGTTCCAGGCCCCTGAGGTTTAGGTCTTATCTCCCTGTGCTCCTGTAAAATTCAAAATGGTTTACAAATGGTGATGTGTGGAGACGCTATAATTTAATACTGAATATCTTAAAAATGAAGAAAGAAATGGCACTTGTTTACATCTGAAATCTCAGGGTGTAATATTTGGTGTTTGGTGACTGTGTATTTCAGCAACATGTAAGATGAAAAGTACTGCTGTGTCCTAATTACAGGGTCTGCTTTTGTGAATCTCATCAGCATTAGCTGATGTCACTGTCTTTCAACATATGTGCACAACTGTGTCTGTGCACAGATTAATAAAAAGCTAGCCAAGGTGAATTTCTAAGTGTACACTAACATTTTTTAGCTAAAACCTGCTCCTTGCATCTCTACCTAGAAAAAAGTACCAGGAAATTAATGAAGTGAAGCTTTTCGCAAGTAGAAGGGCAGCACTAAGCCAACCAAGTCAGCGCTATATTTGTGCCCCTGTTATTGACCTAATTCTAAGTACATGAAACATGATTATTGCAGGCAGATGACCATTTTTCACAAACATCTTTATCCCTTGTATAGGAAGGCAAAGAAGGGGAAAATGCTTCTTATCATATGTTGTAGCAGTAGTGCTCTTAAAGCTGTGAGGATCTAAATAGGTAAAACAAAGTTTGTATCTGAGTGGATGTTTTCTTATCAGACCATCTAATTAACTTAGCAAAAAGCAGCCAAGCTTTCAAGAACACCGATATTCTTCATGTCCTGTCCACTTTAACTATACTAGCTGATTTAATAGAGATGTCACTTCCATGTATCAAACTAGCCTTGTTTGTAGCAAGCAAGCATTGTAATAAAATTCTACAGTAAATGTTTATGAAATAGATGCACTCGGTTTTACACGGGTAATGAAAACATGAGTAGAGCTCTCAGTTTATACCATTTTAGAATACACAGTGACATTTTCATAGGTTATTTTCAGGTCATTGTTTCTCACTACTCTTTCGAGGCTAAGGGTCTGTTGCTACTGTGGCCAAAGGGCCGTGGTCTCATCACACACGTTTTGCTACGCAAGACCACATGTGTATGAAGGCTGCATTACATTTAGCCAAACCCTTAGAACTAGAAAAAATCACACAACTTCTATGGTGAGCTGAGCACATTTGATCAGAGTGGAATCCAAATTGTTACTTTACACAATCACTCCTCAAAGCAGAGCTACATTTCAGTGTGCAGTAAGGTAGAAGAAATAAGGCCTTTAAACAATACAGGCTTGTAAAGTGAAATCAGATGCTAATACACAAACTATGTGAAAGACTCTGTGGTGTTATCTTATAAAAAACAGAACACTTTTCAGGTAGAAATATAACAACTTTTGTTCAGTACTAATTTTAAACATTTATTATTCTTAAAGTGTTCTTATGAGGATGATATATCCTATGTTTCAGTACTAGCCTGGAAGAAAAAGGTGTGTAAGTGAAAGGAGACAGCATGAAATGCCAAAAAATAACAAATTAGTCTTCTATAGATTAGACTGCTGTTCTAACATGTCATTATTTGACTATTAAAATTAAATTTAGAGGGAAGGTAAAATCCGATATATACTCCTAAGTGATGTCTCCATAGCGCTATCTATCAAATATGGCTGTTTTTTCCTTCCATTTAAACTGTTATCCTATGTTCCACACAGCTGAGTAATGTCACTCACTCTCTTTAAAGTTTCCCAAGTGGCCAAGTAATTTAAGTATGCCATCACCAGAGCAACTCTGCAGCTGAAAATATACTGCTATTAAACCCAGAGAGAATAGATCACTAATTGCAGCTTAATATTAGAGATAGACATGAAATACTGAGCCAGCCATCAGAACATGCACTGGTAATCCAAACTTATGCTATTATTGAAAAGACAAAGAACTGTTTACTGTCTTCGTGAATGACTTTTACAATTACACCAGCTAAGAAATCGCTAAAGGTAAGTAATACAAGGGCTGCTAGTCCTGCTGCAGGTGACAGATTAATTATTATTTAAGCTAAGAAGGAAGTTTTTTTTCCCCAAAACGTACTCTTTCTTGTGTGGAATGTCACACTGAGTGGGTTTCCCTGTATGACAGTAGTGCCAACAGGGCATGTGATGAGATACAGCACACGTGGAGCACCAACCAGAGGATGCGGTTCCTTCTCCCAGAAGGATTACAGCCTAAATAAAGAGGGAGAGTATCACATAACCAACAGCCAATTCACAAGCTGGTTGCTCCAACAGAGTCATTGCCCAGGAAGCAGAGCGTAGGGTAACACCTCCTAGGTCTCTAGCCTCTCCCCAGGAGTCGATGTGTGCGTGATTCTGGGAGGAGGAAGGTGTATGCCCACAACAGGTCTTTTGTTTTTGTTTTTACTGCAGAAATTCATGTTTTGGAGTCCTTTGCACCTCTTTCCAGCTGTGGCTTCCAGCACAGGCTAAAATTTTATATCCAACCCAAGCAGCATCCGCCATGGGAGGTGGTAGGAAATGAGACTGAATGGCTCATTGGTCACTTGAGTAAAGCAGTTTATTTCCTGTAACATCTCATGCAGAGTTATTGCCTCTTGGAGTAGAGCTCTTCATGGTTTGATTTAGAACAACTATTTTTATTACATCTATAAGCTTCATCTTATCAATTTTATGAATAACCTTTCTTGTACCTGAATTTGTCTGTGGTTTAGGTTATGTTATCTTCCGAATCCCCTACTCAACTGTCTTCTCCCTCCTTTCCCACCAATTCCATGTCTTCAATTTCCAAGCTAAACATCTCAAATTGAAAAAAAAGTAGAAGAAAAGAGGAACACTGTGGGTGAAATTCACCACTCTTTTAGCAAAATAAAGAGTGCAACATGAGTTCTCAGACCCCAAATAATATGAAAATAAGGACCTGGTTATTCTTGAAATGCAACTATTTCACTAGCTAGATCAGTGCTGTGGGGTTTAGTTTTCTATGGCCTTATACTGCTTCACATAACTGGGTTCTTGAAATGTTTGGGGTTTTGTCTGCTGCTTCTCAACAGGTATCTTTTCATGTGGTTTTAATCAATCTCAGTGCTGCAAAAGGACTGAAAATAACATTTCTATTTTGCAAAGGCAGTTAATTCAACATAAACAAGGTATTTTCTTCTTGCCCCTTTTTTCATACTTAGATTTTAAAATCAAACACATGTAATGATTTTTTTGTTCATGTTATTTCTCAAGTAGCTTTTTTAAAATGTGATTTTATGATTTTGTTACATTGTCTGACCATTTACACATTAATTTTTAAAGACTATTTTTCTATTAGGTTAATTCAAACAAATTAACAGAACAATGATAGATACACATTAAGTATTCCTTTTTGGGACTACATGAAGTAATTCCCTCAGCTAATAAAAAAAGTGAAGTCACAGTAGGCTGCGTATGACAGACGGAACAGTTCCTCATTGGATTCCTCCTGAGAAAAGCAGACGGCAGAGTAGATCTACTGCAGTTCATCATAGGAAAAAGAGTAACATTGCTGCTGTCCTTTCCCATAATTTGATCACCCCTGGAAAGGCCTTTTTCATTCCAAGTATTCATGGGTTCAGATGCAAAGAGAATTAATCTTTTCCTTCTCTATCTTAAGCAAGTCCACTTCCTCTAAAAACACAAACATTTGTTTCTTCCCTTTCCTCCTCTCTTTAAAAAATTTAAATGTTTAAGTTCCCACCATTTGCCTTGAAGGATGTTTTCACAGCTAGCTATCTATATTCCATGATCATACCTCCCCACAACGCAAAGCAAGATGGCTAAGAAACTGGTGTGCATCTAAATATGCTATAACCACTTGAGAGCAGTGCTGGGATCCTGCTCCTTCAAGTATGGGCACAGTGCCACAATGATTCAGATATATTCCTTCTCCATCCAGCCTCTCTATTGTATTACTTTCCATTGTGCAGTTTTTCTTGCCTTTCTGCTTAAGCTTGAATCAAGGTGTATTTTCAACCTTTTCTGCAATGTTATGTATTTAATTTGTTTCAAAGATAAACCAAGAGGCTCCTGTCTTCACTGATTCTACAGTCTTGGGCTTAAAGAAATAACAGTAAATAACAGTAAAGAAATAATTGTAATGCGAGTGTGCGAGCTGGCAATGTTTTGCTCTTTAAGGTAGGGATTCTATCTTACACTGTAGTGTTTTACCATTAAAAATAAAAAACTAACCATAAACTTAAGTGTTACACGTATGTTGTTACAAGCCAAGGCTGTACCACCACTTCAGATCTGGTTGACAAGGTTTCATACTGATTACTTCTCACACCCTTGTAATGAGACCTCTCCGTTTAGATTATTTCTCATATTCTTAGGCTTTTAGGCATTCTCACAGTCAGCTTTTCTCAACATTTATCAACCAGGTGTTGCTGCCATAAAATAGATTCCAGTGTGATTTAACTAGTCATTCAGACTGGGGAGTCAAAGGAGGTGCTAGGAATGTCTTAAACCAACAGCATCGGTTGCTGATGATTAAAGTGGGTTCTAATCTTTTATCGTATCTTCAGGTCTATGAAAGTGGAATAGATTTAGCTACAAAATAGATTTAGCTGTAGAAAGCACACAAGCTTTTAAAATCCAAAGCAATTTTGATGTTTTAAAAAAATTTATTTATTTTGAAGATAGCAAATCTCTAGGGATGCTATCTCCAGTCCTCAGATTGGAAAATGCTGTAAGAGGTCATACCCTTCCACTAGTAATTCAGCTGTTTCAATCTGGAATTCTTTTAGAACTCAAGGAAATATTCAAGTCTTGGTGATGTATTCTTAGTGTTTATTTTAGCAACTTGTTCATATCTCTTGCATAGCCACTTTGATTTCAGACAACTCCTCTGCCAAGTTCCCTCCTCCCAGAAATAAAGGGTTCAGCATAAGGATCTCCCTAGCTTCTCCTACTTCCAACACTGATGCAAAGAACTTATTAAGCTCCTCAGCAGTGGCCTTGTCCCCTGTGAATGCTCCTTTTATACATGGAGCGCTACTTCGAAAATAAATCTCGGCTCCATTTCAACACTGACCTTGTACAACTGTTTTGCATGGTTATTGGCAACAGATTATCGGAAATAGCATATTTGCACTGCTAGGATCAATATTTCTTATGAGTGAAAATATTATATTTTAAAACATCTTGCATTCCTTTGTAGAAAAGGAAAGGATAGGAAGGGCATACAGGCTGGAATATAAATAGAGTCTAAGTGACAGAACATTCGTTGTGCTTTCAGGGATATTAGGACTTTCAGTGGAGATGGTTTTCTGTTTGGCGTAGCCTTACCAGGTGTGGCCAACAAGACAGGAATTTCGTCTGCTGCTGGGGAATTCCTGTGTAGCTCTGCGTAGTTCTGTATGTTGCTTGACAGGAGCTTGTGCATATTTGAAAAATTATCTCCCCAAAACTACCTGATGAGCTAAGATGGAACTTGGCCTGTCAGGCAGAAACCAGTCAAGGTCAGCACAACTTGCTGTGGTGCACAAGCAGCTTTATGTCTAGAGTGCTACATAAATATATAAATTAACCAGCGCAAAATCCTACACTTCCTGGTATTCCAGTGCTTATCAGACTTCCCCTACCACAGCTATCATGTGTTGACCCTGGTTATCACCATTCACCCCACAAAGGGTCCCTGGCTAGGTATGTCAGAGCTTCAACAAGGTTTTCACACTCCAACACTGGAAAGGTTGTGCAAGTAGTAACTAAAACTCCTCTCCCCTTATTTTCATATATGGGTAATTAGTTGGTTAAGTGTAGGGGAAACCAGTAAAACATGTTATCTCCCAAAGATTTATGCTAATTCTTTGCCCAGTCAGGGGATAACAGTAACAAGTTTCCTACCTCTGTGCAATTACAAAACATTTCTCAAATTTAACCAAACGTGAATCTTGATGTTTCTTGTCTCTGCAGACCTAAATGCAGTCACAGCATTCTGTTGTTTTTTTTTTTTCCTATGACACACACTCTCCTCTTACTCTCAGCTGCTCAAAGCATTTGGTTAAAACAGCCACACCTTCTCTTGTTAAAGATACCTAAGAGCACTGTGCTTAATGTTTAAACAGCTCCATGTGTACCCAATTATGAAAGCAATTAATTTAGCCAAAGACTAGATTAACTGCCATCTGTGGCCTGATTGTTAAATTTGAGTACTTCTGATCAAAATTGTCATAAACAAAGTCTTATACAGCATGTGACAAATCAATGATGCCCAAGGATGTCTTGATATGGAGTTCAGCATTAAGTGTTAAATATTATTATACCACTTTTATCACCAATTTGTACAGCATATATTATTTGGGATGCATTTTATTTGTTTCACAGAAGTGAGACCTTGGAATTTGCTAATAAAGTAATGCTGCTGTTAGTGATGTAATAGATGATACAAGTACCATGCCTAGGATAAGATGATAAACATACATACAGTAGAGGGCAAAAACCCGAGGGTAAGGTATGAAACAAAACCAAGCTGGAGAAATGAATGAAGTAGAAGCTTGAACTACAATCAGCCCTCATGATAGGACCCTACATGGATATACAGCTAGTCACCAAATAGGCAATGCAACTCTTTAGCTAATCCATACAAAGTGGACAGCTGTAAAAAGAAAGAGCACGTGAGCCAGCAGACAAGCGAGCCTTGCCCTAAGCCCTGGGTGGTATGATAGCTATCAGGCTCTTCTCAGTACTCAGAGATGTCTGTTCTAACTTCCTAGGGCAGAGGATACATGCTTTCTTTGCGTCTCGCATGGCCTGGGTGAATGTTACAGACTATTTTGGAAGGAAAATATGACCAAATGGCAGAGTTCCTCTTTCGCCTCCTACCCCCATGCCCCAGCCTTTGTTAAAAGTGCACAAAGGTGGCATTTGAGGAACACCATCGCTCTCAGGCTGAAAATACTCTAGGCATGTGGTGAACATTTGTGAGATTTTTCAGATAGTCCTCAAATTGTATTTTTTAAACAGGTAAACAATGACAACATTCTTTTAAGAAACATGCTTCATGAAATATAGATTTATATTTTGGAGTCACATTTATTAAGTGGAGGAGAGGAAAAAAAATCAGGTTTGATATGGTGTCTTAGAAATATTTTGAGTATAATACTAAGCCACTCATAAGTGAGGGAGGAAGAAAAGAGGTATTTCTACACTGCAGTCACAAAGTAGCCGTATTCTAGAGTTCAATTTTTCTTTTTCTTTTTTTTTTTTTATGATCCTTGCTGGCCTGTTTTCTAGATTCTCAATGCACTTAAAAAGGAAGAATAAGAACAGGCAGCAGAATTAAAAAAATAAATCTCAAAAGTGAGATACTGGAAGTAAGATTACTTCAGTTAAAGGATACTCATCACTTCCCTGCTAGAATTAACTATTGGAATCACATTAGCATTTCTAGAGGAACTCTTGGGGTCTGTGCTATTGCCCCTGGATTTTTTTGACCATTGCTGCCTAAAATATGGTTCTGCACTTTGTAGGAAATGCTTATGTTTCTTTTTTCCTATAAATGTTTAGTGTTCGACCTGGCTATAGTGAGACCCACATTTTATTTAATAAGCTGAGTGTAGCGCAACAAGCTTATTCTCACTGTCCTTGACAAATGCAACAAATTTTGCGTCAGATGCAAGTTTTCATCTTTTGGGTTTTCTGTTTACTTTCAGATCATTAAAGAAAACTTTGAAATAGCAATCCATTTATTTAAGTATGAAATAGTGTTGGAGCTTTCTGTCAACCTTTACTGAGGCCTGTTAAACAAAATTATTTGCTAAGGGTTCCCTATTAAACACTGCATTGTTAGATGCTTTACATCTTCAAATAAGGATTAAAAATATTGTGCTATATTTCTAATAAAACAACATCACTCCAGACAAAGTCAAATACAAAAGTATAGAATGTCACAATTTATAAATTTTCCCTCATTATTTCAACAGGGAATAACTTTATACATGGTTTAATGTAGAGAGAATGGTAATTAAGTAGAACATGAAATAATTTCCAAAACGTAAAAGACAGGTGGAAAAATGCTTTAGTGTAAAACGTGAAATTTAACTCACCCTTGAAAGTCTTGGCTTTTAGACTCAATAATACTATGAGGTAAATAAATTCAATATCTATTAAGACCTTCTCCTCTAAAGCTATGTAAAGTTTCTTCTCCCTGTTGTTTCATCTGTCATTTGTCAAAACTTTTAATATACTTGAGATGATTAAGACATCACATCTAGTTTGATTTTGGTTTTCTCTTGTACACTTCACAGTGACCCTTCATACAGTGTCTGATGCAACTGTTCTAGCCAACAGGGGAAATGATTATACTGTGTACAGCTAGGTTGTACTCTTGGAAGCACAGCTGTGCTCCCACTAGAAGCAGAAACGATGATGTAGTAGGCCTATCTAAAGATATAAACTCAAGCGATGGTGGTGATTCTAGACATGGGAAAACAGTTGCCCTTTTGGTTATCTGGAAGGACATTTCCTCTTGGTTACAGAGGTGTTCAGTCAAGAAATACCATGCCTTGGAGCAGGGAAATGCATTTAAAACAAGTCTTCTGGAGCCAATATGCTTCCTTAAGATGCCAGTTTGTAACATTAAAAACAAACAAACAAACCTTAAAGGTGAAGAAACAGTTCAACTCCATGCAGAATCTGGATGATCTGCAGCAGATTTTTCTCTCTCAGAAACAAAGCCATATATATATACAAACACCTATCCCTATGTACACACATATAAATCGGTAGCAATCCCTCGTCATGCAAGCAGAGCTCAGTATGAAAATGAAAGTCAAAAGAAAGAATATTGAAACATTATTAAACATTTTTTCTTCCTTTACATTGCTTTTTATAAATATGACAGAATTATAGAGGTGAGTATGGTGTTACAAAGTCAGAAAAAGTATATAAAGAAAGGGTCATTATGACAAGTTTTTTTCTGCTGTATATTGAGAACAAATTTTGCTTCTTTGTATAAGTGACAGGCAAGAGTAACTACGGGAAGAGTTTATAAGGAAATCGTCTTGGTACAAGCTATACAAACCTCCAAGCTACATAAGCTTCTTGAAGTTTCATTTTAGTGAGCTTTCGTTTCATTTTGATATAGCTTGCTAGAGAAATGATGACTTAGAAATCACCTTTCCTCAAAATTTTAAGTGATCTGGTAGTCATCTTGCTTCTTTCCCTGAGGAGTAAGGAACCTGGAGTTTATGGAAAGGTTGCTTGCGGATCTGCTAACTTGCCTCTAACATAACCAATGCTTCTGACTCCAGCATATATTGTGGGCTTTGTAGGCAGCATCAGCAGTTTATTTATTTATTTTTTTTAAACCCAACCAGAATCAAAAAACCTTAATGTGCCATCTTCAAAGGAATCAGAGCAAAGGAAAAAAATATTCAAATACTCACCCAGTACAAGCACTGAATAATGCAAGGCACAAGCTAATCACTCCCCACATGAGTGCTATAAACCAGCATCTCTTTTTTTTTTTGTTCTTCCAAGAGACATATTTCAGATTAGAAAATAGGACACAAAGGTTATTTTTATCTAACCTGATCACCCCAGCTTAGGGCTGTAACCAGTCTGATTATGATAGGCAATTGAACTTTTCATACACAGTTTACTCTATGTTACGTTTTGTTAATAAATCCATGACTGGGCACAGAGGGAATAGCTACCTATCTGTACTGCTCTGGCTGTCACACTCTAGTTGGGTGAAGTCCATAGGGGAGAGGGAGGTAGTTCCCCTGGGAGTAGTTAACCATGTTCACCTGGGAGAAGGTTTAGGTGTTAATGAATAGGATTACTACAATAAGTGATTTCTTTACTACACGAAAAGATAAAAAAAAATCTTGCCTTTTTAGGAGGGTGAGGAAAAGGACATAGTGAATTTGCAACTGGAAACAAATTTGTAAACGAGTTAGGGTTAAGTTACAGTAGTGTGGACACTCAAAGAGTTAAGTCTCAGAGGGAATAGAAAGAAGATGGCTTTATTCAGCAGATTTTATGGAGCATGCGTTGAATTTGGGAAGCTTCTGGGTAAGAAAAATGGACTGTAAGGAAGGTCATAGCCTTTAGGGGCTCAGCAGGTAGGGAACAGATTTGTTCTCAAACCATTTTTTAAACATATGTCTCAATATTTCTGAATTTGCTCTAGTTACAGGATTAGTTTGTTCTCTTTCATTGTTATTTGCCTAATGGAACCTCTTTTTAGGGATTATAAATCCATAGCATCTTTGGGTGAGTTTGCCTTTAAAAAAGGTGAAACTGAGCTAACATCAAGCTTCTTGCTGAATTTGGGTTCTTTTCTGAATAAGTTTAGGCCTTGATCCTGCAAGACAATTTATGTGGACAAGTTTTTGCTCTTGTAGGAATTTTCCAAAAATTCCATCCTAGCTTACCTGACTGCAAATAAACAGATATACATATGGCTAAAAAATTGTCATGGTTTAACGCCAGCAAGCAACTAAACACCATGCAGCCACTCACCCTTTCCCCCCGCCCCAGCGGGATGGTGGAGAAAATTGGGAAAAGAAGTAAAACTCGTGGGTTGAGATAAGAACAGTTTAATAGAACAGAAAAGAAGAAAGTAA
>JANZLQ010000056.1:30016298-30030804 GCA_026212715.1 Elanus axillaris | reverse complement strand
GTTATCAACATTCTTCTCATACTGAACTCAAAACACAGCACTGTAGCAGCTACTAGGAAGACACTTAACTCTATCCCCGCTGAAACCAGGACAAAAATAAAGATATCTGTGTTCTTGTTTCAATACTCAGATCTGCATCTGCAAAATATTTCTTTTGTCATCCCGTAGCATTTTTTCTCACTTTTTCATAGGTGGATTATTAGTAAAGCTTTGTTTAAAATATGCAAGACTGAGGCTATATGGTATCTTTTTGTTCTGGAGAAAAGAGTAACACCAAATCTGAAATATAATCTGCACAGGGATGGTTTTCGTACCACTGAAATAAAATGCAGTGAGTATTTAACAACCTGAAAAAAAATTTCAGAGAGTGAATATCAAACTTTGGACTAACAGGTGCCCTTGCTGATATTGTAATGGCATCTGGCTAGATTATGGTGAGAGCAGAATAAACTGCATTTACTGAAACCTGGGAGGTTTTCAGAATAGCTGACAATATTGTTCCACTTTTTATGAAGTATGTTGGAGAATGTTTAGCAAACACAAAGGTGTGGAAGGGTTTTTGGATGAATTCAATGAACAGAAAATATTCAGTGCTGAATGATCATTCTCAAGAATAAATGTTCTGTTGTTTGCAGTAATCAATAGGTTTATACTGACTCTAGCTCATGTTTCCTTATTTGTTTAGAATTTTCATTTGATTTAATCATATCAAATTCATGTGTTTCTTATTCTTTAAAAATAACATTTTAATTAAACTGTACTGAAATTATTTCTTTGTAAATATTTACTCAGAAAGCTGCTTCACCAGGGTGAGGCACAGGAAACAGCTCTCTGCCACATACACTGAAGAGTTATGGTTGGAATTACTGCAAACTTAACAACTGTATTTAGCAGTAGGAGTAAGAAATGGTACAAATTGTTATAATATGAGGAAAAACAAAAAGCAAAGGGGAAAGGAAGAAATGTTTTTCCTTCCAGAAATAGGCTATCGCTTAGAAACATATCAATCTCAAATGACAAAAATCAAACAGATTTCTAAATAAAGGTCAAACTGGTATGACAGCATTAAGAAAGCCAACAAAACTAGTATGAACAGAATTTGCTCAGCTTCATTCCCCCTCCTTTAATCTGAATACTTTCCTCTTCTGCTTCTGTATAGAATTATAAAATGGAGTCTACGTAAAGATGTAGTTATTGGTTATACCAGTGCATGGCTGTAATTCAGGAAAGCACTTAAGTAGGTGATTAACTTCAAGCATCCACTTACCCACTTTCCTAATTATGAACCTAAGCGCATACCAAAAGTTCTTTCCTGGATTGGTTTTATGCTACGCCTGTTGACTGCAGCAGAGCACAGAGCTATCTGAGCTAGTTTGAAAGCAGCTTGCTCAGGGGCTGGAAACAGTCTGTAACCACAGCTGCCTGGCGCTCGGGGTGATTTCACTGACTTGCTTCCAGTGCTCAGGCTGCCTTGGTAAAGCCCGTTAAGTTATGCAGCTTGCAGCATACGCTTCCTTCTGTTAGTTTGCTCGAGTTTCTGCAGAGCAATTGCCTGCCTTTATTTTCCCAAGGTCTGGCTATTTCTTTTGTAGGAAAAGTACTAGCAGACCTCAAAATCAGAGGAATCAGATAGAAGCTCCAATAAAGGGCTTATGATCAGGAAGCCTAAAACACGATAGAAAAAGAGCTTGCTCCGTAGCAGTTTCATTCTAGATGCGCTTGACTTCTTGTTTCTTTGCCTTTAAAGGTGCAGATGTGTCTAGACTTTTGGTTTTGCACATCTCAAAGGCTGTTTTGGAGCTTGCACTGGTGATCAGGTCTTATGTCCCCCTTATTTACATTTTTTGGAGGTTTACTTTGGACTTGCTGTAGTCTGGCCCCATGGACTAGTTGTCCAGCCAGGAGTGGACACTATTAGGTGTGCTTCTGGAACGTACCTTCTAGCTTAGTTTCTCATCTGAAAATAATGCAGCTTTTGCATTCTAAAACAGCTCTGTAATGTGAAGTGGAGCATAGGATGTGGCGATAAGTGGGAGACAGGCTTGAAAACACTAATTTTTGATTGAACTAAAATGCTGAAGTAGGTGGTCCCAATATAATTTTCCTTTGGTAAAGATAATGATCCAGTTCCAATTTATTAATAGCGAAATACCTTATCTGACAGTGTTGAAACATGAGTGTGATTTTACTCATAACCTCAGGTATCACTTTGACATATCTGAAAGAACTACATAAGTAAATACATGACAGTAACTCCATACTATGTCGGAGCAAGAAATGAATTCAATGACTGAAGCATTAAGGTTTTTTGTTAGATGGGTGCTTATTTTCTAACAAAGTGAAGAGATGGTCTTTTAGCATCTTTTGACACACAAAAATATTTTTTTCTAGTAGATAATCCTGGAAAAAAAAAAAACAAACTCATAAAACTTTTGGAAAGTCTTTTTAAAGGCTTGCTTCTGGCACTTAACAGTTCTTTGGTTTATTCTTTCGTTTTTAGTACTACACCACAGTGGGGTACAATGTCAGCTGATTAGATCTCAAATTAAAAAACTCTTTCCGCTCAGTTTTTGTACCTGAAAATGACTAGTTGAATAAGATGTTCTGGATAATCTTTTCCCAGTTCCGGCGATCTGTCACCATCTTCATGCTTGGCAATACTTACAAGTAGAAGGGAAGGCAAATTCAGGGCTGTGTATTACCATACTCATTATGAGTGTGTGCTTAAGTCTACATTGTGTTCAGCTGCCCAAAACATGTACTTAAATACTATGTTGAATGGGGATCTACTTAGCACAGTTAGTGTAGAAGCCTGGCCGAAGAGGAGCTAAAATGAAGTAGTAGGACTTTTGACTTCAAGAGAGGCAGTAGGGTTGAGGACACTTGCACCAGTCTTACATTAAAAAATTATTCAGGACTGGGGTAAAATAGGACCAGTGCTGATGTGCTTCTGGCTATAAATGCAGACAGAGTTTATGTGAGCTTAATTTTAACTATGTTGTTTGTAATATCTTATTTCTTGGTTCAGTATTCTTGCTGCTCTGCAAGAGAGCTAGTTTCACTGAAATTAACAGGATTATTTGCTCAGATAACCTGTTAGTGGAAACCCTATGGCTGTTAAAACCTACATCTGCTGTTTTGAATTGTAATTAACTCATTTAAAGTGTTTTAAAGACTTATAAAAACTGTAGACATGATTTCAACAAAAAAGACTCTCAAGTCTGCATTGAAGTTTGACGTGAGGATGGAGTGCCAGCGTTTAATGTCAGCTGTGTTATTGAAAATTTTGATCACATAATTGGGATTGTTTCAGTGCATTTTATTGGAGTAAATACACTAGGGCATGCTCAAGTCAATATGAATCATCAGTGTACTATCAGAAAGATATAAAGTAAATAAGTACTCATATAAGTAAAGCTATTACTCACAGAAAAGACAGGTAATCATATACATAAAAGTAACATCCTTGCTGCAAATTTGTCCCCTAGTTGTAACTCCATTATCTCTCTCTCCAGGTTCTCTCTAAAGTTATGATGGACATTAATTTTGCACACACTGCACTCAGTAATACTGTCATCTTCTTCACTTGTATCAGATAATTGATTTGATTTAGAAGATTTTTGCTGTATTGTGCCTAAGAAATAGAAAAACCTCACTTTCTATATTCTTGCTATCAAACTGATGCCAGCATAGTATAGGGCTGTTTACTGTTGCTTCCTTGCTTCTAGTTTCAGTTCTGATAACTAGCAACTACTCTCTTTCCATACAGGCTATAAAATCTTGTCACTCGTGTTGCATGGACCATGTCTTGGTCACTCAAAACCCCAATATATTTTTGTATAAACATACACAATTATGTTTAAGACTTGTGGAATATTGCTGCAGTGTTACAGGGCTGCATTTATTTCTGAATTTTATTACAGGAAAATTCAGGCAAACTTTTGATTAATGTGATATTGATTAATGGTCTAGACTAACTAAATTTGCAGTTAAGAAAAAAATATCATTATTTAGGTGTTAAAAAATGAGAATATGAATTGAGGATTTTGTTTGAGTTTTGGGAGTATCACTGCTAAGTATAAATGAAACATTAAGTATATCTTAAAACATTGATTTGCTCTTTAAAAGTTTATTTAATAAACAGGCACAATTTGTGTCTTAGAGCCATACTCTCACATGGGGACGTGAAGTACCAGGTTACGTCTGTCTGGTTTTCTAGTTTGACCACAATGCAATTTAATACAGTGCTGCACACAAGCCAGCACATGAGTCTTTAGGGACCAGGTATTAACTGGAGACTGGCAATGTGCAATATCACCCTCCATCAGTCTCCCAACTTCTCTTTCTGTCCCTGACAAGATCTACACATTTCTGTAGCAGTGGTGGTAGAGACAGAAGGGGCTGGACTGGAGCTGACCTTATTGGCTCTGCAGCTCCCCAAACCTCTTCCATGCTCTCCTTGCACATACCGGGAAACTTCCGATCTATTTGCAAAACAGGGCTGAAAAGACCAAGATGGGGAAATGGCTCTTTATTATGTAAATTTACCTTAATCTTAGGTATTCTTGTGCCTTGTTAGGAGTTAATTCTCAAAATTTTATTTGACATTCTCATTGCTTAATCCATTAAACAATTAATGTTTGCAGAAATGATGTCTAATCTGGAAGTCAAAGCATTTTATGTTGTGTCATAAACTATTTTTCGTGGCAAGTAAAATAATTTTTAAAGATGTCCAGTATTTTGCAACCATTGTGAAAGAAGAATCAGAATAAATTATTTATTTTCTTTTAAAAAATAATATAGCATATTTTACTGTGAGAATTCACAAAAAAAAAAAAAGCTTTGTAGATGGGATTTCATAGGTAGCATTCTCTAATAGTTACCTAAAAAAAAAGAGAAAAAAAAGAAAATACAAGTTAATGAGTTAATGCAGTATTCTGAGCTCCATAGTTGCTCATTATAGTCTAATATCATATTATAAGCTTAAAGATGAAAACTGACACAAGTTGTTGAATACTTTAATTTTATCTGCATTTTTTGTGTCAAAAATAATTTTAATATTAAAGGACAACTGTAGACTCCTAATGACTTGAATACAGTTTGACTGTTTTCATGAAGTGCTCTGTGGGATGTCAGAATATTTAATTCAGGATGTTAAAAACATCCCAAAATGTCACAATAATTATATCACAGCAGGCAATTAAAACACTGGAAAATGCCAACTGACTAAGTGTGTTCTCTGTTATTTAGGAAACTAATGAGTGAGTGACACATAAAGCAGAAAATACAAATTATAACCACAGAATCCAATATACATTATAATTAATTTTAATATAAAATGTATATTAAAATAAAACAACCTGTCTTAACAACAGCAGAGGAATATTTATTTAAAGCTGCCATTTGAGCCTTAGGCTCTATAATTCCCCAGGCATAAGAAACTGTTTTTATGTTTCCCCTTCAGTATTTAGTTAATTAGTTATATATTTGTATTATGACACTGTAATATGGGCTTGCTCATGAAGCCCTTACTAACTACAGTGGTTCCATTCACTGCACTGTAGCAGCCTCTGCCAAATTCTCCATGTGTCCTTAAATTAGTCTAAGAGCAGCTAGGGAAGATCTGTGTGCTTGCAGGGTGGAAAATACAACTCCCTTCACAGTAGGTCAGAGGGACTGTAAATTCTGCATTGACTGGGGGAAGGTACAGTGCAAGTAAGGATGCTGATTCCTCGACAGAAAACAGTAGAGGCTTAGGGTTCTTCTAGAAAAATTCTTGCATTTGAATGGCAATGGGTTAATCGAAGTGGTGATGCAATAAGGCTTGTGATCTAATTTGTACAGGGATTTAAAGCGTAATTATTAAACCAACATCCTATTCCAGCACACACTATGGAAATCAACTCATCCTATTCAACTTAGGGGAAAGAAGTGCTGTAAGAAGCATGACTATTTAAAAGAAAAGAACAAGAAAAAGGACGGATTTAATAAAGATGACAATAGGCAATTATTCTCATTAGTTAATGAGGCCAGAATAACTATTATTACTGCAACTGAATAGCCTAAATAACAGGAAAAGATATGAAGTGCCAGGCAGAAAAAGAAACTGCAGGAGGTGGCTGAGGAATCACTGTCACTGATCCTATGCAAAGCTACAGTAGGCAGCAGTCCGTTTGCTCCATTTTAAGTTTTTCTGTGGCAACCATTACCTGAGGATCAAACAGCAGTTTAACTGGCATAAATCATCGTTGCTACTGAAGAGCACAGCCTGAGCTGTTTATTCTTGCCCCTTCCCTTGAGCAGACACGAGCGTGCATGCCTCCTGCCTTGGCAGCTGCAAGGTGAACCGGACCTGGCACTGATCTGGGTAGGAGCTAAGCCCCCAAATGTAATTTATGTGGAGATGAGATTTCTGTCTGATGCACGATGTGTCTTCCTGAGTGTTCATGCTAGAAAAGAGAGGGGACAGGAATTGGGAAGGGGGGGAAGGAGACAGGCTCAACCCCTTCAGCAGTAGTGTGGATCTACACTGAATTAAACTAATTGGGGGGAATCATGACATAAAGCGTCATGTTGCATTCCTGATTGCAACAGTTCAGACTAAATGAATTATTGCTGCATTGACCTGAGCACTAGAAACGTCAGTATTTAGCACTCTTAAAATTACTACCCTTTTACAGTTCCTTGACATGAAATAATTCTCAGATTTCTGTAAGAGGCCTACATGCACTGAATGCTCAAAGCCATCTCAGGAAAAAGAGTAACAGTTAACCTGTTTTTTGTAGCCCCCCCATTGCTTGTACCTAAAAACTTAAGCAGTAATTTACACTTTCTTGGTTGTTTTTTTACATGCCCAGAGTTTTGGCTCTGGTTGGGGATGGTCCATTTGTAGCTGAGTTTCCTTTTTGTATCTGGCATCATGTGGTGGTCAGCGATCACGCAGCCCTTATGCTTGCATTGTGTGTTATCTTGAGGTGTCTTATTTTGCTCCTGGCTCTATATTCATGTCATTCCTTGGGCAGGTGGTTGAGACCTAACATTTGGCTCCTTACACAGCCTTTGAACATGACTTGTTGCTGGTAGGCCTTCAAAAGCAGGATTTTGGGGCCAACTGATTACCTGTGCTACTACTTCTAGAAAAAGAAATACCCACCTACTCTTTTGTCTAGTTTTGAGTCAGACTGAAGGGAAAAGATCAAAATCTTGTCTTTCCTCATTTGGTTGCTGTTAGATAAGTGTACATATGACACCTACCTGAAGGGTGATTCCTGTTCTCATTGAAGTCTGACCTAGTGCCCTTAAAGAGATGCTGGTACCCTGGGGTTCTAAAAGCTAAGTAGCTGAGGCATAAAAACATGTTCTTCCATGTCTTTACATACAGACTAAATGAACTCTTTTCAGTGTGTCAGCTCAAATAAAACTGAGACTCCTAGTTCTGTCACTTTTATCTGTATAGGTCCTTTTTTGGGGGTTATAAACACCTTCAGGAGTGTTCTTTTTGAGTCATCAGGAAAGTTCTAGGAGTAATTTTTCTTCTGGTGATGCTTATCTTAAGGAAGGACTTGGGATATATATATATTTATCTAAGTTATATAGAAAATGCTTAGAGATATTTATATGTGTATATCTCAAAGAATTTTTGCTTCACAGGAAAGCCAAGGTAAAGAGAGATGGTAAGACTGCTGGCTAGGTCCATCCCAGGACACCTTTTTGTTCCACAAAGGTCAATATAATTCTCTCTCTGCTAGTTGCCATGAAATAAAAAACATTTTTACACTCCATATTAAGAAAGAGATGATAATTAAAGAACCCCAAACAACTTCATACCCTAGATGTTAGGAATTCTTGTATTTAGCATAGACCTTACTGGTTTACTCAGCTCCATATTTCAATGTGTTGTTTGGTTTATTGCATTAAGGAGAGCACTAAATACAGGAAAACGTACCCCATGAGATCTCTTAAAACAGCAGACAAGATGCACTTGCATGAGAACTCTGCAATGATTTCAGCTTCACTATCCATTCATATTGTTATAGATTTAATGTAAAAACTACTGAAGATTAATTTTGAAAGGTACATCAGTAGCTACTTTTGCCCTTCAGGACTTATTTTACATGTGTTCTGGTGTTGGGAACAGCTATGGTTGAAGCCCATCTAAGGAAACAATGAAAAT
This sequence comes from Elanus axillaris, assembly GCA_026212715.1. Lineage (NCBI taxonomy): Eukaryota > Metazoa > Chordata > Aves > Accipitriformes > Accipitridae > Elanus > Elanus axillaris. The sequence continues at coordinate 30,022,631 of JANZLQ010000056.1, read as the reverse complement.
GGCAATCCTACTTGTTAATCTGGTTTTCTTATGTTTCTCTATATCAATCCAGAAACATTTCACTTTTTGTTTCACACACTGAAGAACTGATTCACCGCCCCCTGCTGAAATCTGTCTTCCTGAAGTCTCTTCCCCCCCCATCCCCCCGCCAAAGATAGACTTTCAGTCTACTTTGCAATGATGCCAGCTACTCCTTTTAAACAGGTTTATTTTTTCTCCCTTGCTATGAAAGGATCAATCTTTCAGAGCACCCGGAAAGAAAAGAGTTAAAGAAACCAATTTAACAGGTAGAAATTACCAAATTGTGATTTCCTTGAAAAAGAAAATCTGGACAAAGATTATACTCATTATTATGAAGCTCTTTTCAGTCACAAAGGCATTAGAAAAGGTATTTATAGCTGACCTTTGAAGATTCAGAATTCCTTTTAGTGGAGAACTATATAATTTCGTACTAAATCTTTTATTACATTCTTATAGTTAAAAATGACACATACTTTTTATAACAAGTTCTAAAACAATTTTTAGAAGACTGTTCAAGCAGTATCATAATATGTGAACAATTTCTATTGTTTAAAAAGGTGAAAGAACTCAGAGGATATTTTTAGTCCATATAAAGTAGAAGGTAAAATATTATAAATAAATAAATACCTATTATATATTTTTGAGCTTGAACTTTGTACTTTTGCTACACAACAAAAATTTTTTCCTGTTGTCCTGAGGGAAGAAATTTTTTTTTTCTCCTTACAAAACCATGGCTTCAAAGGTTTAAAAAAAAGTATGGAAGCAGAAAACTATAAAATAATTATTGTTTCTGAATAGCAGTAAAAAAAAAATACAGCCTTTTTGGATTAAGAAGCACTGTGAAAGTCTTTGGTTTTTCAAAGGTGATCTTTTTTCCCTTCGTATATGTTTCATTTCTAAAAACACGTTTGAAGTAGAGCACCACGCTGCAAGCTGGTATCTGTAAATGTGTAGGAATGACTCCGGTCACAGTAACTAAATGCCTTTTAGTATCTGCTGGGTTACTCAATATAGATAAAATTATAGCCATTAGGCTATAATAATATATCCCACATACTTTTACCTCTCAGTTCAGGTAGCTATAAAGTAAAAAAAAAAAAAAAAGCAAAAGCCCGCAAACATTAAATTAGATTTACTAGATGCCTTATGAAGTTTCACTGTCTAAATGATTGGTACTTTTTGGTAATTTACTATCTTTTTAGGTCTATTAATCTTCTATGTTACAAAGAAATAATATTTAAAAAAAATTAAAACAGCTCTAAAAGGTTTTACAGCGCTAAAATGTTCCTTTCCTGTTAATTATTTTTAATATAAATTAAAAAAAAATTCCAGCTATTTTTACTTTATTTTCTGCCAAAAATATCTATTAAAAAGAAAATCTATAGCAGCATTATACAATACAAACAATGGCTGCAGTTCTTGAATTGAAAGAAATACATTTTATTGACAATCTTGAAACTAAAAGTTGCAGTGAAATTAACTCCCCCTTTTTCTGTTCTTTGTGTGGCTAGAACACTGCAGAATAAAGCATCCATATTTTAAAATTGTAGATTAAATTAAAAATTGCACATCTAGTTCTGTCATCTTCTGAAGAATTATTTTTTTTCAAATTTGTGATTATTAAATTGTGAAACCAAGCGTGTTTAATCTAGGTGAAGGTCTAACAGTGCATACAACCTTAACTATGTTGCTGAACAATCTCTATATTTCTACTTTCTCTTTTGTCACCTCGAGTGGGCTGAAAATTCATCATCTTCCCCACTCAACTGTCAATTATCAGACACATTTGTAGAAATTTGATTCTTCATATAATCAATTTTAAAGTGGTCAATGGGATGAAAAGCTATTGGAAGACATGCAGTATAGATGACAATTGACAGTGCTGTTACATAAACCTAATTTACTTTAGATATTGGGACATAGGAAAAGTTTCTTAGGGAAAAAAGGAAAAATCATATTAGCTTGAAAATAATTCTTTTATGTTGTTCAGGTCAGGTACAGCTGCATTGATATGAAATCTATGATTTCTGGGTTATTTCACAACTTATAAATTGCTTTTATTTCAAAACAAATACAAAGTCCTTAAACAAAAATAATAATAATTCCTGTAGAAAATATCTGATGTACTCAATTTTTCCCCCTATTTCTGATACTTAATTTTTCAACAGATCTACTATTTATTCAATTGCCTGGGTTAACTTTTTGTAGAATTTAGATTTGATACTGTAAGTGGTATAATAATTGTTTCAGACATTACATTATCCCTGCATAGATCATTTCCTTGGACACTTTTTGGTGATTTATGAGACGGACTATATTTGTGATAATAATGTCCTTTGACTTCATCCTAATGAGAGTAATTGTCTGCTTATTTAGGGGGTAGGTCTCTGAAATCTTCCAGTCTTCTGTTTGCTATGATTTGCCTTGATCTGGCCTCTTAACCCAACCTGCCTCTTCTGTTCTTCCACTGCTCATCTGTCTCTTGGCAGAGACAGAGAGATATGAAAGGCAAGAAGATCGAATTAGCCATGACCATGGAAAGTAGGTCAGAAAGCAGTGATAGATTTCTAGTGTGTTTTTCGGTGTGAAAGCTACTCGACTGTAAAAACCTTTGTGTATTAGTTTTTGGGCTAATTATTTTTTTCGTAAAAAATCACCCCCCTGATTTAATTACCTGTTCTTTCACATTTTGACTCTCATTCATTTCCTATAACTCTAAGAAATCATCACTGCAGCTGTACATAAACAACAGGGAAAAATACATATAGCTGGGATTTCCCCTCCCATGCACTAATGATGTTATTCCTGAGAGACTGTTGTGAGTTCGTTACCTGTTAAACCAAATCCCTTTCTGTCTTTTCTCTTTAAGTGATTTTAAATATTAAAAAGTCATAATATTTCTGTCTATGAACTCCTGTTACAACTGATGATAATACAAATTTGAAAAGCACTCATTTAATGTGGAAAGGTGAAGATATTAATCTAGCCTTGAGAGGTTTCAACAACCCTTTTCTTCCTTAATGTCCTCTTCTTGTGAGCTGAAAGACTTCAGCGGGCTTCAGTAGCCCTATTCTTATGCATGATCTTTCAGTAGGGAATTGGCAGGGTTGCTTAGGAAAACGGCACAAATAAATAACTCGCACAGTTGGAAGACTAATGGCATACAGTGAACAATCATTAGAAAAAAATCTAGTGTCAAGTTAATAACTGGAAGAAGCAAAGACAGTTTAATCTGTAACTTCTGGTTATTTGAAAGGACCGGTGTCCCACACTTCCCAGCAAATCTACTTAGAACTGGGTATCCAAAGCATTAATTAAGCACTGAAATAAATTCCATGATTTTCAGCGTTAGAAGAACCAGCTCTGATTTTCTGTGCTGAATAACCACTTCAGGCTTGGTTTGTTTCCACTGTCACGAGCGGTATTTCCTTGGCACTGCAAACTGTAAAACTGGTAAATTGCCGTCATTAAGTAATTGTGCTTTCTGTGTGACCAAGGCAGTTTCTAACCTGTTCCAGTCCCGTGCCCCTTCCCAGCTCTGTCACACGTGCCATGCCAGGTTCAGCGATGGGAGTGTTGTCTGCTAGAATTTGGAGAAAAAACATCACTTGTTTCACTCAGGATAAATAAACAATCATTGATCTGCCCTGGTTCAAAAGGAGAATGCACACAAGGCAATTTCTGCCTTTTTCAAGCCACCTTTTGAGACAGTGAGATATTTTAAAATGACAGAGAAGCAAAAAAAGTGGAATGGCTCCTGCGTTGTTCCTGGCAGGTTTGTGCTTCGTTCCCGAGCCTGTGTCCTCGTTACCCAGGGAACCGAGGCACAAGGCATCTCCATCGGGCACCTGCTCGGGCTGACAGGTTGTTAGCAGAATTTAGGGTGGTGGCTTTTATATGATTGAAAAGTTCCACAATTTATTTATTTATTTTTTAATCTGTAAAAGAGATCAGATGTGTCTGCTTTCAAGTAGTTTACAGTGGAAGAGTACACTTTGGAGTGCAGTTAGAGAGGACTGTCTGGGAAGTGGATGTAGTCTGGGTTGGGTCAGTCACTGCGAGTGCTCTAAAGCACACCAAAGCTTTCCTGACTGCTGCGAAAAATATTTAAATGCTACATCCAGAGTGCAAGTAGCAATGAAGGAGTACCTGCAGTCTTTAATCCACATGTTGTGGTATCTGCAGAAAAATTCCTTTACATTTGCAATCTTATAGGAAGCTTCAAGAACAAGCAATATGGAGTCTATGTGGTAGTGAGAGTTTTGTTGGGAAGGCTCCGAGTGGCTGAGTGCCCTTTGCTTGTGGCACTTGCTCCGGTGCCACTATTAATATTTACAGAAGGCGGCACCTACAACTTTCAGACTTTATGGGAGGCAAAGTCTTTGTCTCAAATTTATGAGCCACCTCAGAGGAATTCACCAGTACTGCACATAAACTAATAGTGTAACTAAGAAACACTGTTTAAGCTTTTTTCAGCTTTCTTGATTTGTTTAGGTAGCACTTTTGTCTTTTCAGTCTGTGAAGCTATAATACTTTATCAATGTAATAAACAAGAGAATACATATACTGGAATTGACACAGTAGGTCAAACTCATAGCCAGACTTTTCCAGTAGTGACCAGTATTGAACAGATTGAAGAAGACAGTACCAAAAAACTTCAATAATCAGCTACAGTAAAAAATTTTCCCATACATTAAATGCCATCCTAACTTCTAATACACAGTGATTGGTTTAAACCATGAGTTTAGTTTTTCCCCTAGGTCTTTCAGTGAAAAGTTTTAGAGTACCTTAATTAATATATATTAGAAACTCTATCCCCAAATATCTAATCCTTTCTTTGGTTTTATTGAGTTGTATCTGCTGTTGTAATAAGCTCCATGGAAATGTCTGACTTTATTCTGTCAGTTTTGGTTTTGTCATTGTTCTAATCAAGGAACCTCCTCTTTTTGTGACTTTTATTTTCTCTTTGGGTGTGTGGGGGTGTGAGGGGTAGGAGAGAGAAAAAAGCACTTAGCCTGTAAATTTGGAGTGCTCTGTGAAAGAGGGTAACCATGATTCATTACTTTAGAGGAAGACACAGCATGTGTCAGTTAGAAATCTGCTTGCCTGCTCTGACCCAGGAAATCCCTACAAAATCTGCAGTACAGTTTGGCTGTTTATGTTCTGCTTTACTAGATCATCCTGTGCTCTCTGTTGTGAAATGCAAAACTTCAAAATGGATTAAAAGGATTATCTCTAAAAATGCATGTTTTGATTATATGACTGATGACTCTAACTAGGAGGTTTGCTGCAAATGCTTTAGAAATTTTGGGAGAGGACTGGAATACTAGTACTCCAATGCAATAATCTACAAGTTTCCAGTTATGTTCCTTTACAAGACACTATGTTCAGAACAGCGTGACCTGGCAGTGAATACTTCCAGACCTGACCTGAAATATTTTAAAATATTTTTTCTGATTTCTAATGAAGGGATAGGATAAAGAAGGAATTTACGTATATTTATATGCATGTAGTGTATATATAAAGCTGTTGAAAGCCTCACACAGATACAGAATAATGAATAAACTAGGTGAATGGCAAACAGGCTCAAACTCTGAAAATGTAATAAAATAATTTTTTCCAAAATATAGCATAAAAATTTGCGCTAGCATGTGTATGGGTGGGAAAGGGTGGGGAAGGAGAGGAATAAAGATTTTATTGGCTCTTCTAAGAATGAGTTGTGTAACTTCTTTGTGAGGAATGTACTCTTCCCAGAATCATAGCTATAAAACCTTTTATCATTATGTGTCCTGTACCTATTTGATGGTCTTTTCATGTCACTGTCTTTAATTGCACAAAATAGAAAAAGGCGAATGTGAAATAGGATGATGTAACTGCTCCACAAGTTACACAAGTTAATGGTTACATACTAGTTATACAAGCTCTGGATTAACAGTTTTATATAATTCATTGCTGGAGCCTGATTTGAGTTTCAAGAAAAGTCAGTCTCAAATCATCGCATAATGTATCTCTTCAGAAGAGCAAATGACAGCTTGTCAGCTTAGCTGAAGAGCTAAGATAAATGAAACCAACTTTGGCCAATACTTTTGAAAGGACTTTGAATGGACAAGGAATTCTGAATGTCCCTTGTCCTGCAGGAACTGGTCTTCAGAAAGAAAGTTGTGGGCTTCCTGAAAATCAAAAGCACTTGATATATTTCAAGTTGGGCATCTGAAGATAAAGTACACTCAACCAGCTTTTGATCTTCCGGGGGGGGGGGGGGGGGGGGGGGGGGGGGGGGGGGGGGGGGGGGGGGGGGGGGGGGGGGGGGGG
>JANZLQ010000056.1:29993637-30016198 GCA_026212715.1 Elanus axillaris | reverse complement strand
CCCCCCCGAGTTGTCTTTTAGTTTTCTAAGCTTTTTACATTTCTCCTGTTTGCTCTGCCTTTTAGGTGGGACAAAAAGGTTGTGGACTCCACAAGGTGTCACAGCTGCAGTTTTTCATGGATGACCTCCACACCACTGAAGAAAATGATTAATCAGTATTTTGAAATATTAAGCACCATTCTGAATTTGAATTGCTGTATGTTTCAGGTGTTGCTTGTCAGTTTATAGAGAATATGGATAATAAGCTATCAGGTGGTTATACCAGTTTCCAAATCTTCTTCCCTGCTCTGAACACAGTTTTGGAGAAAACCTTGTGCTTCAGAAGGGTGTGAAGACACTCTTTAAAATAAGCATGAACTTGGACTGCATATAAAAGTTTTCCTAGTTCAATGTCTGCAGAGTAACAAAAAGATAATTCTCCAAGAGGTCATCAAGTATCAAAGGTGTTGTAAAGACCTACAAGAGACACCTGGAAGCCAAAAAATTTGGTATTTATTATGGGATGTGGTAGTGACAACTTTTCTTCTACCCTCTTTTCTATGAACAAGACAACAGCCAGGCTTTTCCACCTGGCCTAAACTTTCTAGAAAAAAGGACAGAATTGATGCTGAGGAAGATCTGCAAGGTGATGCAGGCCAGATCTGCAAAGCTGTGAGTAGGCAACATCTGGATGAGATAAAAGCTTCAGTGAAAATGCTTCACCTAGGGGAATAGCTGAGCTGAATCAGGATGGATGTAAGTGATCTGGAGGACTGAACTAGCGATTCAACCCTTTCATGAGCTGGTAACGTTCCTGGAGCAGGATTAAGGGTATGAAAGAGCTGATTCTTTTCCTGCAGGGAAGAGTGAGATGAGGTGCCTTAAACATTGTGTTAGTGCTCTGTTGTTGGGGTTTGGTATGTTTAATTCTCCACAGATCCTCTCATCTGCTGTTGCCACTCTGTGGGACTCATTGGAGGCTTGTTCTGCTGAATTTATTACAGTAAGTTCAGTTTCCATTTATGCTGGAAAAAGTTACCACTTTATGTGCAGAGTGATGTTTGCTTATGGATTTACTCTGTGCTTGACCTAAAGGTATTTGCATGTACAGGTTATCAGCAAGAGTCTTGACCTAAGTGCTGGGAGGCATGCTTCCCTCAACCCACTTCCAGAACACCCCATTTTGCTTGTAGAAGTGTGTAATAACAAGGCCAGAATTCTAATTCTATTTGAGAAGATGTATTCTGTAAGGACTGAATATATGGAGGCTATGAGTTTAAGCAATGACTTATGATTTTTCATAATGTACTGATTAACATGAACTAACATTTTCTGTAAGTAGTTGGCTGTACCTTATCATTCTCAAGAACCTTTCACAGGCGAACAGGATGAATATACTGTATAAAATTTAGACAAGTGCCATCTGATGTCTGAATATACCTTAAGTAACTACAAGAAGAAAGTAGACATCTACATAAAGCAGTAAACCATTTTAGAATGTAAAACCAAGTGTCGTTAGCAGCTGGAATTTGCATAGAACCTTTTAAATCTAAACCCACTTTTGCTGCACTCAGAAACTGGCAACATATGGTGGTGGGGCACAGAATCAGGCTACATTTAGTACTGTATGACAGGTGTAAAAACAAATGTTTAGGTGAGAGGGGATGGGCTTTTTGTTCATACCATATCCTGAAACATGTATTTTTCCAGAAATGAAATGCTTGCGGATTTGTCTTTTGGCTAGCTAATATTTTCTTCCTTATAAGCAGAGACATTCTGTGGTGATACAGAACTCAGTTTTTGCCTACAGGGTTTAACTGTGCTCTTACTAAAGGTAGTTCAAAACTTTCACATTACCAAAAGCATTAGATGGCCCTTATAATTATAATGGAAGAAAGAAGGCAAATTGAAAAAGTTGTAACTTTTAAAAAAATATGTGGTAGCATGGCTAAAATGCATAATTCTGTAGGCAAATACTGTGGAAAATCCATTACGTTAAAATGAAGAAGTAAGCATGGAATAGTTTCTGTGCTTTACTTGGGGCAAAAGCCCTCCTCGTAGTAGACTTGAATGGAGTGTGCTGGTCCCTGCTAGACACTGGGCTTGGTGTGTTTAGTCTGAGCAGTATGCAATTCCTTATTTTAGTGCTCGATCAAGGCACTATTAAGAATTCAGACTGCAGTTTTACCTAATAAGGGAGAGAAAAAAGCATTCAGGTATATGACATTGGCACTAGCGTAGGCAGTTCCAAGCACTCTACAGCTGTGGAGCAGATCTGTGAATAACTGGTCTACATTTTGGTTTCTAAGCCCACAAGGTGCACTCAGATCATGTGTTCAAAAATGTGCTTGCAACTACGACAGTCTGAAATCATTATTTCTATTACATGAAAGCTGCAAGTTTAATTTCATGGCATCTGTTTAAGAGCTAAGGCCTTAAAAACACTTTTGAACTGAAAGTTTGTTATTTCTGGCAAAAGTGGTAGTGAAATTGTCAGCAATCAAGCTCCTCCTGTGCAAGCAGTGTATTGTGAATCCCATTGGATATTAGCAGTGGGGTGCAGTTTTTAATCTGGCATTTGTTTTCATCACCAACACATTAGCGTCAATTGTCCAGCAACTTGAATCAAATTTACACCTCTCCTTCACTGACATCTAATCAGTACCTTAGACAAAATCCTATAGATTATAATTTCCATCATGTGCCTTTTTAATTGGTTAATTAATTTATTGATATGCAAAACATGTACACAAAAACTAGTCATTAGTAGCACCACATGTTCAATACAAGCTATATATATTTGAAAGCTATTTTGGGTATTTTCCAGGCTGCATGCCTATCTCCACACAGTGACACAAGAAGACTTTCACTTGTCCTTCAATGGACTATGTGCAAGTTTCTTACCAGTCTGTAGTTGCACAGCTATGATAGTTAGACTTTGAATTTTTCATATCTTCATATCCTTGTTGATGACCTTTGCCCAGTGTCACTTGAGCATTCATCTGGTCAATGAGAATCTTTTTATGCTTGGGAGGTAAGGTGGCCTAGGGACCTTTCGTTACATACATGTGCAGTGCTTAGCACAGTCGTCAGTCTGGAGCCACCAGAACTCTACTCTTGAAGTGTTTCAAAGCATCTGAAACTGGCAGCAGAATTTAACACTTCCAGTTTATATCCAGTTGGCATTATCAATCTGTTTTGGTATGTGCCCGAATGCTGCTTAAAGATCTGTAATAATCAACAAATTTCTATCATTATAGAGCTGAGACTATGGCATTTAATTTCAAAATAGCAGCACGAGCTCACAATTTAAAAAGGAATCACTTAGAAATACGAATACTGTTTCTGATTCCTTTTCTAGAATATGCCCATCTACTGTGATTTGCATTAGAAATAATTTGTAAGCTAGGGATTCTTTAAGTTATAATACCTGTTAGTTTCATGTATTCACTGTGTGCAATTAAAAGTTTAGAGTGACATACTGTCAGCAGAAATAAATAAAAAATGCAGTTTTGCACAAAAAAGGACCCAGTCCTACTCTGCAAGCCACACAACACCTCACTGTTATGAATTGGGCAGTTCTCTATTTGCACATCACAGTGAAAATCAGGGTCCTAATGACAACTGATTATTATTGTATGTACTATAATTAAATTACCGACAGCTTCCATTTTCTATGTGTCTCTCACTGCACGTGGGAATAGAGTTGTATTTAATAATTCAAGCATCAATTTTTGCAAAATGCATGTGCTGATCCCAGTTTTTTCCATTATTACAAAAAGAGCTCAGGTCACAAAATGATCTGTAGTTAAAAAAGAAAAAAAGTCATAGTAATAAAAAGTCAAAGATGATACACACAAACTAATAAGGATGGCTATAATAAGATATTTGGAATGAGAGGAATTTATGGCTTATGTATGGGAGGGAAAAGGAGACAGAGACAGAGCAAATACACTGCAGCAATGAATTACAGCATTTAATGAGTCTTGATTACTAAAGCATCTTACTAATCTGATGGTATTTGGGACATTGGAATGAACTCTACAGTGATCTAAAAAAGGCAGTATTTTTAAGAAAAGATACCTTTAATAGTCCAATCATAGTATGATAAAAAGAGGAGAGCCTTCAGCCGCGTATCTTTATTTTCCACACAGTTTCAACACCATCCTGTTTTGAAGCATTCATTTTCCCCAAAGGGTTGAATCTTTTCCAGCAGTTTGTCAACATATTCCAGAAAACAAATGATCTGCCTCTTTGAAGAACTATATATTTGTCAGAAAATCAAGTGCTACTACTAACTTTCAATGTACAACTGGATTTAATTTGGATCAGCTTGTATCACAAGAATATAAAAAATATCCTATAACTATTCAGGAGTATTTTGCTATTACCACCAACAGTAATACAAGAGGCTTTCCTTACCAAGACCCTTGCGTAATATATTTGTGTTCTCTCATACTTAAATGTAATCCAATTTCTGAATGCAACGCTGTACTGGGTTTATGAGGTGAGGTGTTGGGAGCAGGTGGGGGGCTGCAGGGCGGCCTCTGTGAGGAGAGGCTGGGGCTGCCCTGGGGCTGGACACGGCTGGTTCCAGCTGGACCCACCACAGGGCACAGCTGAGCCCTGCGGCCATGTATGGGTTGCCTCTAGGTAAACATATTTAAGGAAGAGTAGAAAACACTGGACAGATTGAGGGTGAGAGAGAAAGAGAGTGAGGAACAGCCCTGTGAAGACCAAGGCCAGAGAAGAAGGAGGGGAAGAGCTGCTGAGGTGCTGGAACAGGTTTTTCCTTGCAGGCCGTGGAGGACCCCACACCAGAATAGGTGGATATTCCCTGAGGGGACTGTGGCCTGTGGAGGACCCATGCTGGAGCAAGGGAAAAGTGTGAGGAGGAAGGAGCGGCCGAGAGGAGCCATTATGGACTGACCCCAACCCCCCATTCCCCTCCCTACTCCACACCACTCAGGCTTGGGGGAAGGTAAGAACTGGGAGTGAGGGAGTGAAGTTGAGCCTGGGAAAAGGGGGGGAGGAAGTTGTTGTTTCAATTTTTGTCTCTGTTTCTCACTACCCAAATCTCTTCTAATTGGTACTAAAGGATATTAATTTTTCCCAAGTCAAGCCTGTTTTGCCCATGATGATAACTGGTAAGCAATCTCCCTGTCTTCACCCCAGCCCATGAGTATTTCCCTCTTATTTTCTCCCCCTGCCCTGTTGAAGAGGGGGAGTGACAGAGCAACTGGATGGGAGTTTGGTCCTTGGCCAAGGGTAACCTGTGACAAACACATTTATTTTCCTTAAGACAAGTGCACTGTAATTCAATTTTCCACAAACTAGAATCCAAATGTACATATAATTCCTAATTTTCTATATTTCTATATTTTTGCCTTTTAGTAAGAGAAAGCCATCATAAAGTACTTTGTTACTGTGTTTTATCTTTTCTTCTAGGTTGGAAGCTCAGAAAGAGCTGAGCAAACATGTCTTCACATTCAGTGATCCAGTTCTTAAAAAATGTTTTCATCCTAGTCCTGTTTTTCCTATTTGCTACACTGCAGAGTTCAGTTTCTGTGTGTAAACAGAATATTTGATCTACTTCCTTGTATATGATATATCATTATTTTATTAACATTCTGTTATTCAAAGAACAAAACTGGGAACAACAACAAAAAGAGAGGCAAAAATGTGTTCTGAGCATTGCAAACACCTGCAAGAGGGCACAGCTATTTCCTGGTGAGCATTCAGCCATGATCAATCTGCCCTCGGTACACTCTTACGGTCATTGGAAGATACCTTCCTTGCTTCTTAATTGCTGAAAGCCCTTTAAAAGGCTTTCCCTTTCCACCTTTTTCATTATTATAACAGCTACTAAATGCAATTACTTAAAATAAATACATGGGTCCTCAGCAACACTTTTGAATAGGAGCGTAGCCTGATCCGCTGCCCTGTGAAGGCAATGTCTGTTGCCTCCAGTGGGCTGTGGAGAGGTGCATTGTGCATCGCTCTCTAAAACCCCACTTGGCTGCTTTCCCAGATCACCCTCCATTCAGATCTGAGTTCTGAATGGTTTTCAATTAATGTAACAAGACTAATTAACTGTATAAGAGTAGGGATTTTCTTAGCATTACTGACAATGCATCTATTTAATAGTATCTTGGAAATTCAGTGCTTCTCATTCCAAAAGAAAAGTATACAAAGCCAGTGGGTTACTGGGGGTGAAAATAAGGAGTATGAATTTCTTTCTTTGCCTGTGAACCTGAACAAATTACAAAGTTACTAGAAACAAGTAGTCTAATCGGAATGAAACACCTTTCTGATCAGTTCTCTGATAACTTTACCAGACAGCCTCTGCTGAAAGCAGTATCATACAGTATTGCTGTTTTGATTTCCTAACTGAAGATTATCCCTGTACTGGTACCTAGCACTCAAGAATAAGAACTGTTAAAAATAGCTGTAATGTAAAAAAGAAGACTATCCCCTGGGCTCTTTTTCATGGTATTGTAATATTTTTGTGATCAAATTTCAATACCAGACAGTATTAATGAAAAGATCCCTGTACCATTTTGCCTAAACCCTGGCTTGGCGCAGTATCACGAATGTTGAGAGATCATTTAAGCCTCTATTATTCAAGATCCTTACCTTGAATTTGCTACCAAGTTTGCCAGTTAGTATCTCTCTGTTGTGGGGAGAACATCACTTGTTGAAAGGAAGTGGAGTGTGACTTGGATTATGTGAGCTGTTAAACACCATCAGACCATAACAAGTTTGATAACCACAACCTTTTGACACTTGAATCATCTACCTGAACCTGAAAGTATAGGCATCCATTTGCTAATCCTCTGAGACATCTGATTGCAGGTTTTATGGAAATGTATTTAAGAAAGATGTTTGAAGTATAACCTCATCTGTATAAGAAAGGCATTTTAGTAACGTACTGTACAGGGTACTTCATATATGATTCTGAGGCTGTGATGAGTGCAGTATATGGTATTGTAATAGGTATGTTATCTGATTCATGATTCTTTACTATCATCTTTATGCATGTTTCTGGGTTGGAAAAGACTTATTTTTATTATGAGAGCTAGTTGCTATAGAATGCTCATAATTTTTTTCATATGACACTTGAAAGTCACTAGTAAAAGAAGAAATGGGAAGATGAAAGAAAATAGTAACGCTTGCTTATTGAATAGTAAACATCAAGATCTGGAAGGAACCCACATTACTAAGAAGAAAATTTATTAATATGCAATAATATATGTATCTTTTTAAAAATATTAGTCTTAGCTATGGCACTAACATAGCAGTATTTTGTGTTAAAAGTATTCTACTTAATACATGAGTATTTTCAGTCTGCAAACCAAGAATGATGCCCAAATTATAAATAGCCCCTACAATACAGACTGTTTAAGTGTGAAGAGGGAAATTCTCCCAGGTGTCTGGACGCATGCAAACTATAGTCCTTACTGTAAGTGTTTGGTTTTTGGGGGGGTTTTGCTTTGTTTTGTTTTGTTTTGGTTTGGTTTGGTTTGGTTTTTTTTCCTTCATTTGAGCTGAATCTTGAATTTTGTGGTCAGCAACTAAGAAGTAAACTGTGGTAATGGTATATTCTGCAGTCTCATCTTTACAGTTTTCTACTTTTCAAAAACAGCATTAGAAGGCACTAGGGAGTCACTTCTGCCTCTTGAAGAGATTTCTTTGACTATAATATGTCAGGACTATTCAGGATCTAATCTGAAGTTTATTCAATATAATGGAAGGATTCCTACTTATTTTACTGAGGTTTGAGTCAGACTTTTAAGTGGTGCACTGTGATCCCATGTGGTTTTAGTGGCATTTATCTGAAGGAAGAGGTCCTCACTGTCTTTTGATGTAGACAATAGGTATTTACTTTCATCTCAGCAAAACAGATGCAAAACATTACTGTTCTGATTCTCCTCTTTGTGCTGAAGTAAATGTTCTGAAAGAGTCAAGGCAGTGAAAAATCAACTAAGGTAGGATCAAAGAAAAGTTTAAGGACGATAAACTGGCCAATGGAGACATATCTACTGAAGGGCAGAGCTCCTACTGATAATTAATGGAAACCCAATCAATAAATCACCTCTGAAATGTAGCAAATAACTCATTAGGAGCCACCTACTGAAGCTGCTTACCTGATTAAAGATGTATATGTCATGTTGTATATAGAATGAGGCCATTACTAATGCTCCATTCATGTACAATATATGAAATCTTCAATTTCTTTTCAAACCATGTCTGAGAAGAAGCTCATAGAAACAAACTAAACCATTCATTGCTGACCTATGTAATCCTTTTTTATTTTCTTTTTAGAAAATCAGTTAGACAAAGATCAACAAATGTATTTTGCAATCTGTTACTATAGATTAAAAAACATGGCACAGGAGCCAAAAATTAGAAAAGTGCTATCAACAGCTTTGCCATTACTGCCTTCAAAAACACAGCAAGCCACCAACAGTACAGGGGAATGACAGCTTAGGGACAAGAATGGGAAATATGAACAAAAACCTCGATAAATGTTTATGTCATTGTCTTTCTAACAGCATTTTATCCTTCATATTACTCTCAAGTTGTCTATGCACTTGTTTTCCATCTTTCACCCATTTGTATGTGACAAGACCTGTACCTTTTGTCATATAAAAATGCAACTCTTCCAACTGTAACTTCTAATTCTTCTAACTTCCCCAAATTCCTATAATTCAAACCCCTATAATTACCAAAGTTGTTGTTAGGACATTAGACCTATTTAATACCAATGCCATAGTTACTATTCTCTATTTTTTTATATAGAAATATCCTCAAACGCACTTACAATTTAAACTCTCAAATGCAATAAATTAACTTAGAAAAGTATTAAATTTGTGAAACAGCTTTTTTGCACATGCTGGTGCCTCCTTATGTGATTCGTAGGCTTTTTCTAGTTCTTGGTAATTCACATTTAGCCAGTTTCCCAATCATTACACACTTCATAGAATCCCAGGGTCACAGAACAGCAGAAATTGGACAGGACCTCTGGAGATGTAGTGCAACCCCCTTGCTCAGAGCAGGTTGCCCAGCACTGTGTCCAGCTGGGTTTTGAATATCGCCAAGGATGGAAACTCTGCAACCTCTCCAGGCAATATGTTCCAGTGTTCAACCACCCTTACAGTAAAGATATGTTTTCTTACATTCTTTTTTTTTTCTTTTTTCTGTTTAGCTAAGACTTGCTTCAGTTAAGTGCCTGCATAACTTTCAAACACAAAAGAGCTCTTCAAGAACAAAAGCAAAAAAGCAGATCTATTGACAAGTTTCTTTCTAGGGCAGGACAGATGCACAAAAATAAGGGTCATTGAAGGCTACTAGTAAAAAGTAGTCTTTAAACATAAATAAATTTCTAAATTTAAATATAAATTTAAATTCTCAAGTAGTTAAGGAGCATATCCATTACTTCATATTAAAAAAAAGCAGGATCAAGCCATTAACTCATAAAACATGTTATTTTGGTAATTAGTGCCAATTGGGTAAAGGGAGGAGGAAGTACTGTACAAAATATTACCGAGTATATTGTTATGACAGCATTTCCATTATACTTACAAAAAGCTACTAGAAAACACATAATTCTTACTGGCCTTGGTTTTGTTTGCTAATATTAAATCTCAAGTGAATAACCACTTTCTTTGTAAGTACCATGCAACAAAACTCTAGAAAAGAAGCATCCCTGCAAGTCAGAGTTCATAACTCCAAATTTCCATCCTGAGGATAAGTGTGCTTTTCTTCTGTTCAACTTCCAGGTTTACCTTGGAGAGTCTAAATGGTTCTGACTTGAGAACAAACTTGTTCTTTCATCACATCATGATTTAAATTATAACCAGTCATAATTTTTTGAGTTGATTTCTAGTGAGGCTTTGCTCGTTTTAAATTTGATTTTGTTTTGTTGATTGACGAGAAAGTTTGGGATTTTTTCACTCCAAGTTTGAGAGGTTTGTGTTCCATTTTAGACCCCCTCACACCCTCTCCTACTGACACAAACATATGAATGCTCTCAAAGGGGTTACTAAGGAAACCAGAAACTATGGTAACCTAGACTAGAAGCACTCTTACTTGTCCAAGGAGAGCTAAAGGAAAATTCAGGCGATGCACACTGCAGTCACACTGAAGGTCCTGATCTTTGCTTTTCCCTTCAGGTCCAGCAGACCTTATGTTTCTCATATTCACTTTCCAAGAAAGCTATCAAACCAGAATTTTGACTTAGATAAAAGGGGACAAACATCACTGCAGTAATGTAGATGAACGTAAATGAGCTTAAATGGATTTGGGCAGTATTACTACACCAAATTGGTAAATGTATTTAATTTTTCCTTTCACCATTAGGTCAAAACTCCCTTTAACTTCAATTATTCTTCTAGCATTAATGTAGCAGCTAGGTCAGCAGTGCACCACATTGCATGCCTTTGCTCTGAGTAAGGTGTTGTGTTAGCAATACTCTTCACAGAACCTCTTGTCAAAGCTATCACCCTGCACATGCTTATACTCACTTTTAGTTCTGCTGTCATAAATAGCCTCACTGAACAAAAGCTATCAATAACTAGCAAATGCTCTATCATTGCTAAGTAATGGTGCTTCATTAGAAGTGAAGGGAGCTCAGAAGCTCTTCAAACTGGTCAGGAGATATTTCATTTGTGCCTTGTAGAAGCAATCCTTTTACCACTGAATGCAGCAACAAAACATTCTTTGTGGGGCACCCAACAAAATTTAGAAATGTATAATGAAAAAATAACAGATGTCATAATAAAGGAAGAGTTTCATCTTGACAGTGTTCATTCCTTTAAAGCTTTGTGGAAAATAAGAGCTGTTTATGCTGCAGGATAAGCTCATTAATTTCGAAACAGGGAAATACAAGTTGCCAATGGCTAAATACATTTGTATATCTTTGCTAATGGTCTGATTCGGCAAGCCAGAGTAGAATATTGAACAGCACCAATGCAAATGGATTTTCTGAAATTAGTGAGATTATTCCCATGGGGTCATTTGAATCAGGGTTGTAGGACCTGGATTTTGTGTTAGCAAAATGTCTAAGCTGTGTCAGAAAAAATTGGCTACAATGTTCAGTGTAATGCTTAATGTATTGGTGCAAGAAATTGCTAGCATCAAGTATATTTCTAAGCAAAGCATCTGGAGAAAAATGTGGTTTTCTTATTTAAGCAAGAATAGCAAGTAGATTTGTAAAAGTTCATGCTTTTTAAGCATGGCTTCTGGAAAATTAAAAAATCAGGAAAAAACTGTCTGTATATACCATACATTACTGAATTAGGAAAGAACATGAAACAGACAAGTTATATGATTGATATATATATTTTTATTACTGAGTAGATGTGGTCATCAACAGCAAACTGATTAGCATCACACACAAAATGGTTGGTCCTGAAAAAACATTCTGAGCAGAACTGTGGCATTTTGTGCATGTAAGCTAGAGAGACAAGAGATGATGTGAAATCCCTCCCATTTAGCATATCCACTTCAGAGGTAGCCAGGATTTTGTTGCTATGAGAGAGGGAGGAAGCTGACCTGTGCTGAATGGTACACAGAGCTTTTTAGTGACACAAGCAAAAACACAGAAGCTAGGAAAAAATGTCTGATACTAACAGAGTAAAGGAGTTAATTAAATGGGGAAGTCAGATTATAAAATGGCATGAAGTCCTCTTTGCTATCTGCATGAATTATGACCTGAGGCTGCAGTTCATATTTGTTAGATTAGCAAATATTTACAAAGTAAACTATGGTTCAGAGGACATGAAATGTGTGAATTAGGTATTACAAACATACATGAAATTTTACTGCTATCATTTACTAATTAATATTTTAATGGGAGGGTTGAACATATCATATGGAGAACTATTTTCCATAATCACAATTTAGATGAATGTTATTCTTGCTTTGACAAATACTTTTACTGGAGAAAAAAAAAGAAAGCGAATGCATATATTGGCTAGAAGAAATGAATTTATGCTAGGTCCATATGTACTGTATGTGATATGCTAATATGCACCATTCGAACAAACAGTTTCACTCCCTGTTTGCATTTGCAGGTTAAAACTCTTGTTTATGCAACTGGAGGCACAGATTACAAAGGAGCTGTTGCTCAGTTTTCATGCTGGAAGCACTGCAGAAACCCCACAAACTCCTCTTGGGGAGCCCATGGGTCTTGTTGGGAGGAACATTAAAGACAGATCAGAAAGCGGAGAAAGCACATTAAAAGCAGGAACATTTCTCTGCTCCAGAATCCAGATGCACCAAAGGAGGAGGAAGTCTCACCTGAGAGCTCCAGAGAAGCAGGAAACCTTTGCTGCTCAGCAAATCTGTAGAAGGAGACACATAAGGAATGGAGGCATGAAAGGAAATAGTTAAAAGTTCTCTTTCCCCACCTGTTCGCAAACCTGCAGACAGAGCTCTAGAAAAGTGGCTAATAGTCTGCTTGATGACTTGTCAGGCTTGACTTACTTATCTGTCCTCTTCCCTGTAAGTGGAAGGGAAGAAACAAGATACAGAAAATAATGGGTTTCCTTCTATCTTCCTTCTTTAATAAACCCCTCTACTGTTACACTGTACGTCTCCTATAGCAGCATGATAGGACCTGCAAGTTCTTCTTAAGCAGAACTTTATTACGACCGATGTTAACCATACCTTCTGGTTCTGTCTTACTATTTATGGTATTGTGCTTTTGCTCTGTCATACATGGTAGCTGTATTTTCTCAGGGTAGAGTAGCTAATCCAAAGAAAGAAGGAGCATAACTTACTGCTGGAGGCTTGCTTTTGTTGCCTTATGACTAAGCCAGTACTTTAAACTTTCGGGAGCAGTGAAGAACAACTGGTTGTAGGGACATTATCCTTGAAAAGAAAGGCAATCCTATCTTTTGCTTAAATTCAGCCTATTAATGTATTTTCACCACATTTTCTTAACAAATTTGGGTCTATAAGCAGACATAAGTCCATGCCAAAAATTAAAATCATTCTCTGATTCCATGTTTTGGCTGTATCAGTCCACTTTAATTCCATTCCCTTTGATGTCTGACTGATTTATCTCAGTATTTTAAACTAGGCCTATTCCCTAACCCATTGCCATAATTTAGGTGGCCCATTGCAGTTTTTCAATATATAGATTTAATCTTCTAAATTTAGCCATTTCATTTTCAATATGAAACTGAACAAAATAATGGGGAAGGAAAATAAAAACTGATGTTGAGGATGTGTACACTTTTTTAATTTCTAGCATACAGAAAATCCAATCTCTTTCCTGGGGAATAACAAGAAGATTTAAGAGCCCAAACAGTTTATGACTGTTAAATGGACTTTTGCTACCTACTGGTATTTATGAGTCCAGACGTATTTTTCACTTTAGATTCCCTATTGCTTCTGGCTACAACTACAGAAAGTGATGAGTCTACCAACCATCAAGTGTGGATAACTCCAGTTTCTGGAGAATCTAAAATTTTCACCTGTGTTTAGGCAGCTGAATTCTGCTCAATCTGCCTATGATACAGAATAAAGCTTACCTGTTGAATTCGATTTTCTATTGAATATCTGCTGTTAGTGATCCAGTGGTCCATGAAATTAATTATATGGACTCATTCTGCCTCTGAGCCCCTGTCTCCATCACAGCTGGGCCTGTATTTCTATTTTATTTTCTTCTGTGTTCAAATTCTTGGCTGTTTCTTTAAGCATAGAATATGAAGTCAGATTTTTCAGCAGATCCACTTGCCAAATAATACCATTTAATCACCTAGTGTTACTTTCTGTATGTCAAAGGCTGTTACATTGCATACTGATCTTCCCCTTTAATCCGAAGATTTCTGTTAGCAAAAATCATTCCAAATGTCAGGAGACTAAACAGTGGCATATTCATTGTCCTGGATGATATATTGCAAGCAGCAGCAGAAGTTCACACTTTCCAAATCTAGTGATGGAGATATGAACATGTGAGCTGAATACTTCAGTCAGACATGCTAAGAAAGTGGACTGCAGCAAAGAAAGCAGATTGACCTTCTCTGTTGTTGACCAGTATCGTGTCTTAAAAAAAAAGGCTTTCTCTCCCTCTGATTTCATCTCTCAGTTGTGTGTTGCAGAGGAAAGGAAGGTAAATATTCCTAATGTAATTAAGGAACTGACTGAATACCTGAAGCATGAGTTTTGATGAATAAAATACTACATGAATGCTAGACCAGCATTATTACTGTTCTCCAGTTCTTTTTAAAATTGGCAGGTGGGATTTACCAGAAGCTAAAGTGACCCCAGGCCCTAATTCAGATCACTCTCCCTCCCAGTTGTTCCCATCACAGATCCATGCAAGCCGCTTTGGCCTTTTTCCATCTCCTGGGACACCAGCTTTGTGGATGAATGTGCCTGCTGCTGCTCCCTTGCTGGCAAGAGCTCCTGAAGCGTGTGAGAAGATGGAGCACAGCATCCTAACAGAGGCATCTGTACCACTCCCAGGGACAGTTCATACCTGCAAAACCCTGCTTACACATTGCTGGCAATGTGAGCCATTGTACAGCTGGGCATGGGAGCCCTTCTGTGCCGCAGAGGGTGATTGCTGGCCTGGAGTCCCGATTCACCCTCGAGCTTGTCCATGTCTGACATGGGAACTACACCAAGAGTCCCTGCAGTCCTTCAGGATAGCCCTAGACTGTTCCAGTGAGCTCCTCAGCTAGTCTGTGTGGATCTTGGATGTAAGATACTCAGCTTTAACTGAAATAATTAATTCTAGCAAGTGCTCCTTCACATCATTCTTTGTCAACAGATGGTAACTTTTATTGCATCCTTGACATCATATGGGATATAGCATCTCCTTCTGCTTCATTACAAATACAGAATAGAAATAGATAATGGATAGTTCTGTCAAATATACATCACTACTTGTGACTTTAATATCTACATCTAGCAATGAACATAGTAATGGACTTTGGTGTTTTTTGGTATTTTGGCCATAGTCAGCTCTGGCTAATGCTGGAGAAAGGTGACTAGGAAGCTGTAGGCTAGTGGAAAACCCTGGATGTTATGAATATTATGAATCTGGCTGAAAAGCAAAATGTTTTTGTAGTTATTTGGAACTTGCTTTGGGCTCAGTAAAGCTTTTTTAGCTCAAAGCTCAGCAGTGGCTTTTCCAGGTACCTGCTGGCTTTGTACCTTGGGTGTCTTTTGGTTATAACCCTGGGTAACTTGGGTGCTGGGCTTAAGCCTGCTCCCATTCTGCTGCTCACATGCTGCTGTGCCCATTTAAAAAGCTCTCCTGGAAGTAGGGTGCTAAGAAGTGTAATCCTGAGGCACTGAGATGATTCTCCAGGAGCAAAATTAGGGCTGCTGAGTTTACAACTTCAGCCTTTGTATCACATGAAAGAAGTTGAACTGTTGCTGGGCAAGAGTTGTCCTGGGATTAATGTACCTCTGTATTGTTGTTTCGGAGGTTGAGCCAGCAAGCCCTGTTAGACCCAGCACATTCTGCATCCATAGCAATAATAATTCACAATCTTGGTAAATGTCAGTTGACTTTGTGTTTAAATAAGTAGTTCCATGAACAGTGGAACTAATGAAGTCTGGTTTGCTACGAGTTTGTATCTTGTGGTTAATTGACTTTTAAACTGTATTATACCAAACCACAGCATGATCCCACCTTTCTTTGACGTCAGATAGCATAAGCAGAATTTGTATAATCATGTTTAACATGTGAAGTACAGAAGTTTATATTTTTGGGTCCCTTCCAGTGTGAAGTCAGCCTTTTTTTCAATCAACTGCAAACTTTAATATGCTTAAAAGGATTTAAAACTCTTAAAAAGAGTTTGTGGAGGGAGGAAAACAGCATAATTAAGCTTAGATTTTGTTTACCTGATTGCCTGGGGTGAGAGGAGAAGACATGCCACTTATTTATAAATCTAAATAACTAATTGAAATCAAATGTGAGTATGCAAGAGCAGAGAAGCATTAGAACCAGATCATAGAGTTTAATTGTGTGTTGTATTTGCCAAAGACATGCTGTTACACTGAGATCAAATTAATAGCTGAAATCAGGCAAGTGAAAACAAGTATGTGTGGGGCCTTCATCATACCTTTAATCAAGGCATTCAGTTTTTAATAAACAAATAAGAAGAAACCTGTGCACTATATCCATTTTATTAAAAACAAATTGAGGTTCTGGGAGATTATCATTTTTGTTAGAGGCCAAAAGGTGAAGAAAGAATACAAACTCTGTACTCCTCTGCAAACAACGAACAAAGTCTTACCTCAGTATGAGGTCTCAGAGATTTCTCAAAAATACGAACACTAAATAAAAGTGCAATGAACATTGGTATATTCTACTTTTGTACAAGATCTGTTAATAGGGTACCTGATCCTCCTTATACCTGTTTTACATCAGTTTTACGGTCAGTGAAGTGACACCCAGGTTTTTTTTTCCTTTGCTTTTCTCTGCCTAAGAAGGAACATAATTCTTGTGAGCTGCTATTCTGTACAAGATTTGTAACTTAAGTTATATTATAAATTAATGACAAATAGCCATTGGATAGATGCAAGCTATGATGAATCTCCCTCAACTGTACTAAAAATATATTTAAAATATGGAACCACTGCCTCCATCCCACAGACATGAGGGAGGGACAATGCCCAATTAAAAACATATTTACGCCTTTTCTGAGTACAGGTATTTTTTCTGTTAAAATTCCCTTTAGTACTCCATAGAAGTAAGTTCTCCCTCCATTAAGAAACCAGAATAATTAAGAGTTGAGGTCAAAACCTGACAAAGGCAATGCTTTTGAGAAGCATGTGGGACAACATGTGGGATGATGTGGGATTTCCAGTCCATCGACATTATGAGTTTTCATTTTCCCTTAGGAAACAACATGCAATATTTACAAGCCCTTCTCAAATTTTAAAGTCTTGAAGTAAACGGTTTAATAATGATTGCTTACAATTTTCAATCTAATATTCTAAAAAATAAACATTAAAAGACATATCTAGGCACCTGAAAAAATAAAACTCCTCTCTTAGTGATCAGTGCCTCAAAGAAAATCATATCTCTTGTGCTTAGCTAATTGTATATTGTTTATTCTGGTGCCTAACTTTAGGCATCCATATCTGAAAACTGTGGTATGGTTTTCAGTAATAAACACTTTCAAGAGCGTCTGCTGAGTTCTGCACACAAGCCCTTTTTCCCTCTGCTTTCATCTTGAAATACTATTGGAATTCAAATAGGCATACTTTGGTGTATCATCTCTAGCATAGTATTGAGAAGTCCATGTAAGCGCTAACAAATACAGCTACAAAAGGGAATCTGTTAAAGACCATTTAATAAAAATAGAAAACATCTGACTGTAAAGTGTGGAGAGGAAAAAGTATAATTACTTTTAAAAGCTAGTGTAGGAGAATTTATGGAGCAAGAATCTCTAACCACTGTTAGAGATTTTAAAATCAAACGCAGTAATTTTATAATACACGAATTCACCATGAAGCAACGGTATTTTGATCCTCATTATAATGGATAAATTTGACTGAGCTGGAAGTTCAATAAATTTGGCTCCTTTAGAAAGAGTTATTAGAAAGTAGGTGTTCTGATGAAATCTAGAGAATTATCAGAAAATTTTCAGTCATGATTCTGTATCAGGAAAGACATTAATTTTCTTATAAGCTCACTCTAGTTCAGTGATGCAGTGAAGATAACAGAAACAGAAAAATAGTCTATGAAATTGAAGAAAAGCAAAAGAGAGAGAAATGAACTTCAATCTAGAGCATAGAATATTGATAATAAAATAGGAATTGCAAAAAAGTCATGGCTGCCAGTAAAAAGGTAATAGAAATTTTTTTTCAATTACATAGGGAACAAAGAAGATTCTACTAATGGGATAGGCCATTATGAAATTTAACATGGCTAAATTGAAGATAATTACTCAGGAAATATTCAACAACTGTTCCTATTCCCTATTTGGAAAGGTTGATGTACAGGAGTTACATAAGAACAAGGAAGAACTTTCTAGCCTGCTCACAGAAGTAGAGCTGATACCACTGCTGATGTCAATAACCAGAGTCTAGAGTTTGAAAAGAATTGGCTAAGATATCTAGTCTGCTACTGTTAATTTTAATAAACATTTGAATACCGGGGAAGTTCCATACAGTTGAAAACTAACCACATTTGTGCCAGTAATTCAAAAGGGCAAAAGAGATAGCTATGTAAATATGTTCTGGTTATCCTGAAATCAAACCCAAGTGAAATAATGTGAAAAGAGTTGTCTGATAAAAATATTAAAGAATAGGAATACAATTTATTGTAGTTAATGTGACTTTAAGGAAATAGATCATTTCAAACAGGTCTGATTTTTTTGTAGCATTGAATGTAAAGTTTGGTACTTAAAATTTCCTGTAGATATAGAGTATATAAAGTTTTTGTAATAAATACAGTGAATAATATTCTAGTGAAAAATTAGATTTATAGCACAGCAATGAAGCACTTCATAAATGGACTGATTTCAACTGACAGATTTCAAGTGCTTGCCAATGGGGAATCATTATCAAATGGTGGATTTCCTAGTAAGGTACTACTCAGATTTATTTTAGGCTAGTTTTTCAACATTTCAGCAATGATATGAGGAAGTAAACGTGAAATCAGTGATGATAAAATGTGCAGATGAAGATGTAAATAACGCTGAAGATTTGGCAGTGTTTTAGAGGAATCTGGATGGCTTGATTAGCTGGATCTATTCAAGAAATACTCCTATTCAGGAGTACCATATGTAAGAATGTTTGTTCATCAGTGAACTGAGACTTTAGGCAACTTCAGCCTGGAACATGGTGTATATAGGTGATAGTTTCAGTCTTACCTGTGTTTTTTGCTGTGTGAGTTTTTCCTCACAGCAGTTCTGGTCCTTTTCACAGATGTTCAGATTTTTTGGCCATGCTTTTCTTTCACTTTTCATGCATGAAAATATTTCTTGTGAGGATCTTAGTGTCATCTGCATGATAAAATATACACACACAACAAATATGTGTGTATGTGTCTTGAACTTTCAGCATGTTGGCTATAGAATGTAATGGGAATAGCAGTGCAACAGTCACCTAAAAGATAAATTGAATGTACACGGGCATACACAGTATTTTTGAAAGGGTGGCTACCTGCACATATGCAATGTATTTCTTACATTAAACAAAAATTAACCTTAGCCTTCTCTCATAAAATCTCTGAAGTACTGGAAAATAACCCTAATCTATGTATTCTACTATTTAACTTAAACAATGCATTGTCTTGTTTTTTGTTTTGTTTTTTTTTTTTTTTTTCTTTTTCTATAGAAGTTATCACCACATGCAACTATTATACTGGTTCTCTTTTTTGCTCGTTGATTCCCAGAGTGAGGCGTCTCTTCTGATATGCATCCTTTCCTTTGGGACAAAGTGAAAGTTTGGGCTCCATTCCTTATATTCCATATGCCAATGAGAAAAATATCCACCTGGAAAGTCACCTTAAACTCTCCCTCAGTTGTTTTAGCCCCCTTTTCCTCCAGTAGACATACTAATTCATTTAAAAATATACTAATACTACTGTAAATTCCATATTTTCCAGTTTATTTACTATCAGATTAAGTTCACATCGTTTGTTTACCTGGACAGTATTTTTTATAACCCTGAGTGCTATCAATATAAATTTTAAAACATGAGGCTTTTTTGAAACTAATGTAACTGCTTTTGGCACCATACCACCAACGCACTAATTGAAAACTAACACATCTTTTGCAACAAGGCTCTTAGTATTATCATCTGCTGCTGCAGTTCTGTGCCTTGTGCCTATGAAGTGATGTTTGAGCTAAAGAGCTTTCTTCTCTTTCTTTGCTTTTAATGCTTTACATCTTCTTTCAAATACTGGATCATAATTTGGTTTGTATTGTTTGGCCAAGTGACTTTAGTGCAGCTCTTGAAGACTCATTTGAAGTATGTCTACTTGGCTGCTTACCGGTTCATTTCTTGTAGTATTTTGTGTTCTCCGTCACATCAGAATGTCCTCTAGGTTGCATAAACCTTACTTTGATTTCAGTGACTTTGCTTAGCAAGTTCTAATTACTATTTTAGGATAAATCTCACTCTACGGATTCTATATCCCAGATCCCAGTTATGATTTTTTACTCTAGCAGAAGCTCAGTCTCCCACAATTGCAATATTAGCTTTTCAGTTTTCTATCAGTCAAAAAAATAGTTCCCTCATTCTTTGATCTGTTACATAAAACATATAAATTGTGTTTTATTTTTAATGTGACAATGCAGAACTTCTCACATTTCAAAATCACAACTTTATAGCTATCCTCCTCTGCCTGAATTAATTGAAATCTGTTAAAAACACGTACATTAGAATAATTGCTTAGCAAATTACAGCCGCTCCTGATTCTTCCTTTTAGCTAGCAACTGTCTAATATTATGGGAAGTTTTAGGAAAAACACAGTGCTAGTTTAAGACATGCTCAGAAATTAATTGAGGTAATTGAGCCATTCTATTGGCTTAGAATTCTGTAGAAGAAAATGTGAACTACACCAAGGTAACTGTGGCTTTTCTATTCACAAGAATCATGGATGTGCAAGTGCTTGTGCAAGTGCAGGCAAATTAAAAAAAATAGAGGACAGTTAAATGTTGAAATGTGAATGACTCAGTTTTTCAAAATGTTGAATGTTAGGAGCAAATTAATATGGTATCCATCCTCATAAAGACAATCAGGTTTATCAGGTTGCAGCAAAAAACATTTGCATGGATTTATAATAAACACAGATCCTCAATTTTAATTGAAAAGCAATCTCTGTGCCTGAATGCTTCTTGTTTTTTTCTGACTATATCAGTAGATATAATAGCAAGTTATATCATTGCTTCATTTTAATTGACTGCATCCTCCATATTGGCTTTCTATAACACTTCCAAGTTTGAAGTTACTTTGGCAGGTGCTGAGGTGAGACATTGTGCAGGTCCTGAGAAACAAATGGGTGCTACAGGATAGGGTAGGGTACTGTTGGGCTCCCAGTGGCTTCCCTTCTTGCTGAAAAGGATGCTCAGCTGCAGGAAGGATCATTGGTGAGGATATGGGTCTCTGAGGGATTCCCCACACAGGCTTAACGACTTGATAATTTCCAGTGAGGGAGAGCAACCATAAAAAAAAGGAGAGACACAGTAGGATGGCTCTTAGCTTCTGTGATTTTTAAGATGACTAAAAAACAAGATATTGCTCTGCTGCAGATTATATAAAGCCACTATTATTAATTGTTCAGAGTCTCTGGAGGTTCAGTGCAGACAAACTTGTGGGTTCCACCTTGAAATACTGCCAGGTTTGGCTCCGAGTTCACAGCAATTGAGTTATTGCCTAAGGCTCATACAGGAATGCAAACTGTATGTCAGAATATCTAATTAGTGGTGTTATCACTTCAGTGAGCCTTTATGTGGATGGTGTTCCACATACTACAAGGTGGAGGTAAAAAATGGAAAGAATCCATGAATATCTGTAAAAAGACCTGACCTGCAGAAACCTGATGCAGGTCCTACAGCCCAGCATAGAAGCTGTTGAGAAAATTCAAAGACTTTATATTGAGGACATTGACTAATAGATTTTAAAAATCAGTAGCTGCAGAACTCCTTGACTCAAGAACGATATTGCCCCAGATTTCTCTATCATCTGGGAATGGGAATGTTAGAAAGCATTCATTTACCCTCTGTGATTTATGAAAGAAATAGTTTCTGACAATTTCAGATTCATAAGAAGGAGATAAGGAAGTTTTTCAGCTCCAAACACTAAGCCTTATGTTGTGATACAATTGTAAGCATGTACCTGCAACATGGATCTCAGACAATGAGGAAAATCATTGCTCAAAGAATTCTTTAGAGCTGTTCCTCCCTTGTGTCCAAATTAATCTGAATTAGTCACCTAAAGGGAGAGAAGGTGGAGATAAACAATTTTTGATATATATTTATGTTAAGAGGAGTCTTAAATCTGCTGAATATAAGTTTACTTATGGAGTTTATAAATGCTATAGAAAAATCTAAAAATCATCAGGTGAAAGTGGGTGTAACTACGAAAGACCAGCACATAACTGGCTCTTGATGAATGGTAAAGCTAATGACTTTGCATCTGTAATATAATAGTTAATGACTTATTTTATTATAAATCTGTTTATGGGAAAAATGGGTAGGCAAAAGTGTGAACAGATATGTCATTTCTGTAAAACACAAGTAGGAGGAGAATGAGAGAAAATTTTATGTAAATCTTAACAAAGAAGCTGAGAGAACATCATTAAAGACAGTGGTGTTTTCTGAGGTAAGTAAGTTTGTTCAAAGCTTTTGTACTTGTTAAAAAAATCACAGGAAGTGATTTTCCACCTGGTACAGGACGATTGGTGGTTGTTTTTATTTATTATATAGTCACGCCTGCAGAAGTATTTGCCTTTGTGTACAACTGACTGTCACTAGAAATGTGAGTATTTCAGGATTCTTCGGAAATTAGGTCCATAAACTTTAAGGTGTATTGGGTTTCTGTGGCAAGGTTTTGGTAGCAGGGGGGGGTTACAGGGGTGGCTTCTGTGAGAAGCTGCTGG